>UELW01000145.1:1585480-2159790 GCA_900490495.1 Danionella dracula
ATGACACCAACGTTATGATCCTGCAACCCAATGTTCAAGTACTCCGAAGCAGTTTTTAACACCACCCTGCTCTGAAAGCACATTAAAACAACACGAACACAGAAGAGCATCTGTTCTAGCACATCACTTGGAGGTAGAGTTGTCTAGACTGAAAGACTTGCTGAGGTTTTGTGTTCTTTTATTAGAGGCTGACAAGTGTGCGTCAGTAACCTCAGGCTCTTAATAACACACCGCAGACTCCGCGAGCGCAGATTGCAGAGCTGTGTGTCTGATGGACAGCTTTCTTGCAGAACACGGACGGGAGGCTGCGCGCGCCGATGCCACCAGAGCAGATTGCATAGAATGAAACGAGGAAGCATGTTTAATTTTTTTTTCATTATTAAAATGTACTACCCTTTTATTATGCTCGGGGACAAAAACATCCATTAGCTTAAACTGCTGTAAAAATGTGTCAAATTAATATTTTTTCTCCATTCCTTTTTGCTTAAATTTGTTAATAACTTGCGCACTAACCGCATTTTTGTGGCTGCAAGGATTTTGTCACGAAACACTTTTTTGAGATAATAAAGAGCTCATGCCATGGAGAGCCTTTTTGTGGTTTTTACAGTGCTTTATAAGAGTAGATTGAATCAAAAATCGACCCATGGATGTTCCCAAACAACAAAATACTAACTTGCCTTTTTTAAAAAACGGTTTTATTCGCACCATTTAGGAAGTCCCACGAGTCGCTCTTAGTGATGTGTAGTTCATGAAGGATTTGTTCTTTTTGAACGACTCTTTAATGTGACTCTGTAGGAAGGAATCGTGTCGGAGAGGGATTCGTTCAGTGGCGCATGCGCAACATTCTTCTGGTTTTCTGAGCGTAACGCGCTCATCATTAATAATAATAAAAAAAAATGTAAAAAAATTAATGACAAGAGAACGAAAGGAACCGGAGGACTCAAGGAAAGAACGAATCTTGTAGGTTTCGGCTCATATTGTGTTGGTTAATATTAGGGAGCGTCACGTGACAGAAGGCCCCGGGGCCGGACTGCACTCGTTACCATCAGAGAGAAGAAATGTGAGGAACGAATGAGACTTTAACCTAAAGACAGATCAGAGCTGAACTGAATCAGACTAAAATACCCAGGTAGGCTTAATTAAAATATGTTTTTTGTCTTCAAGCATTATAGTTTTGTCTTATTTGTAGTGTAAGTGTACTACTAAGTGTAGTGTAATTCTGGTTTGTGTATATACTAAATGTGTTAGGGAAGAAACACACAACATTTTATTGGTATTTTACTCAAATGAACGAAATGACTCGAAAAAAAGATTCGTTCATTTTGCTGAACAGGACTCAAAGATCCGAGTCGGAGAAATGATCCGAACTTCCCATCACGAGTCGCTCTGTAACGTCACGGTCAGATATGAAAGGGCCGATGCCCCTCCCCCGGAAATGATCCACAAAGCATCGGCTTCTTCAACCCCAATCCGGAAACAAACTCGCGCGAATCAAACAGAGCGAATGAGCGGCGAGCAGCACACAACATGGACTTAATATTAAAATAACTAAAAGGAGGTTACTAAAAGGATATGTAAGGATTAAAAGATTCGGTGTGAACAGAAACCAAACATCTATAAGACTCGGTTTATAATAGTGTTCCCTCCAAACGGCGTTATGGCGTCTATCATTGTTACTAGCTCTGTGTTCATGTGTTACGGTTAGTTTATTTGCTTGTATTAATATCTCTCGAATCTATGTTTCCTGTCAGACAGTAACTTTACATACATGTCATGAATATGCAAATCGCTAACCAATAGGTGATTAACTGGGGAGTGGTTACGAAGTTTACCGAATGAAAGTCTCAGCTCATTTCCAGAATAAGAAAATTCCCGGACTAGAAAATGAGGAGATAGAATGCGTTTTTAATTAAAAATAAAGACTTTACCCCACCAGTCACTCACATCCACCAAACACCCCCCACTAGTCACACACATCCACCAAACACCCCCACCAGTCACTCACATCCACCAAACACCCCCCGCCAGTCACACACATCCACCAAACACACCCCACCAGTCACTCACATCCACCAAACACACTCCACCAGTCACTCGCATCCACCAAACACCCCACCAGTCACTCGCATCACCAAACACCCCCGCCAGTCACCACATCACCAAACACCCCCCGCCAGTCACACACATCCACCAAAACACCCCACCAGTCACTCACAACAAACACACGCCAGTCACACACATCCACCAAACACACCCCACCAGTCACTCACATCCACCAAACACACTCCACCAGTCACTCGCATCCACCAAACACCCCCCGCCAGTCACACACATCCACCAAACACCCCACCAGTCACTCACATCCACCAAACACACTCCACCAGTCACTCGCATCCACCAAACACCCCCACCAGTCACTCGCATCCACCAAACACCCCCCGCCAGTCACACACATCCACCAAACACCCCCCGCCAGTCACACACATCCACCAAACACCCCCCGCCAGTCACTCGCATCCACCAAACACCCCCCGCCAGTCACTCGCATCCACCAAACACCCCCCACCAGTCACTCGCATCCACCAAACACCCCCCACCAGTCACTCGCATCCACCAAACACCCCCCACCAGTCACTCGCATCCACCAACACCCCCACCAGTCACTCGCATCCACCAACACCTCCCACCAGTCACTCGCATCCACCAAACACACCCCACCAGTCACTCGCATCACCAAACACACCCCACCAGTCACACGCATCCACCAACACCCCCACCAGTCACTCGCATCCACCCAAACACACCCCACCAGTCACTCGCATCCACCAAACACCCCCCACCAGTCACTCGCATCCACCAAACACACCCCACCAGTCACTCGCATCCACCAAACACCCCCCACCAGTCACTCGCATCCACCAAACACACCCACCAGTCACTCGCATCCACCAAACACCCCCCACCAGTCACTCGCATCCACTAATCACCCCCCACCAGTCACTCGCATCCACAACAACCCCCCACCCAGTCACTCGCATCCACCAAACACCCACCACCAGTCACTCGCATCCACTAATCACCCCCCACCAGTCACTCGCATCCACCAAACACCCCCCACCAGTCACTCGCATCCACCAAACACCCCCCACCAGTCACTCACATCCATACCGGGAAATGTGGGTGAAGTGGCTTGCCCAGGGCCACAATGGCAGAATGGGATCGAACCAGCACATTTGTGAAACAACAACCGAAACTTTTTTTATACAGTAAATACTGCAAGTGAGAGCGATTAATACAGTAAGTAATGTTTACAGCCGGCGAGTTAGAGAAGCCAGGAACATAAAATGGTTTAAAAATGAAAGCCAGTCCTGCTGAGATTTTAATAACTGTGTTTTGTGTCACTCTGCATGAGTAAGGAACCTTGTTTTGATTTGGATTTCCTGGTCTGAACTCACAAAATAAAAAAAGACATTAAAATATAAAAGTGGTTTCATCTTTTGGTATCCTTTTATGAGCCTGAATGTACCCTCTGAAATGAAGAGACCATGTCACAGCTTTTGTACCCTAAACTTTAGTTGACTGCTGTTCAGGAAAAAAAGTGTTCCTGTTCTATTTTGATGAACAGATTCTGTTCGATGACATTTGATTCTTGAGTTAATTATTGTTTTTAATCAATTCTTTTTAATTAAGTACTTCATCACTTGTGAAACCTTTATTGATTTTATTGATGATGTAGACAATGAAGAGTCCAATTTTGAGCTTAAAAACATTGCACTTGGTTTTTTCTTGATTTTAAGTTTATTATTAACTCTGATTCAACAGGAGCAATTTTCTTCAAAAATTGCAGTTACAAGATTTTAAATACATTTAAAGAATGATCTGTGCTGAAATACATTCTTTAAAAGAACCATATCGTTTTCTTGAAAGATTTTGAGTTTTATTACAAGATTGTGAAACATCTGAAAAACCATAAAAAATATTTAGGACAATTTTGAACACAGATTAAAGTAATTTCTCTCTCATCACAAATGCACTACACAGACGGACACATTTGACCTGAAGCTGTTGAAACTATTCTCCTGAGATGACGTATCCAACCCATCAGCAGTCAAAGTAAAATAAAAGAACCACATCATTTATTTAGTTTCTGAGAAAACAAACCTACTAGTGAAGTTGTTGTGTTCTTATTTTGCGCAAAATAAACATTCTAAAGGACCTAATGAGCCTATAGAATACTGCTTTTTTTTGTAGATAATTAGGTAAACGATAGTTGTAACTTGACGCTAACTGCTAAGCCATTTCGTTAAAAGACAGAAAATGAACCGTTTTTTGGGCTGGAGAGTCCACAGAGTTTGAGGGGTCTAAGTATTTGTAAAGGTTATCATTAATTTGATCACAATATTTTCAGCTCAAAGTAAATATACATAAGCTAAAAATATGCAGATCAATTCTTTTTAAGCTTTAGAGTGGCAGTCAAGCATGAAACGCGAATATCGAATGAACTCCTTCAGCGTGACCTAAACATCCCAGCGCACAATAACAGGAGCTAGATCAATGTAGAGTATGACTGCTCTGGGGATTGATGGACTGTATGAGGGCAAGCGCATCACTGCCTCAATGTTTCGCTTTCATGGACAAACAGCTAACAATATCACTTCTCGTCTTTTGAAAGGCATATACAGTTATGACAAGAGCGTTTCTTTCTGTTTGACTTCAGTTTGATTCTATTTGATTCAGAACGTTCAATCATGAATAACATGTGTAGTGAGATGTTTCATAACCGTTGAGTCATCTGATGGGGAACATTTTCTTCAACCCAAATGCTACCATTGTTGAGGAGACCTGGAGCATTCTCCCTGGTAGGCTTCAGAGCTGTGTTGGTCTTTTCTGGGCAGTACTGGAATGGTTCAGGTCATTGATTGATTGATTGATTGATTGATTGATTGACCTTTTTATTTGTCACTACACTGTTACATGCAGCGAAATTGGACCCCTCCGACCAAGATGTAGACAACACATTACATGGGGGAGGACAGGTCGCTGAGGTAGCAAAAAGAAATAAGAAATATACAACAGGATAGGTGGCTAAAAAAACATGCCCCTCCCGCACTGTTCTTTAGTCAGAGCAGTGTGAGATCAGGGGAGAAAAAAGCCATAGCAACAAGCACATACAACACATTTCACGAAGACAAAACATTGCAATTTTGGGAGATAGATACAGTCACAGCAGGCATAGACCGGAACGTAAGCAGCCATCAACGGCGCTGTTCAACGACCACACCCGCTCAGACTGGGGAGGAAAGCACAGAAGGCAGTGGTGTCCTTGGGCAGTTCAGAGCTTCTCGTTATCTTGTTCCTGGGAGAAATTGTTTTGACTCCAGCAACAGCCTGCCAAGGCTGTCCTGGAGGAACCGGGAGCCGAAAGAAGATTGAATTTGAATTTGGGTCGAGATCTATCAATTTCACAGACCTCTAATGTCTAGAATGTCCATCACTGGCCTCCATTTTGATAAGAATCTGATGCACGGCCGCCAGCGTCTTCCGGTTCTCGTCCACTTTGAGGTATATACCCATTGTCTGATTGCTGACGGCTCTGCCAACCGCCGTTTCAATCCAGCCGGTCAGCTTGGTGGGGTTTTGAGCTTCACTGACCGCTTTTAACAATTGCTGATACGCCAGGGCTCCACATGATCCCATCAGCAGAAACCCTGTGATCAGAGCTCCAAATAAGTAAATATCCTCAATGTCCTCCAGGGAGAGAGCGGCCAGGCACACGACGCGCCACTTCTCCCATCCGTCCATCGTGTAGCCAGCTGCAAACGTTCCCTCAGGACAGGAGGGTTCCCCCGAACCCGTGTTTCTCGTCGAGAAGATGGTGTCAATTGCATTCAGAGACCAGCTGATCAGATCCATGGTTACTTGTTAGAGTTTAGGAAGCAGGACGAGGAGAGTCTCAGATTCTAGACGCTAGACAGAGAGCCAGCAGGAGAGACATGGGGAAGGAGAGGAGATAGATCCGACCGCCTTCGTCAAGAGCAGAAGAGAGCCTTTCAAGATAGAGGCTTCTATGTGAATCTATGTGATCACGTCCAACTGGATACCAGTTTCACGTGGCATCCCCCAAGGTTCAATTCTTGCACCTCTTTTGTTCAGCCTGTACATGCTACCACTGGGTCAAATAATGAGAAGACACCTGATTGCCTATCATAGTTATGCTGATGACACTCAGCTACTTAGCCCTTTCTCCAAATATCTATAACCCTGTAAACTCTCTCTGCATATGCCTTGATGAGATTAAGAGCTGGATGCACACAAACCTTCCCCGGTCAAATAAAGAGAAAACTGAAGTCATTGCTTTTGGGTTCAAAGCCAAGATTCTCACCGAGATACACTCAGACACCGGAGGTCTGAGTGTATTACAACTAAACATCAGGTGAAGAACCTCAGGGTGATCCTTGATTCTGATCTGAGCTTCATCAGTCACATAAAAGCAATAACTAAATCTGCTTCATCTAGACAGTGTCCCACTGGGCAACGTTGCGGAAATGTTACTTGACAACATTGTGTGAAAGTTACAGGGCATTGTTGCAGGAAATGAATGGCCGAAGTTTGAAGAACATTACTGGGTAACTTTGTGTGAGTGTAACAGGGCAATGGTGCAAGAACATTAATGGGCAAAAATAAGGGAATGTTATTTGGAAATGTTGAGGAAACCTTACTTGGTTACGTTGTAGGAATGTTACTGAAGTCTCTAAAAATTAGTTTAGTTTCTATTTTTCAAAAGTTCCAGATGCAAAACTGTAAAATTGCACCGTTGTGCATGGCGGAAATGTATATCTTTAGGAATATAATTCTGGCTATTTACCAAACGTTTAAATGATACAATCATACCAGTGAAGAATTACTATCAGAAGAAATATAATTAACAAACAACTAAAGAAAGCAGGGTGGCAGCACAGACTGGTGGAGATGACAGAACATATTTTTAACGAAACTAGAATGATTTCACTGCTGGAATGAAAGGATAAATATTAACAGTCAATCCTATTTCCATAAGCTCTCAACACAACCCACAAAAGAGCAATCAGTTCTTGAATCTATGCTTCCGTGTGTGTTTTGAACAGCTTTAATGATGCTTCAAGCATCTTTACAGAATAATAAATCCTGCACAATCTTCATGTATTTCTGGGAATCCTCAATGGTTACTGCATAACCTAATCTAATGAAGTTGTTTTTAATATTTCAGTAAGCCCAAACAAGCTGATAATCCCATAAGCCTGATCTGGAGTCTGAGACATTGACTACATTGAGACAAGTATGATCAAGAATGCTAAGAATCTAGCATTCTTGATCATGGAATAATAAAGAATTCCAGCGTTTCTCCAAAGCACCACTTTATTCGACATGACGCATGGACCACACTGAACCGGTATGGAACATTAAACATTCATTTGCACAGGAACATTTGATCATGTTTCCGTTCTTTTAAACCAGAGAGAATGATAAATAATATACAGAATTAATAGAAATATATTTGATTAATTTTTATTATGACGATCAGACTTATGATTAGTCATCAAGCTATGTGACTAAAGGATTGGAAAACAAAGTTGCAAAAGTAGCAAAGTAATAATAACATGCTAAATAAAATCCCATTTTATTAGCACCAGGAGAGTACAGTTTTTTGGTCTGGTCCTGCATCACTGCCGTTCCTTTATCTATTCTCACCAAAATTAAACCTGAAAGTCTGTCGAAGTCTGCTCGTCATCTCGTCTCTTAAAAAATACTAGTTTAGAATTTTCCTCTCGGTTTCACCAACATTTATTGGCGTCACGAACAGGATCAAGAGAGTTCAAAGTCTGAAACGAGTTCAAATCTGAGCAGAAGACTCGTCACGTCGGTAAGCATGATTTTTATACTCTATGCTTGATATTAAAGTGATGTCTGAGAGACTTGAACAGTTCATGGCTAAGCTCTGACTATTTAGAGAGTAAAGCGTGAGGAAGATGTAAAGTGATGCTGTGATTAAAAATAACCTGAGAGACCTCGTATAAAAATGTAAAAAATTAGTGACAAACAATTTGCCAGGTAGAATAGGCTTGATTCTGAAAGATGGATTGAGTGTTCTGTGGATGGTGGCAAAAGATCCAAGAGCTCTATACACAACTAAGTTGGCTGAGTTGGGTTTAAAACCACTGAATATCTAGACTGAACGTTTGGACCTTGACCAAGTGTTTGCGTGTGAAGTCTGAGAATAGAATAACACCGTCAACCAGTTCCTAAAACTGCCTCACACACACACACACACACACACGCACGCAAGCACGCACGCATGATGGATGAGAGGTTGCAAGTCTCCTGACAAAAGGAGTCGGTTAAGCTGGACTATTGTTACATAGCTACAAAAATAACCCAAAAAGGGCATAATCCTTTTTTGTTCCAGACTTATGAAAAAAAAAAAACACAACATAGAAGTTTGCTTGACACTTTACAGTGTGTGTAAGCAAACCTCTGTGGATATTCGGAGTGGTCAACGCCATCTAGTGGAACTGCTGAGTGTTCCAGCTAAATTAGAATAACAAATCTGTTAAAAGAATGTGTTTGAGAGATATATTATTATAACAAAGTAATCTTGGAAAATACATTAAAAAATGCATCAGGCACAAAAATGCCTGAGAATTTAGCTACTAGCGAGTCACCTAAACGAAGCAGCAAGCCAACCTCAGCAGAACAACGTGCCAGCCAGCCACCTCTGTGTTGTCTCTCCATAAACCCGACAGCGATGAATATCTCTGTCGTCAGAATAAATAAACATTTTCCAAAGCTATTATCATGATCCATAATGTTACACCCTGTAGAGCAGAACGCCTGCAGAAACACATTTTATTAAAGGATAATGGGAAGCTACACTGGCACAACAAGCGCTGGGAGAAGCACACAATCAATCGGCCAATCAATAAGGATGCCGCCATTGAGGGCAAAAAGAGATCAGATTCAGACATGTTTCTTCTGAAAACTGAATAAATGTGTTTGTAATGAGAGAGGAGAGAGAGATTAGAGTCAGGGGCTTAGAGGGAAGAGAGAAATAATTTTACGATGCTTGTACCAAAGTGTCTGAAAAAATGTTTCATTCAGAACACAGTAAAATCTAGCACAATAATAATGCCTTCAGTTTGTAAGCGATATGTGATGACCAACTCCACCACTGCACCACCCTACCACCCGTCGAACACCTCTTCAAATTCAAAACTCAGTGAACTGAAACTCAGAAAACACAGTGAAGATGTTTTTTGGATTGAACCACCAACCTTCCACAAGTCTTTCGACAGATTTTTTTTTGGAATCATTATATTTAAACAGCATTGTTATTGTACTGTGAACTAATAGGGCTGTTTTGCCAACAATGCAATTTGTTGCTAATGAATTCCATTGTTGATAATAATCACATTTGAGCGATATTTGTACTCTATCCAGAGTAGGACCGAATGCACTCGGGACGGAGTTCCGCCTCACCCTAACCCATGTTCATTCATTCAGGACCAACACATTTACACTAACATCACCGAATTTCAAGATTTATCCCCGAAAATTCTCTCGAGGGCCTCATCATGACCCCTGTATTTACCCAGAACATTCCGAGAGGTTCTACTGAAGCTTGAATCCTAGCAGCCCTGGGTAACGGTGTTAAAAATATAACCGCCATTCTATCAGCAACAATGAAATGTTCTGCATAGAATATAAATAATTTAAATGATTAAATGATTGGGGAGCGAGTGGGAAGGAATGAACAGAGAATAAGCAGAGACAGTGAGTGAGAGACAGGAATCATGACAACCTCTATCGAGCAGAATCTCACAAAGCACACAAAATTACAGAGAGAGAGAGAGAGACAGACAGTGAGTGTATGTGTGACAGAGAAAGATATAAGCAGAGAGTTGAGAGAGAAAGAGAGAGTGAGAGAAATGATGGAGAGATAAAAGAAGCAGAGAGATGAGAGAGAAAGAGAGAGGGAGAGATATGATGGAGAGATAAAAGCAGAGAGAGAGATGAGAAACAGAGAGAGAGAGAGAAAGCACGGCAGAAACATGATGGAGAAATAAAAGAAACAGAGAGAGAGAGAGAGGAAAAGCAGAGAGAGAGAGAGAGAGAGAGAGAGAGAGGAGTGAAAGAGAGAGAGGCGTGTGAGAGCGAGCGAGTGAGCGCGCGCAGGGATGAAAAGCATGAGGAGACGAGGAGATGCTCGAGCTCAGGCTCTCAGTCCGTCTCCAGCATCAGCAGAGGACGCACCCGAACACGTTCCTCTCCTCCTCCTGGACCCTCCGGCTCCCTCGCATCAGAGCGCAGGTACAGAACTCTCTTTATTCACCTTCAGGCTAGTGTTCGGACGCTGCTATACACACATGCTTTTCAACGTGCACCCGCTCCATTCAGAGACTTCCAGTAACGCACGAAAAAACCCTCAGATTCAACAGAGATGCTTCTGAGAGCCGCGTAGAAGGACGCAGTGTCTCGATTCTGAGCGCATTCCTCAGTTCCTCGTTCAGGCGGGCGCGGAACACTCCGGAATAAGTTTGTGACACTTTCAACCAGCTTTTTAGAGGATTTTTAATTTCTCTCTGGCGTCCTACAATGACTAGAAGGGCGAAAAGGATTTTTATTTGTGTTGAAACTCAGTTCATCTTTGACAGATTGAAAATCAAAACAGATTTTGACAACAGGCTTATTTATGGTTTTAGATTCGATTGTAGTACATGACAAATGCCTCGGTTCAGACACAGATCGATGCTTCTGGGAGGAATGTAAAAGACACAATGCTTCGATTTGAATTGGAAACAGGGAAAAACCGGCACATAGCTAAAAACACATTTACACTGTTGTGAATGGATTTTTTAAAAAGTGACTTAAAAAAAAAAACACAGCAAGAGCCTCATGACCCGCGATTTAACCTCAAAATCCAGAAATTTTCTCCTAAAGCTTGAATCCTAGAAGCCCTGGCTAATAGTGATCAAAATATAACCACCAGTCGATCAGTAACAATGAAATGCTCTGTACAGAATATAAATGATTCATAAATCTAATGATTTGATGGCGCGCGTGCGTGAGAGAGAGAGACATAAGATAGAATAAGAAAAGAGAGAAAGAAAGAGAAAAGAAAAAAGAGAGAGAGCAAAGCACATCAGAGAGATATAGAAGAGAGAAGAAAAGAGAGAGAGAAAAGCAGAGATATTAGAAAGATAGAAAATTCAGAGAGAGAGGGAGAAATAGAGAGACAGATATAAAAAACAGAAAGAGAAGGACAAATATAGAATAAGCAGAGAGAGAGAGAGAGAGAGCAAAGCAAAGCACATCAGGGAGGAGAGCGAAGAGAAAAAGAAAGAGATAGAAAAAGCAGAGAGGAGAAAGATAAAATAAGAAAAGAGAGAAAGAAAGATAAAAGAAAAAAGAGACAGAGCAAAGCACATCAGAGAGAAAAAGAGAAGAGAGAAAGAGAGAGAGAGAGAGAGAGAGAGAGAGAAAAGAAGTAGAGCACAGTGGAGGGAGAGAGAGCGAGAGATAGCACAGCAGAGAGACAGACAGACAGATAGGAGAGAAAAAAAAAGATAGATCAAAGAAGCAGAGATAACAATTTAAAAAACAATTTTAAAAATAGTAAATGCCGCATAAACATGTTTTTTTTTTTCTTGTGAAATTCAATTTTCTAAGCACAGAAAGGCCTAAAAATGTTTTTTTACGAACAGAATTATGTTGAATCTTCACATAATGTAGATTCCCGCCAGCGAAGCAGAAAAAACTCTCATGCCTCGCGTCACTCCGGATTTAACGGCAGCAACTGTTTGGGACGTTGTGTAGCTGCGAGAGCAAAAACACAGCACGATTATTACTCAGAGATCTCTGTAATAACCGCCATCCATCTCACGACGGCCATCGTTCTCAGAAAGCGTTTAAATCAGCAGATGCTTCAGCCCTTCATCAGCCCTGAGGAGACCCGAGGAGATCCTGACGGCTGGAGGACAGCCTGAGGAGACCCGAGGAGATCCTGACGGCTGGAGGACAGCCTGAGGAGACCCGAGGAGATCCTGACGGCTGGAGGACAGCCTGAGGAGACCCGAGGAGATCCTGACAGCTGGAGGACAGCCTGAGGAGACCCGAGGAGATCCTGACGGCTGGAGGACAGCCTGAGGAGACCCGAGGAGATCCTGACGGCTGGAGGACAGCCTGAGGAGACCCGAGGAGATCCTGACGGCTGGAGGACAGCCTGAGGAGACCCGAGGAGATCCTGACGGCTGGAGGACAGCAGAGCGCTCGTTCAGCGCCTCTCTCTGATCTACTCGTTTAAGGACGAGACACTGCCCTGTTCCTAGATATTTATTTATAGAAGGATGTTCAATTGATTTATAATCAGGTTTGTGTTGGTTTGGATAAAATAACTGCACTACTATTCAAAACTTCAACACATATTTGAATTTTAGCTGACACAAATGATTAGTTAGGGCACAAATACTAATTTGCTAAACCCCGGGGGAGTTGAGAGCATAGCAAAAGTGTTAACATGAACATTGATGCAATCTCATGAGAGTAAACCAAATGCATTAAAAAGGAAATTAATTAAATGATTGTTCACTCAAGATGCAGTTTAAGGCTACGTTCAGACTGCAGGCCAAAGTGACACAAACCTTTTTTGCCTGTTTGTGACCTGTATCTAATATTTTCAGGAAAGTCTGAACAGCTCAATTCAATAAAAAATAAATAAAGCAGACTCGCATCGCTTTCAATCGTGGTCCTGAATTTGACATTTCCATTTTTCACATTTTACGTCACATTTTTCTGAGTTTTGCATCCTCCAACTCAACTTAAACTTATAGATACGTTTTTCATAGACACGAGTCGCTGGAGAAGAAAATCTTTTACTCAAACGATTAGAGGAAGATTCTCAGAGACACAATTTATAACTTTAATGAAGTCTCAGTTGTCACTTTTAACTCTTTCTCCACCAGTATGCCACGTGTTCTTTTCCATCTCCATCTCTTTCTTACTACTGTTTAGTACCGATAAAGTTGGCTCTGATCAGATATGTATGCAGACAAAATCACACTTTTACCCTAGAGCATGCACTTTAACATAATGTTAACAGTGAATTCTGGGAGACGTAGTTTCCTCTTTTCACATGTGTGTCACATCGGAGTTGTGCCACATTTCCTTCACACAGAAGAAGATTGAGCACTAAACCTGCAGTCGAAACGTAGCTTTAGTCAGCAGACAAACATTGTGTTTTAAAATCTAAGAATTTGACATTCAAAAAAAGAAAGAAAAATAAACACCAACGCTAATAATAAATAATAATATGGTCCATCACACGTGGGGCCAGACAGAATCTGCAGCTGCTCAGAAAACTCAGCAGAATTCCGTGGATCTCTTTGCTCTGCCTAGGGACGAGTACTAATCTAAGATTCTAAAGTGGCTTAGGGGCTGAAATCAGAAGAATTAGAGCGTTGATCAGCTTTAACACGGTCCGTTCTACTGTACAGCCTTGAATTATTTACAGACAATTAAAACCTGCAGAATACCACAAACTTAACCAAAAACTCAACAAAAAATCATCTGGTTCCTTTTTTTTGTTGATAGTGTGTTTTTAGTCCAAAAGTTGATCCCAAACCAGGCAGGACAAACCGTGTGATAGTTTTTAAGCTTTTCAGATGAGCTCGAGTAGGTCCAGTAGATTCTTTTTTTGCTAGAATTATCAACATAAGCAAAAATTGAGTGGGATGAGACTTGAGTTTAGGGAAAGTGTTTACTGAACATCAGCATCTCAACAGTAATGAATTAATTAAACGGAATGGTTTATTTAGATAGTTTGTAGAGGTTAGGGATGAGTACTAATATAAGATTGTAATGCGGCTCAGAGGCCATTCACTGACCATATACGCTTTAACACTGTCCATTCTACTATTAAACCTTGAATTATTTCCATAAAATTAAAACTCTTCTGGAATTACACTGGAATAACACGGAATTAACCAAAAACTCAGAAATCGCCAAGAATTTAAAGCAAACCAAAGAAAACTAGACAAAACAAAAAGATAGCTTGGCAACTTAGACCCAAACAAGAAACAAACCAATAAAAAACTCAAAAAACTAACACATTTAAACCAAGACAATGCCAAAGCTAAGAAAACAAGACAACACCTATAAAACTAAATGATAGCTTGAAATCTTTAACCCAAACAAAACAACAAATACAAAACACAAACAAGACCAAACAGGAAAAATGAAACAAAAATAAATTCAACACAGCATCAAACTAAACTAAAGAAGACAAAATACAAACAATACAAAGTTAAAGCAACCTCAAACGAAATAAAACAGACAAGCAAGTCAAATCTAAAAAAACAACTCGCAAACAGGACAAAATGAAACAGAGGTGAAAGCAGGACACTGAAAAACAAAAGATAAAAGCAAAACAATAAAATTGAAATTAAAACAGCATCAAAACCAAACAAAACAAGACTACACTCAAACAATATAATGCAATAAATAATACTAAAATAAACTAATAATCAATTATACATGAAGCATAAAAAAATGTGCCAAACAAAACCCAAAGTTTTAGTTTCTTGGCTGATTGGGTCTTTAAAGCTACAGTAGAGAATCAAAAATATTACAGTTTGTGTAAAACCTCAACAGATGGATAAAAGACTTCTTAGTTAAAGGAAAGAGCACAAAAGAGCTGCTTGGTCTCTGAGTCTCCTGCTTTGTTTCCATCATTACATTAATCTTCTGCTCCAAGGACAGGATGATGCATCTACAGCGCACCAGAACAGAGCGAGGAGCACGCTTCTGATCTGAAGGTCATCTTCTCAACCGTCTCTCAGACACGTAACGGGTAAAACGGGTAAAAACCAACAATTATAGACACAACAGTCAACGGCTTTCACCAGCGCCGCTACAACTGCCATTAAATATAATGGTTTGAATAAACACAAACAATACCATTTACTCAAATCAAAGCCAAAAAGTAAATACAAGAGAAAACAAAAACAAACAAGGCAACAAATTAAAACAAAGAATCCAAAAACTTAACAAGACAAGGCTAGATCGAGGGAAACAAAACAAGATAATATGACAAACAAACAAAACATATAAAAAAACCTAAATAACCTCAAACTAACTAAAACACCACCCAAAAAATAATACAAAATAGATAAAATAAAAGAGCAAAATAAGACACAAACAAGAGAAAACAAAACAGAAGGGAAAGCAATCCAAACAAAACAATATAAAGGCAAAATGGCATAAAACCAAAACAAAACAAAAAAAAGCACACCCAAACTAAATAACGCAGTCAATAATTCAAATAAAGCTAATGATTAGTTTTATAGGAATCCCCTTTCACTACACAACTTGACGCCAGACAAACATAATAAGCACGCTTGAAATAAAAGAACACTGAATGTAACTGAACCTGAAATGTCGATCAATATGTAATTAAGTTAATAAATAAGCAAATAAATGCTTAATTGAAAGAAATACACCAGAAAATCTCAACCGTAACGCCATTAATAAAGTAGAAAACACAATAGAAAACAAAAGCTCATCTGAACTCGCCTGATCTGTCACCATCTCAAGCTTCTCTCCCCGCAGCTACTTGTTGAATGTGGCGCGGCCACCAGGGGGAGCCTGTGCGTTTCCCCCCAAAGCTTCTTTAATTGAAATGCATGTCAGAAAGCTGTTTTTCACAATCATGTTACATTAGCTTTCTCTTGCAGCAGTAAACTCTCTGAATGAGAAGCACTCTCTCCCAGTCGGAGCAGGAGAGGAGTGCTGTGAGCCCTGTACAGAGACGCCGGCGCCTTTCAGATACGACTCTTTTATTAATATTCTCCCTGCGGCTGCTTTTACAGAATGATTTCATGATGGTCAAGTGGTGGCATGCAAATCAGCAGCACGATGATGCACGGCAGCCTTTTCTCTTCCCTTTGTATCTGTTTTCCACTCTGCATCCAACCTGCTGCTGGTACATCGTGTGCCAACAGCGCTCAAAAGGTTGTAAATGTTGTGTTGGTGAGATTTTTGGCTGCCGTTAATAAGGTTTCGTTGTAATAAAAGACGTCATTGCGAGTAAAAAGCTGCATATGTGATTCATGGCTATTTAAATGTGAAATATTGTTTCATATTACAGAATCAAAACTAGTTTAAAAACGAATTTTCATAGTAAATCTCATCCATAATTATTAAGTGAGTAGTGGAGCATACACTTTTAACCACATTCACAGAAAAAATAAACACAGTCAAGAATTAAAAAGTAGCCTAATTTTCTGGTGTAATTTTTAGCTCCTAAAAACATTGGTTTGCCACACAACATTTCATCGTCCACTCGTTTTAGTACGTGGTGTAACTAGAAGAGGCCAGCTTTAAGTAGAAACAAACAAATAAATAAAATTAGTTTTAGTCAAGTTGCAATGCTAGCGATGTAACCAGGATCAATGATCTATGCTAAGCTACGCTACGCTATGCTACGCTAAGCGCGCTATCCCGGTGTCTGGAGAGCCGCACTACACCTCACAGCGTGAACCTTTCACAAGCAGAATAAAAACACATCATTAAACTTTTTCAAATCAATAATTTTGATGTTAGCTGATTTTGCTTTTATTCGATTCATTTAATGTATTACCAAAATATTTACAACAAAACAATTTGAGCAATTTATAGCACAAAAATATCTAAGTTAGTCTGGTTTGCATTAAACTTCTTGTCACTGGAGACACTGGGTTCTGTGATGTTGATTGAGATGAAAGAATATTATTTAAAGCTATATACGCTGTTATTTTTCCAGTTGCATGATTCTCAACAGCGTAAACTGTACGAGGGAAGCTCAGATTCTCGTGATCACTGATGCTCCAGTGATGAACCGGCTCTCTAGAAAGCATTTCTGATACTCATATTTGGAACTAAATAATAATAATAATAATAAGGTAGTTTGTGAATTATGTTCATAGTGTGACGAGCGGCTAGTCGAGGTCGCGGCTAAACTAGCTAACTGTGCAGCTACGCTAAACTAAGCGCCTAATGCCGGTGGAGATCCCTGTGTCCCATACACCGCACGACCCCAGGGTATCCCAGAGTTCTTAAGAGAACTGTTGTTCAGCGCTTAAAAGGGCTGTGTAGAAATCACTCCAGAATCCTGGATCTGCAGCAAAGCTGTTTATTACACACTCTTCTATAATTCACACCTCACCCTAACTTCGCGGCCACCTGTAGCCACACCTATCACACACACTGTATCGTGGATGGTTAGTCCGACAATGTTACTCAAAATCACACACTTACATACCAAACACATACCCTAACATCACATACATATTCAAATAATAAAGTCATTAAACATAAACACATAACATCGGAGCATTTGCTTTTAATCTTTAAAATATGCGCCTCCCATGATGCTCCGCGGCGACGACGTAACGCAGGGTCGTCACAATAGTTTTATCTAAAAAACAAGATGTATGTTCAAAGACGTGTATGTACAAGGTAGTGACCTGGCCAGTGTGGACAGTAATGTCTGCTAATCCTACAGCGTAATCGACAATGTATGTTAAATGTAAAATTTATTGTTAAATGTATGAAACACTCACATGACCACAAGGACTTTAAAGAGCCGCTGTTATGGGTTTTTAAGAAATGACCTCTCATGGGGTGTGAAACATAGCTTTAGATTTGAGGACAACCCTGCTGGACTTTTAATAAATAAATCACTGTAATTCATTATCCAATAAGATTGAGTTTGTAGGTGCCTGTGTTTTATTGGGATGGTCCGGGGGAGGAGAAAGGGGAGAGACGTAGAAGGGCGGGGCTTATTCCAGAGTGAAATCTTAAGGAATTACCTCTTCCGTTCTCTCTCTCTCTTCGCTTGTCTCTCCTCTCAGACGGCCACTGTAGTTCTCTCCTTTTCTCCCTCTCTCCGTTTCTCTCTCTCCCTCCTTTTCTCCCTCTCCCTCTCCCTCTTTCTTTCTCTCTTTGTCTCCCTCTCTCTCTCTCTCTTTCCCTCCTTTTCTCCCTCTCTCTCTCTCTCCTTTTCTCCCTCTCTTTCTCTCTCCTTTTCTCCCTCTCTTTCTTTTTCTCCCTCTCCCTCTTTCTATTTCTCTCTCATTTTCTCTCTCTCCCTCTTTCTCCCTCTCTCTTTGTCTCCCTCCTTTTCTCTCTCCCTCTCTCTCTCTCTCTCTCTTTCCCTCCTTTTCTCCCTCTCCCTCTCCTTTTCTCCCTCTCCCTCTTTCTATTTCTCTCACTCTCTCCTTTTCTCCCTCTCTTTCCTTTTCTCCTTCCTTTTATCCCTCTCTCTCTCTCTTTCCCTCCTTTTCTCCCTCTCCCTCTTTCTATTTCTCTCACTCTCTCCTTTTCACCCTCTCTTTCCTTTTCTCCCTCTCCCTCTTTCTCTCACTCTCTCCTTTTCTCCCTCTTTCTCTCTCTCTCTCCTTTTCTCTCTCTCTCTCTCTCTCTCTCCTTTTCTCTCTTTGTCTCCCTCCTTTTCTCCCTCTCCCTCTTTCTATTTCTCTCCTTTTCTCCCTCTCTCTCTCTTTCCCTCCTTTTCTCCCTCTTTCTATTTCTCTCTCGCTTTCTCCTTTTCTCCTTCTCCCGCTTTCTCTCTCTCCTTTTCTCCCTCTCTCTCTCGCTTTGTCTCCCTCCTTTTCTCTCTCTCTTTCTCCTTTTCTCCCTCTGTCTCCCTCTCTCTCTCTTTCCTTTTCTCCCTCATTTAAAATGTTTGGGATTGAGTAATAAATTGCAGTTTGCAGCTATGTTCTTAAAGCATGTCTCTTGAAGATTAATTTCCATCACACATGGCAAGCACAATTATGCAAACCTTGTTAATGTTATTGTTTATCAGCATCTGATTGCTGGAGAATGCTTAAACAGCAATAAGAAAATGT
The DNA here is from genome assembly GCA_900490495.1 of Danionella dracula. NCBI lineage: Eukaryota > Metazoa > Chordata > Actinopteri > Cypriniformes > Danionidae > Danionella > Danionella dracula. The sequence continues at coordinate 1,604,401 of UELW01000145.1, forward strand.
TCACTGGTTTCGTTTCGTTCTGTGCCTGAACTACTTTTAGAGATATTGTGAGGATCAGGTGCACAGCTTTGAGTCCTGATTGGACGATGGCTCCTTGTTCATGTGCTTTTATGCGTGTTAAAATGGCTTCTTAGAAGATATTTTGTGTTGTTGAATTGCGTTAGTGTGCTCACGTGTGTGCTTGTCGTGGGATGATGGCAGGGTTACGTTTTTGGTTACACACCACTTTTGAGGAGGATTTTTGGTTTGTACAACAGACATGGCGAACTGTGTAGCGGGAAACTTTCATGGCAAGTGATTCAACAGTTGTTATATTTTTAACTGATTAATGATCAGCGGTGGAAAAAGTACACAAACCAAGTACTTGAGTTAAAGTGGAAATACAGAAGATAAAATATTACTCTAGTAAAAGTAAGGGCTTAATCTAGCCACAGGGGTTTCTAGCCAGTGACTTCTGTGCCGGTCCCAAGCCCGGATAAATAGAGAGGGTTGCGTCAGGAAGGGCATCCGGCGTAAAACATGCCAAAACCAAATATGCAAGTCATCAATTCGATTTCCATACTGGATCGGTCGAGGCCCGGGTTAACAACGACCGCCACCGGTGCTGTTGACCTACAGGGTGCCGGTGGAAATTGGACTACTGTTGGTCAAAGAAGGAGAGGAGGGAGAAGGATTCGTAGGCAGAGAGAGAAGAGGAAAGGCAAGAGTATAGGTCTGAGAATAGGGACTCTCAACGTTGGTACAATGACCGGGAAAGGTAGAGAGCTGGCGGACATGATGGAGAGAAGGAAGGTAGATATTCTGTGTGTGCAGGAGACCAGGTGGAAGGGTAGCAAAGCGCGTAGTATTGGAGGGGGATACAAACTGTTTTACTATGGTGAGGATAGGAAGAGAAATGGGGTAGGAGTGATCCTGAAGGAGGAGTTTGTGAGGAATGTTTTAGAGGTGAAAAGAGTGTCTGACAGGGTGATCAGTTTGAAGTTAGAGATTGAAGGGGGTGATGTTGAATGTAGTGAGTGGTTATGCTCCACAAGTAGGCTGTAAGCTGGAAGAAAAGGAGAGATTCTGGAGTGAGTTAGATGAGGTGATGGAGAGTATTCCCAGAGGGGAGAGAGTAGTGGTGGGAGCAGACTTCAACGGTCATGTGGGCGAGGGCAACAGAGGTGATGAGGAAGTGATGGGCAGGTTTGGTGTTAAGGAAAGGAATCCTGAAGGACAGATGGTGGTGGACTTTGCCAAGAGGATGGAAATGGCTGTAGTTAACACTTATTTCAAGAAGAGGGAGGAACATAGAGTTACCTACAAGAGTGGTGGTAGGAGTACGCAGGTGGACTACATCCTAAGTAGACGTGCCAATCTATGAGAGATCACTGACTGCAAAGTAGTGGTAGGAGAGAGAGACAGGCTTTGGGTGGCCAGGAAGAGCTTCCAGAGGACTGGGAAACTACAGCAGAAGTGATCAAGGAGACAGGTAGGAAGGTGCTAGGTGTGTCAGCAGGAAGAAGGAAAGAAGAGAAGAAAACATGGTGGTGGAATGAGGAAGTACAGGACATCATCCAGAGGAAGAGGCTAGCTAAAAAGAAGTGGGACATCGAAAGGACTGAAGAAAGTAGACAGGACTACAAGGAATCACAGCGCAGGGTGAAGAGGGAGGTGGCAAAGGCCAAACAGAAGGCATATGATGAGTTGTATGCCAGGTTAGACACGATAGAAGGTGAGAAGGAATTGTACATATTAGCGAGACAGAGATGGGAAGGATGTGCAACAGATAAGGGTGATTAAAGATAGAGATGGAAGGGTTCTAACAAGTGAGGAGAGTGTGCAGAGAAGATGGAAGGAGTATTTTGAGGAGTTGATGAATGAGGAGAATGAGAGGGAAAGAAGGGGGGAAGAGGTGAACATTGTAGAGCAGGAAGTTGAAAAGATTAGAAAGGATGAGGTGAGGAAGGCTCTGAGAAGAATGAAGAGTGGAAAGGCTGTTGGTCCAGATGACATCCCTGTGGAGGTGTGGAAGTGTCTAGGAGAGACAGCAGTGGAGTTCCTATCTAGGTTATTCAACAGGATTCTAGAGAGGGAGAAGATGCCTGAGGAATGGAGGAGAAGTGTCCTAGTGCCAATCTTTAAGAACAAGGGTGATGTGCAGAGTTGTAACAACTACAGAGGTATAAAGTTGATGAGCCACACAATGAAACTCTGGGAAAGAGTAGTGGAAGCTAGGCTAAGAAGGGAAGTGGATATTTGCGAGCAGCAGTATGGCTTCATGCCCAGGAAGAGCACTACTGATGCAATTTTTGCTCTGAGAATGCTAATGGAGAAGTACAGAGATGGTCAGAAGGAGCTGCACTGCGTCTTTGTGGATTTAGAGAAAGCGTATGACAGGGTGCTGAGAGAGGAGCTATGGTCCTGTATGAGGATGTCAGGAGTGGCAGAGAAGTACGTCAGAGTAGTTCAGGATATGTATGAGAGGAGTATGACAACAGTGAGATGTGCTGCAGGTCAGACGGAGGAGTTCAAGGTGGAGGTGGGGCTACATCAAGGATCGGCCTTGAGTCCCTTCTTGTTTGCTATGGTGATGGACAGGTTGACAGATGAGGTCAGACAGGAATCTCCATGGACAATGATGTTTGCAGATGACATTGTAATCTGTAGGGAGAGTAGAGAGCAGGTGGAGGGACACCTGGAAAGTTGGAGGTCTGCTCTAGAAAGAAGAGGAATGAAAGTCAGTCGTAGTAAGACAGAATACATGTGTTTGAACGAGAGGGAGGGAAGTAGAACAGTGAGGTTACAGGGGGCTGAGGTCAAGAAGGTGGAGGAGTTTAGGTATTTGGGGTCAACAGTCCAGTGCGACGGGGAGTGTGGAAAAGAGGTGAAGAGGCGAGTGCAGGCAGGTTGGAGTGGGTGGAGAAAAGTGTCAGGGGTGTTGTGTGACAGAAGAGTGTCAGCAAGAATCAAGGGAAAGGTGTACAGAACAGTAGTGAGACCAGCTATGATGTATGGGTTAGAGACTGTAGCAGTGAGGAAGAGACACGAGGCAGAGATGGAAGTAGCAAAGATGAGGATGTTGAGGTTCAGTTTAGGAGTGACAAGGATGGACAAGATTAGGAACGAGCACATCAGAGGAACAGCTCAGGTTGGTTGTTTTGGAGACAAAGTCAGAGAAGACAGATTGAGATGGTTTGGACATGTGCAGAGAAGGGATAGTAGTTATATTGGTAGAAGGATGTTGGAGATGGAGCTGCCAGGCAAGAGGGCGAGAGGAAGGTCAAAGACAAGTTATATGGGTGTGCTGAAGGAGGACATGAAGGTAATTGGTGCAAGAGTAGAGGATACTGAGGCCAGAGTTAGGTGGAAACAGATGATTTGCTGTGGCGACCCCTAAACTGGGAACAGCCGAAAGAAGAAGAAGAAAAGTAAGGGCTTCCTTCAGAATTTCACTTGAGTAAAAGTACAAATGTATTTGCCATAAAATGTACTCAAGTATCCAAAGTATGGCTATAATATACCATTATAATTTTTGCCAAGACTCTTGCTTAAACAATATGTGAAAATACTTTATAGACACTTAAGCCTAAAGCAGATATCGTTGCAAAATTTAGCTGTAACTATGACAAGCTGAATGAAATTGTAAAATTAATTTTCAAAGACTGCATTAATTAGCCGCATTCTTTTCCATAAAACGACAAAAACATCAATGAACAAATGCTGAGTGATGCTAAATGACGGCCACTGGCCATAGCACCGCTCACTAACCAATCAGATGATGAAGCGCTAATGCAGCTCATCTCAATAATGAACTTAACCGGAAGTGAACCGTAGCAGAACCGCATTTAAAAACAATGAAAGAATGTGTATTGAATATCCCAGACCAAAAGTGTTTTTTGGATTACCAAAAGATAAATGTATTGGTTGAAAATGAATGGATTTTCTGTATACCAACAAGAACATTCCAGCAGGGGGCATGATGGAAGCAACGCAGTGGAAGGAACAGAGCGTACACAATCATTTGAGGTTTCAAAAACCTTTTAATGGTAAATACTGCCTTTTAAAGGTTATTAAGGGTGCAGTGATAGTCTAGAGGGCTCGGAAATTTGATGTAAAAGAAGCATGAAATGGCACCTACAAAGCAAAGCCAAGATTTACTTTTTTACAAAGCAAAGCCAAGATTTAACATTTATCTTCTATCTCTCTTGTTGAACGGTGTCCACGAATTGCTTAAAAAGTGCAACAATGCTTTAATACTACATTCTCTTTCTACTTCTTCTTTGTGATCTAGATAGCTCAAACTAAAAAAAAGATTAGATTATTCTAGCTCTGATCTCAAAAACGTGGTCATATATTCTCAAAAATGTCTTAGTCATAAAGTTTTATAGCAACTTTTCTTTAAACTTACCCACAGACACTACTTATTTTTTATCAGGTTTATAGGTAATTTTTCTTCTATGGGATTGTTGCAGCAGTTGTGGTCCGGTGGATATGGAGATCGACTTGTGATCTGAAGGTCCCGGGTTCGATCCCCAGATCCTCCGAGTTGAAGTTGGTGTGAGCGATGAAGCACTTGCTCTCCATCTTCAACAAGCACAGCTGTGGAGCCCTCGAGCGAGCACCAGTTCCCGACTGCTCCCCGGGCCCCGCAGCCATGGCTCCCACTGCTCCGGGTGAGTGCTCACGGTGTGTTTGTTCACTGCTGTGTGTGTGTGTACACTGGGATGAGTTACATGCAGAGCACTAATCCCAGGTTTGGGTCACTCCATACATATCTGGACAACTGCTCACGTTCACTTTTATTTTTCATGCTGAAGAAGAATCTATCCCACACTGGTTCTTTCACTCATAAGACCACAATCTAGAATCTAATCTGCTTTGTCTTCTAGCAAAGTTTCAGATTATAGACACAGGAGGTACACGTTTTGCTGAGCACGCCTGTCTGCAGTGATTCAGAGATATTGTTTACAATAAATACTGCCTTCTGAAGGTTGTTAAGGGTGCAGTGATGGTCTTGAGGGATCAAATATTTATTAGAAATGATTTAAAGGGGCGTGATATTACATGTTTAAATGGTTTGCAGTTACATGACTAGCGTGAGATTAAAGAACCCCCAAAATAGCCCAACAGAGTCATCGTATCTGCATCAATGTGTGCGTCAGCAGGAGAAGAACGAGGCAGGCTAATCCAAGCCTCCGATTTCACATAAACTGGCTTCGATTCTCATGGTAATGATGACCAGATGATGTCCTTCTCAACATAATGGCTGTGTAGGCTGCAGCAGAGAGAGAGGGCTTCGTTTCCTCACACAAACACGCGCGGTTCGAGGTGTGAAGCTTAGTCTTTGTTTGTCATCCTTTTAGCAGACAATGAAACACAGCGAGGAGAAAATACACATCGCGTTTAGAGCAGCGTTCTCCAAGAATGGTGGGCTTTTCAGACCGCTTTAGTAAGATGTGCTAAAGCATGAAAAAAGGTGCTTTTTGGAACAATCCGACCCTTTATTGAGGATAATAGAACCCAAATGCTTGATCGACAACACGCTCTTGAATGGCGTGGTGCGTTTGTGACGGAGAAAATGTCAGCAAATGTAAGCAATGGAAACGGTTCACTTTTTCCTCTGAAATGAAAACTCAAAGCAGTTTTCTGGTTTTTAAGAGCATTCACCCAACTCCGATCTTTTTCAGCTCTTAGTGTTTTTGACACCAAGCACATATTGTGTTGCCATTAATTATGGGCTTTTCAGGAACGGCGCTAATGGGTAGCTTGCAGCGTGAGATGAAACATTGGCTTTGAATGTTTGTTCGCTCTGAGGCATCTTTTTGATGATGTAATTATCTTAATTAGAGCACCCGCAAAACATTTGTTCGAAAAAAAGTTGAAGCACAGTCCCAGATGATGTTTTAAGTTTTTTGGCTTTAATGTTTTACATTTTAATGAGATTTTAATGTAACGATGAGATACAGGTACGACATTATTGTTCAAAGCTTGTGATCGATGATGTGACAATTTAAGAAAATTAAGTGTGTGTTTGGTATTTCCAAGTTCTGTGAATTCTTATTCTTTTTTTAAATCTTTTTAAAAAGTTTTTTAAAAGTTTTTTGTTTCTTCATCTTGACTATTTCAAATGTATAGTGCTTGTTTGTATCTTTTTAAGCTTTAAGGTCATCAAACAAAAATATTTTTATAATCTTACCAACCAAAAATCTCTAAATAAAAGGGCTCGCCCTAATAATGATGTGCTTTAGAACAAAAACTACACTAAGCCTTTTTTAAATGTAAAATAACTTCATTTTATATAATTAAGTCGCCCCTATCAAAGTGAACAAGTACAGGTACAATTGGTAGCACTTTATAATAACAACACATTACTAATAATTAGTTAAGCATTAGCAAAAAGTTAATTAAAATATTATAAAGTATTGTTTCTGGGTTGATAAACATTTGTAAGAAGTTTGTAAATATAAGAGTATAGCTTTATTCTTGGTTTATAAGCATCTAAATAATAGGATTCCATGCTTTATTGAGGATTAGTTAATCATTTATACATTAAAGTTTCCGTATTTAAAAACCAGTTAGCTATTTGTTGTAAATGATTCATGAAGTGGGAGGGTGAGTGAATGAATGAGCGAACGAATGAATAAATGAATGAATGAGTGAGTGAGTGGGTGAGTGAATGACTGAGTAAGAGAGTGAATGAGTGAACAAATGAATGAGTGAGTGAGTAAGAGAGTGAATGAGTGAACAAATGAATGAGTGAGTGGGTGAGTGAATGACTGAGTAAGAGAGTGAATGAGTGAACAAATGAATGAGTGAGTGGGTGAGTGAATGACTGAGTAAGAGAGTGAATGAGTGAACAAATGAATGAGTGAGTGAGTAAGAGAGTGAATGAGTGAACAAATGAATGAGTGAGTGGGTGAGTGAGTGAATGACTGAGTAAGAGAGTGAATGAGTGAACAAATGAATGAGTGAGTGGGTGAGTGAGTGAATGACTGAGTAAGAGAGTGAATGAGTGAACAAATGAATGAGTGAGTGGGTGAGTGAGTGAATGACTGAGTAAGAGAGTGAATGAGTGAACAAATGAATGAACGACTGAATAAATGAGTGAATAAATGAGTGAATAAATGAGTAGTTGTTAGAAAGTGCTACTGTAAAAATGTGTGTTTTCTACACACAGTAAAAATAATATGAACTCTGGCGTATTCCACCCACGTTTGATAAAATCCAGATAAATTCTTAATTTTGTCCAAATCGACTGCGAACTAGCAGACTGGGATTCTGTTCATTAGAGAGATTAAAAGAGTGTCTCTCTAGTTGTTTGTTACGCTTTGCTGCAATTTTAACTGGAATCCTTCTAAAGATCTCCATGTTCTTAATCCACTTCACGTTTCCTTCAGCAGCAGGAGCGGGTAAGATCCTCACATCTCTTCATACACAGTTATCTCACGCAACAACTGGAGACATTCTGTGACCACAGACACGAGTGAGAGAGCGTGCGAGAAAGAGAGAGCCAACGGATTGCAAAGAAAATGTCAGAGAACAGCGGCCCCTCTCTTATTGCACAGCCATTCTCTCTTCTAACTCTCCTCCCTTGATCTTCCTCTCTCACTCTCTCATCTCCAAACGCCTGCGGCTTGTCTGAACTCTCTCTGGTTTAAACGTGTGAGACGGTCCACCTGCGACCTGCTCCGCTTTCATTTCTCTTTTCTTCCCGATGCCTGTCACCATCTGGGTATCAGATCATTTCTGCTCTTTTTCCTCCGGTTTTCTCTTCTTTCTTTTCTCTTCTTCGATCTATATTTATATATATTAAACCTAACTTCATCTCTGCTCAGTGAAGCGCAGCGCACACAGACAGGGACTGCGCTTTGCTCGGTGAAACATCTTTTACTTCTCCAGTGCAGCTTCTGAAAAGAACACTTGCAGAGATGCACATGCTTTCTTCATAATTCATTCATTCATCTTCATGTCGGCTTTCTTCCCTTTCGGGGTCGCCACAGCGGAATGAAGCGCCAACTCTCTGGCATATGTTTTACGCAGCGGATGCCCTTCCAGCCGCAACCCATCGCTGGGAAACATTCACACACACATTCACACTTTTAACACTATGGGCAATCGTTCTTACTCAATTCACTTATTCCGCATGTCTTTGTACTTGTGGGGAAACCGGAGCACCCGGAGAAAACCCACGTGATCACGAGGAGAACATGCAAACTCCACACAGAAATACCAACCGACCCAGCCGAGCCTAGAACCAGCGACCTTCTTGCTGTGAGACGACTGTTCTACCCACTGCGCCACCGTGACGCTCATTGAGTGAACATACTTTTTTTAAATCCAGTCAACAACAACAACAAATATTACTGAGTTCAACTCTGGCTCATACTTTCAGCTTTTGCTTGTCCCAAGAACCGCAATGAATTATGGTACATGTATGAACCAAATCTTGAAAAAAGGCAAAGGTCACAGAAATATATATAGTATACTCTTTATTCCAGTCTTTGTTTTTCATGCAATATCATCCTTTGATGACATTTCTCTCCGGTTTGTCCGGTATAATTCTTATGGCACGAAAGCTTTATACGGAGAGAAAAATCAAGGAAGGGACAGAGTTTGAAGGGAACACAAGCTGAAAGGAAGCACTGAGAAATTTAAAGTTCTGCCAGTAAAGAATAAATCTCGTCGCCTAGCGTCTGTGAAAGATGCAGTTAATGAGTGGGACACTTGTGGATCTTTATCATTTCCAAAATGACATTAACCATATAGAGCTGCTTGCTTGTAAAGGCTCTTCGTTTGCATTTTCTGGATTTGATTATTAACCCCTAATGCAGTTCATGCAATGCGACCCACATCCATAGGCAAGGCGAGGCGAGCCAATTTTATTTATATAGTACATTTTTGTACACGTGCCCACATACATAAAACGGACAATAAAAAAAGATCAGCGATAAAAGAAAAACTAAGTTCATAAGCGCAGTGCTGATCTGACAGCAGAGCTCAGTCAGTAAACGCACATTTAAATAAATCAGTTTTAGTCTGTACTTAAAGTGACAAAAGTCTTAGCTTTATAAATGTTTTCGTGAGCTCTTCTAAAGTGAAGACTATTTATGACTTAAGAAGCATTAACAAATTAGATTCAAAGGCGCAGTTTTAGTCTAAATCTCTGAAAAAAACAGCTTAAAGGAAACCAGATCTTTGAAATATTTAGTCGCATTAGTTAATGCTTTATAAAGCATAAATAGTCCTCACTTTAGCTGAGCTCAAACAAACAGTTAACCAGCAGCTAGTAACTGCTTTATAACTAGCTGAACGAATCCTGAGTCACAGTAGGATTATTAATAAAGGATTATGTTAATAAAGCATTTATTATCGAACTGAGTAACAGTTACTATACTTCTGAATAACAAGACGTATGAATGTGCTTTTAAATAGTTTAACAATCATTTATTAACATTTTCTAAATGGTCTCATTAATTGCTTACTAATAATAACTAACTGGTTTTGAAATACTGAAAAGTTACATTTGTAAATGACTAACTGCTCCTCAGTAAATAAACTTAATGAATTTAGTGTTATTAATCATATTATAGAAATTATTATAAACCAGGTCTAAAGCCTTTAAAGTTATAGTTAAAATGGCTTACAAATGTGTAATAACATAGAAACAATGATTTATAAAGTACTTAATAACTATTTGTTAGTGCTCAATAAAAGATTAGTGGTGAGTAGTTGTTTTTGTCAAGTACAAAAAAATGTATATACTGGAGTGCGGTCACACCAAAATAATGTACTTGAAATTTCAAAATAAAAGCATTCAGTTGCTTCAGAAAAAGAGTAAAAAAATTTAAAATAAAAAACAAGGAATTGAAACGCTGACAAATTTGTGGAATTTTCGGATTAAATCTTAAGAGGTTGCACACTTGAATGTAAAGCTTACTTGATGAAACTAGTAAAAACCAAACAATTGAAATTAATTAATTAATTGCGCTTCTATATTACAAAGGATAGGCCCTTAAAGCGTTGGGGGCCAAAGGGAGCCAAATACCTTCAGCTCTTTCCTCTAGCAACACTTGAAACTGACATCGTCCACAAAAGAATCAAAGCTTTGGTAAACAAATGGTCACATAAATCTTTTAGATTATATCCTATGCAGAAAAATGTTAACTCTGTGATAAAAACAACATTCATTTATATATATATATATATATATAGATGTTATTTTTATCACGTAAATAGTTGACATTTTGAAAGACTATATAAGGTCTTGCTTTCTTCAAGCAAACGACGGCGGTGAAGCTTGCGATTTATCCGAGTTAAGAAACCAATTCCATCTTTGGAAATGGAGATCTTTATCTCTCAGCTAGAAACCAGAAAATCCAGAGGCAGGAGAGAATTGGCTTTATTTATTATCTGCATTCAACGGTCGGTTTTCGTCAGCATTGGTGGTCTCTGTGTATTATTATGGCAAAAACAATGTCATTTATATTCCATTCATCGTGGCGGTTAGCCTCTCAGGCTTGTACGTGCTATTACACGTGAATCTCTATCGGCTGGAGGGTGGGTGCTCACGCCGGCCTGAGACGAGGTGCAGGGGTCGGTTCTGCCCCCCTCTCTTTCATTACTTTCGGATTTGATCGGGGCTGCGGTGGTCACAGGATGTTTGCTCTGTGAGCGAACAGATTGGTGTCAAAGGTGCCACAGTGTTTTCATGACTTCTAATTGAAGAGAGAGATGGATGAGGGATACGACACATCCATCTACGGAGAAGGGTTACATCAACCCTCAGAGTCTTTCAAAATCTAAAGCCACATCATAGAGGCGCAAACATGGGCGACACGTTCTTTTTCTTGGTAACAACAGTCACATTTTGTAGTTCTAAACCATTTGCTCTCTCCATAGAATATGGTCATGTAAATCTTACTAGAGGATTTTCTATTATTATAATAATTATTGTGTCATTTTGTTTGCTTGAGCAATCAAGCAAAAATGTTATTGTGTTTAAAGGATTGCTTTTATTCTTATTTCTGCAGATTTTCCTCCTTTCCCAAACTTTCCTAAGACATTTAAACTGACTGACAAATGTGACTTTTTATCTAAAAAAAAAATGTGACTTGGTAAAAGTTTAGACCTTTTATCTAAAAATGTAAACTTTTTTAAGTAGATTTTTTGACATTTTGACCTAAAAAGTTAAAAAAGTTGAGATGAAAAGTAAAAATGTAGAAAGAATAAGTGTTTTCACGTAGCTATCATTAGGTGCATGCAGCAAATTCTCTCAAAATGTAGACTATTTTTCTCTTCTCAAAATTTAGACTTTTCATTTTAGAATTTAGACCGTTAGAACATGACTTTTTATCTCATAATTTTAACTTTTTATCTCTACATTTTGAGTTTTTAAAGCCATCATTTTTTTATCGCACAGAAACAAGATTCCAACATCCCTCTTTGTTCCTAGGCTTTAGTAAACGTAACTAATCATCTTTCCAAAAACATGCTTTTAGAGATATGTAATGGGTTAGGGCCACATGTAAAGATTTTCACTTTAACTGACTTGTGTTTTCTCTCTCTTTTCATAGGTCAAAACGATACCTGAAACAACACAATCCTAGCAAGACAAACTGAACAATCAGAGCTCTCAAACACTGATGCTGATGCTGATGCTGATGCAGATGCTGATGCTGATGCTGATGCTGATGCTGATGCTGAGGCTGCTCCGGAGCAGTGAAACAACTCATCTTGATTCAACCGTGTACTCTGCACCACTTTCTCCAGTGGGAGGCTGTTCGTAAGGCGAGCGCACAGGGCGAGAAACCTCGTAATACTTTGATTCTCAGACTCAATTTCTTTTTAATGATGTGGAATGCTTTCTGCCTGCCAAGAATGAGAAGTTGAATGATGCTCAGCGAAGCATGCCCTTTAACACCTGCAGAGCTCCTCGACCAGCTCAAGTTTGCCTGGAAATCAAAGAGCGATGCGTGCACTCAGGGCCCCACAGATGCAGCAGCTTAGCATATTTGAGCTTTTCTGCATGTGCTTCAGAGGTTCTTCGTTTTGAATCCGCGAGAGATAAAGATGAGACACTTGTGAGGCTTTAGAGCTGGTTTCAAGGACCTCAAGGGCAGGTGGAGCTTGAAAAAGCAAGACTTTTGATCGTGGGACAATAGGTGACTTCAAGACGACGGGATCAAAAATGTTTTCTTATTACATCAACTCAATATTTTTTTTAAATTCAAAATGTTGATTGAATTATAATGAACTTGCATGTTTTACTCGGATCCATATTTTACTTGAAATTTAGGCTAAGTGCTTAGTTTTTAAAAGAGAAATCAAGCGTAAAAAGAGTTGCTTTTGTTCTTTGTTAGCACATACCTCTAACTTACTCTCAACATCAGACCTTTGCTAAATTTGCCACTAAAATTCAAAGTTTTTAACGTGTTTTTTATTGCCTGTTTAAATGGGTTTTAGTGTAGACTTAGTATAGATAGACGCAAGAGAAAAAAAACATAACTCAGTGGTTTACAGTTTGTCCTACAACTATAAAAATATAGTTTTAATTGATTGATAAAAATAGACTGTTCTTAATTTGTTACACTGGCTGTGAAGTCAATAAGAAAACATTTTAAATGTGTTTACTTAAAACAAGTCAACAGTTCTTGGCACAGTTATTTGTTTTCAGAGAAACAAAATGGCCGACCTTATTTTCAATGTTCAGGAACTAGGATATTTTAGTTGTCCTCAATATTTAGTTGAGGCTAAATGCCAGGTTTAAAAAAATTTTTAAACAGAAAACCAACCTTTCTGCTAAAATTACTGCTAGAAATCTGAATAAAAATTTTTTTTTTGAATGCTTTATAATGTAAATTTATCCCAAAAATATGCAAGATAAAAAACGTAACCCAAGACGTTACAGTTTTTCCTACTAGTACAAATATAGAGTTTTAATTGATAGGAAAAAACATTAATCCGTCTTAACACTGTCTGAGAAAAAATGTTAAACGTGATAACTTAAAACATCTCAAGCAGGACAAACACTCCTTAGTAGTTGTTCCAGAGGACAAACAAAATGGCCGAACTTCCTGCCTACAATGACAACGCGAGCTTCATTCCCTCCACCGGTCTGCCTTTCAACTCCACCGGCGATTACGATTACTACGACCCCGAACCCGACGCCAGCAAGATCATCATCCCCTCCATCTACGCTCTCGTATGTTGCATCGGTGTCACCGGAAACGCAATGGTCATCTACGTCATCCTCAAATACGCCAAAATGAAAACGGCCACCAACATCTACATCCTCAACCTAGCCATCGCGGACGAACTCTTCATGTTGAGCGTTCCCTTCCTGGCCACGTCGGCGGCCGTGCACCACTGGCCTTTCGGATCGCTCATGTGTCGCTTGGTTCTCAGCGTGGACGGTATTAACATGTTCACCAGCATCTTCTGCCTCACCGTGTTGAGCGTGGACCGCTACATCGCCGTCGTTCACCCAATCAAAGCTGCTCGCTACCGTCGCCCAACGGTCGCCAAAGTGGTCAACGTGTGCGTTTGGGGACTTTCCCTACTTGTAATTCTACCCATCATCATCTTTGCAGATACAGTTCCTGCTCAGGATGGAGGAGTGGACTGCAACTTCCTCTGGCCGGAGTCCTCATGGTCGGAAGCGTTTGTGGTGTACACCTTCCTGCTGGGGTTTCTGCTCCCGGTGGCGGCGATCTGCCTGTGCTACTGTTTGATCGTGGTCCGCATGCGAGCGGTGGGGCTGAAAGCAGGCTGGTTGCAGCGGCGGCGCTCTGAAAAGAAGATCACACGCATGGTCCTGCTGGTGGTGGCTGTTTTCGTGCTCTGCTGGATGCCGTTTTATATTGTGCAGCTGATCAGTGTGTTCCGCAAGCCACCAGACCCCATGGTGACTCAGCTCTTTGTTATTCTGAGCTATGCCAACAGCAGCGCCAACCCCATCCTTTATGGATTTGTGTCGGACAATTTCCGGCGCTCGTTCCAGCGGATCATTTGCTTCCGCTGGCTGGAGAACGGGCTGGACGCCGAGCAGGTGGACTACTGCGCTGTGGCTCTTCGCCGGCAAACCACATGCAGCCCACAGGACTTTCCAAAAGAGTGCTTGGCGTCAGAAATGGTTTTTCGAAACGGGACATGCACATCACGGACCACCACCCTGTGATGATGGCCTGAAAAATGTTCCTTCTAAACTGGCCAGATTTCATCATGTGGGATGCAAAGGATGACATTTGGAGAATAATTAAGGACAAGCTTGACAGAAATTAAATTACTGATGTTTGAGAAAGTATCAACAAATCCATTTGTTTACCACATTGACAAGCCATCTTTTCAAAAAGATATTTTGTTTGTGCAAAACTAATTTTATTAGATTAATATCCTGCACAAGAATTGGCTTGTCTCTTAAAAGCACTGAATCCATTCCTTAAAATATATATATTTTTACCACAATCATTTACGTTTTACCATGTTATAGTGAGGTCTCCTTATCAGAGACATGCCTGAAGTTATATTTACAGTCGTTTGTGCATGTTTGTGAAATCCTTTATTCATTTGTTGGAGAAAACTGCTCAAAAAAGTTAATTGTGGAATGATTTCGTCCATCGTCTACCAAGATATCAAATTAACTGCAAATTAGGGTAATTATTCAATTAACATAAATTTGGAAGGAGCTTGGCTGATGATTGACTATCCAATCGTATGGTCCCACCTATAATATTCCAGTAGATAAGACATGACCTAAGGGGACAACATAAGCGTGCAAGCTATCCCTCCTTCCACCCCTTCGACCCTTCAAAGGGGTGTAGTCTCCGGGCACAGGTCGTTTTCTGGTCCCGGACTCCTCGTACGGTTCTCAGTTTTTCCCAAATCACGCTTGCAATACTAGGCAATTAAAAGAATTATAAGCAAGAGTGAACTTGTGAAATGCATCCGATTTTCATGTAGAAGTAATAAGAGGTTAGAGATATTCGCCAAAAATGTGTAGATTTTGTGTTTGCCAACAAGCAAAACCTCTGAAAGATGACTTGTATTTACAAACGTATACCGACTCCCTTGATTTCTGTTTTTTTTTAATTGAGTTTGAAGGCTGGCTCTAAAAATTGGACACTTTTTCCAATTGTTTTGATGATCAGGCCCGAGCAGTGAGCACACTTACTTGGCCTTTAACAGAAGCACACTCATAGAAAATATTAACTCTACACTAGAGAGCATGGAAATTTAACGATTAAAAACGTCTTATATACCATGTTGAGATGTCCTGAGGGGGTGTTTATGTTAATTTAACACGCACTGTTTGTCCAGCAGGGGGTGTGGTGGAAGCATGGAAGTGGGAGGAACATGAGTGAATGGCCAACAATCGGAGGTGATTCAAAGACATTGTTTACGATACATTTTTTTAAGGTAATTAACGGTGCAGTGACAGTAGAGAGCGCTCATTTATTTATTCTAAATTCCACCAAAAGAGCATAATAAGGCACCTTTAAAAAACGCTTAATCAGACATGGTGAGTATAAAAATTTGTTTTAACCAGTCAGCAAGAATTACAAAAACATATACAAGGCACTATTAAACACATATTTGTTTGGTGATTTTGAAAGTCAACATTGAAACCCAAAGGTTACACCCAGGACCTTTAACCAATCGAGCGGATATTATGAAGATAATTGAGGGAAATCATTTCAAAATAGTAACATTCTTAAATTCTGGTTAAAATGTTCATATTTGGCGTCACGGTGGCGCAGTGGGTAGCACGGTCGTCTCACAGCAAGAAGGTCACTGGTTCTAGGCATGTTCTCCCCGTGATCGCGTGGGTTTTCTCCGGGTGCTCCGGTTTCCCCACAAGTCCAAAGACATGCGGTAGAAGTGAATTGAGTAAGAACGATTGCCCATAGTGTTAAAGAGTGAATGTGTGTGTGAATGTTTCCCAGCGATGGGTTGCGGCAGGGAAGGGCATCCGCTGCGTAAAACATATGCCAGAGAGTTGGCGGTTCATTCCGCTGTGGCGACAACGAAAGGGAAGAAAGCCGACATGAAGATGAATGAATGAATGAATGAATGTTCATATTTGAAATGGTTATTTAAATGCTAGTTTTCTTAAATGTGCCATATCATGCCCCTTTTAAATAATTTATAATAAATATTTGACCACTCTAAACTATGAGTGCAATCCTAATAACATTCAAAATGCACTATTTATTGTAAAGAATGGTTTTGAATCACCTAAAATGGTTGTGGTCAGCAAAATGAACTATGCATCCCCTGTTCCTCTCACTGCCCTGAATTCACTACGCCCCCTGCAGGGGTTTGCTTGTTGGCACACAGAAAATTCTACCATTTCTGATGAATACATTTGAACACGTTTCTCATTGCTTTCTCCGATACGGTTCTGCTACCGTTCACTTCCAGGTCAGCCACTGTGTACATTCATCATTGAGATGAGCTGCATCAGCGCTTCATCTGATTGGTTAGTGGGCAGTGCTTCTGCCAATGGGCGTGGCTACAGCGAGAGTTCCCAGAAAAAAAAAATACCAGTACACAAACATGCATGAACCAATCTGAATATGACTAAGCATGTTTTTAAAGAGGGAACAATGCTGAAACATGCTAGAAATGTCTGAAAAGATGAGTTTAAATGATACGGCACAATTATCTTATTAAAAAATAAGATCTTAATGATTGGATTATCTATGTTGTTTGTGGAAGATGAATAAACAGTCTTTATAAAAAGCAAATCCATTGTATCTCAAACACCCAGGTACAGGGGGAGTTACGTAAAAGTGGAAAAAGTTAAAAGTTTAAGAGTTAAACTCATTAAAACTCATCTCTTTTGGTAAAGAAGGTGATGCAGCATGTTCTATTTGTAGGGATGATCTTTGTCAGTTTGTGTATGGCCAGAAACATATGAAACTGAGAAAATTTTGCACATTAGCCAAACATTCCCTCTGCTGGTCATTTTTGAAACAATTTGTTAAGCCTCCATAAAAGCTCTTGTGTGCTGTTTATTTTTTATGCAGATTCATTGCTCATGATTCTTTTACCCAGATATTTATTTCATCCGACATAAAAATACATATAGCATTCTATTCAAGGAATGTATTGAACTCTGATTTAATTTGTTATGAAAGAAGAGGATGTGTAATTTTTCCCCTAAAGCACTTTCCTCTACATCGGATGATGATAAATGGGTCGTGCAGTTGGCAAAATCTTCATCAATTGGGGTGCTGAACAGAAAATTTGCCATATGTTCCTCGTCGAAAATGATAAGAAGTTTAACAAAAAACTAATTAAAACCTGTGTCCAACTGACTCAAGTAAATAACTTTAAGCTACTTTTACTCTTACATAAGTCAATATTTTCACAAGTACTTTTACTACTTAAGTACTTGTACTTTTTAAGTACTAGTACTTTTAAGATTTATACTTTTCCCACCTCTGATCACGTATAAAAACTTCCAAGCTAATTTCAAATAAAGTAATAAAAAAAACCTCAATCTGACATTTCAGAAGGCACCCAAAAAGTTTTTTTTTGCACCACAAATCTTCATTTTCAAAACATTGCTAGTAGGACGAATGATTTTAAGACTCTAGTCACTTGGTCAATAGTTGGAGTTCAAATAGTACAAAGATATTTTGCTGTACAGCACAGAAAGCCGATTAGTTGAAGGTGACCCTTGTATTAGTGGTACGTCTCACTCCACAATGCTATTCCTTGCCTAAAGAAGAGAAGTCCCAAATGCGAATCGACAAAGTGGAACGCCAGCAGAGGAGTTTCTGAAGCGCCTTCTGCTCAGGATCAGATTCTTAGAGACTGAATATGAAGATCAAAGAATTTGTTTACCTAAACATGAATGGAATTCGCTACCAAATTTATTTGAAAAAGTTAATTTGAAAAAGTCTATGTTGTGAAGACTTCCTGCAAGAGATCATCCTCTGTTATCTGATCTTTACGCAATGATGTTAACTGTGTTCAAATGCATTAAAGTGCTTCTTTCCTGCACTATGACGAACACATTGAACTTAAAACAAATTTGTTTCAACATTTGCTCCTGTATTCATGACCTGTTTGTTTGCCAGTGGTCAGTATCTAAATCTGACCCCTTCACCCTCTGTCTTGTGACTCCGAATTGTATATAACGAAGTAAAAGAGAGAATAAAAGTGGACTCGTGCTTGCGCCGTTTCTGTTTCTCTTTGGCTGCAGCTGAATGATGAACAAGGTGGCCACAGAAATGGTAATTAAATTCTCTCGAGTTTGACACTGATGAATACACCAGACCCTGCGAGAAGAAAACGAGTCTACCTGCAGCGAGGACACCGAAGCAATCTACGTCTGCTGCATCATTCTCCATTTGGAGCTTGTCCATCTGTTCAAGCATTTCATTATCTTGTAAATAACACGGCTCGGATTGGATTTATGTCCTAAATGTCACAGAATTGGAGGTTCGCCCAGTTGCTTTTCTGAAAATTGTTCCCACAAAGCAATTTTTATGTCCCCCAGCTCTGGTTACTCAAGAAGCTCAAGTACCGTAATGAAGTACAGAACCGAGAGGCTGATCTACAGAGTGGTGCCGGCTCCACGCACTCTCAGAAAAAAGGTATGAAACTGTATCTTTTAAGGTACAATGGCCGTCACTGGGGTGGTACCAGGTTAAATTTTGTTCCTATATTTAGACTTTTGTGCCATTAAAGGGGAAAATTTGTATCCCAAGGAACAAAATTGCAAACACTTAAGGTACAAAATTTTACCTTTAGGACCTAATGTGGACCATTTTATGTACACGGTCAGAAAAAACTGTCAGTTCCTTGGGGTACAAAATTGCCCCTTTAATGGTACAAAAGCCTAAATATAGGAACAAAATTGAACCCTTCAGGGCACCTCCCCAGTGACGGCTATTGTACCTTAAAAGACACAGTTTCATACCTTTTTTCTGAGAGTGCAGGATGCTGTTGGAAAAGTAGTTGCGATTTTTCACACCTGTCACAAGATAAAAGAGGTAAAATTTTTTCAACACATTGGACACAAATTACATTGGTAAAAAAATACATGTATACATAAATTAATAAACAAATGAAAATAATTAAAAGTAGACATAAATGTGTAAATATATAATGAAATTTATGTATTTCAAGTTCAACATATAAACACTTGTATTTGTTTCGCATTTTTCTCTTTTAACAAAATGTATTTCTGTACACATTTATTATTATAAACTATATTTTTAAGTATTTTTATAAAACACGAAAAGTTTCTGATTAGGCTCCTGTCGCTTCCTTCTTTATCCTTTTAAATTGTGATGAATAGAAGACAATAAATAATAAATAGACATAATATGATTTGGAATGAAAAAATTATAATAAATAGAAACAAACGTTTGAAACATAAACAGAAGAAATAAAAGGTTTGGAAGCAAAAAAGAAGAAAAAGTTTTGCCATTTAATAAAAATAAATAAATTGAAGAAATAACTAGTTTTCCATTGAAAAAAAATATTGACATTGAAAAAAGTGGCACAAAAAGAAAAAAAATCTGAAAAAAATTGTTTTACTTGCAGAAACATTTGGCTTTCAGAAACATTGTTTTCTACTTTGTAAAATTTACTTTTTGGAACTGAAAACAATGTAGTCACTTTTTACAATGTATCTTTCTGTGGTCTCTTTTTTCCCCATGTTCTCATGTGATGCGTTGTGAGTAAATGTTCAGCTAAATGGTCAAGCCCCTCCCCTTAAAGTACTCCTCCTCATGAAAAGGGGACGATGTCTGTTGTGAAAAACTGTCTCAGCAGTGTAGAATTTTTTTTGGGGGGGGGATTGAAAATGAAAAATAAAGTGCATGAATGTCACTGAAAACCAAATAAAGTGCAAAAAAGTATTAAAATACAAAAAAAAAAATTTCAATGCTAATAAAAATCAAACCAAAATATATTTTTCTTTAATTACTTTTTTTGTCAATGTTAAAAACTTTTTTGACTCAATGCCAAAATTTTATGACAGGCCCAAACGCGCAGCTTTCCCTGAAGGTAAAACCGCTTCTAGTTTACAGCGAGCAGCTATGAACAGAATGAGCCTGCCGCCAGAAAGTAAAGTAAACGGAGTGCAGATGCGCTCCTTCAAGTCTAATGTGTCTTCATCCAAATGCATTCACAAAGAAAGAAGCGAGACGGCTGTGAGTTATGATGTTTGTGTTGTGTTATGGAGACGCCATGTTGGAAACGCACCAACAAACTGTGTCAGAGTTGAAATTTTGCTGAAGATTTTTCAAATCTGCTCGATCATCTGCTCTGTTTGATTCAGCGTGGGGAGTCAGGGGTCTCTCAACAGGGTTCAAAGGTTCTTTTTAAGCCTGGGAAGCTGGATCGAGTGATTATGGTAAAGCGCATTATATTTCAGACACACTAGAGCTGTAAGGCCAGCAATAAACCAGATGATATAACAGAGCTTGTGCGTCTTTCCAAGAAACTGGAGGTCAGGCTTTCAGAGAGACTGGGAGTTGAAGTGAAAACGAAATACAGTATGTTAGCGAATTGAACATATTTAGGCATGCTGCACCCAATCAAAGCAGGCATCAGTTCCCCGGAGCAATCTCTTCATACGATCATCACCGCCTTTATTCACGCTCTAAACACAGGAATGACCTTCACAACTAGAAAATTTAAAAAAAGATGGCCCAACTTCTTTCCTGGTTGTACACAATGTTTGTGGACTTTTGCAAAACTAGTTCTGTAAGAATTCCCAACACTGTGTTTCTTTTTCATTGAACGAAGCAGCTCCAACTAGAAAGTTTTGGAAGCACTGCACTAGTTACACGCTACACACGTGCCGTCGCGCACACTGGATTGGACAATGGTTGAGGCACCCAACAGCAACTCTGCTTGCCCCAAAGAAGCGTCTGAAGTTTGGGAACATTTCGATGACACACAGCATTACTATCGATTACAACAGATGCTAAACGAGTTGTAAAAATGTTGCTGCTAAAGGATTTAACTCTTCTGATCTGATGCGTAACGATGTTATAATGTGTGAGGAATTCCATCCATTCATCCATCATCTTGTCGGCTTTTTCCCTTTCAGGGTCATTCCAGCACATGTTTTACGCGGCGGATGCCCTTCCAGCGGCAACCCATTGCTGGGAAACATCCACACACACTCAAACACTATGGACAATCGATTTTACTCAATTCACTTCTACCGCATGTCTTTGGACTTGTGGGGGAAACTGGAGCACCCGGAGAAAACCCACGCGATCACGGGGAGAACATGCAAACTCCACACAGAAATGCAAACTGACCCAGCCGAGGCTCGAACCAGCGACCTTCTTGCTATGAGACGACCAAGCTACCCACTGCGCCACCGTGACGCCCTTCTGGTAGGGAATTATTATGTGAATTTTAGTGAATAAAAACGGTAGTGGTGTGAGTTGGGCACAACTATATGTAGATGAAAGCTCGGGTGTATCAGTATACATCTTTTGTAAGGAACAAGGTTCATCGATTCAAAACGAACGCTTTTGTAATTGGAATACTGCAGTCTTCTGTGCTAACATTAGCTGGCAAGAACTGTTGGCAAGAACAGTTTTAACAGCAGAAATAAAAGATCTTCAAAAAACATCCAGCTCTAGCATTAACACAGGCTCTCTGTAAGTTATAAAGGGATTGCGAGAGAGTAGCGGTGTTGCATAGATTACTGTCTCAAAATGGGTTTTGGATAAAACCTTAACCTTAGTAAGCTGTCTCAGGCGAGAGATGTATCTTTTTCTACTTTCTAGTAGAAAGTCTTTCTAGCTTTAGACATTTAACTTGGCCAGATTACAACAGAAAGTCTTTCTAGCTTTAGACATTTAACTTGGCCAGGAGATTACAACAGGCTACACTTCCTTTAATATTTCATTAAACATTCATTCACTCCCAGCTGAAGCATACTAATCCTCCAAATATTTGGTAGTACGAACAGAGTTTCGGATTTCTGAGGTACAAGATTCTGCTGAGCACTGAAAGCATTTCCCTAGCTGTCCTGATTAGAATTCTCTCCCATTGTTAAAACTGTTCTTCATTCAACTCCATACCGTTACATAATCCAAGAACAACTCCAGAGAAACCTCTGTACAGCTCGAACAAGCCGTTCGCTGCTGCAAAGCCTTGCTTCAAATAAAGGTTGCAGTCAACAGAAGCATAGAGCTTAACCGCTTCGCTGACAGACGAACTAAGAAAATTGATGTAATTGATTCAAGGGTGAGGCTGCAAGCTCTTAATCGTTTCCCAATGCGCTGACCTTTCTGTCCTGTGCTCAGTGCTCTTAGTAAACAATCTACAGCTTGTTTTAGCACCCTGCATATAATTTATTTTATTGGGTTGCTGTGTAAAAAAAAGAATAGTCTAGGAGTGAAGGTTCTTAAAATGTTCAGTTAAAAACAAGAAAGTGGGTCTAAACTGAAATAAATTGTTAATAAACATTCTAATAATGGGTTTATAATGGTTACCCATGTAATTTTATCAATTTGCTGCTTTTATCAAAAAATCGTTATAAGAAACTTCAACAGAAAACACCTACCAATTAAAAAAAAAACTCAAATATGTGCAATAAAATTTATATTCTTTCTTGTTATATTTCCTCATATTAGGAGATTCACAATGTTGTGTCAAATAGTATTTATTGACCAACCAACCCCCACAAATTGGATGTAAATCCAGAAGGGCTCCATTTTTAATAAACTCCATCAGATGAGCGCAATGCTAACCGATGTGAAATTTGAGCTCTCATGGATAAACATTTTGCTGAACATGTTCCAAATCTTACCTTATACATCCTAGACTGCTGACATCGCATAAAAATATTTTCACTTTTAAGATTTCCTTCGAAGCAGGCCCTCATTCTGTCACATAGAAAGTCTCAAGTTAACCCGAACCCCCCATGCGTCGCAATCAGTGCACTACTCATACTTTTAAGTAGGGAACATATTACAGAAAGCAACACCTTATAGAATAAATCATTACAAAAAAAATAAGGGCTTAAATCTTAATTTCTTAGAAATTAAGCCTGGCAGGTGCTTGAGCTGCGAAATTGTTTTGAATGTTTTATGGCTCGTTGTGGTGTGAAAATGTCCGTGGTGAAACTAAACGCAGAGGAGGTTTGCAGCAGACTGTGGATAATTACATTTTTCACAGAGTCGTGTAATTTAGGCATCTCCGTGTCAATCATGTAGCAGCAGCTTGGGACATCATATCTGGGCTCCAGATCACGAAGGAGACGCAGGAACTCCACGCTTTCTACCTCCGAGAGCGGCTGGTCACTCAATGCAATGTACTCCATAATTGCCAGTGTTATTTGCACAGCACGTGGATTGTGTTAGTTTAGAAGCGTGGCTAAACTCTTTGTAATTATTGTGGAGCTGGGATTTTAGGTGCTTGATTAAATTACTTGTGTTAAATGCACTACCTTTTCAGCATCCTCTGGACAATTTCGCTAGCACAACTTGCAGTCCACCTTTGTTTTGTCGTCTTCATTTCGTATTACCCTGTGTACGAAATGTGCTATAGAAATAAACTTGCCTTGGCTTCAATCGCTTTGAAATTGTTCCACACGCTGGCATGTTTCGCCTCGTCTTCTCCCCGCTCGGAGCTGCAGCCGGAGTGTGTATGTGAGGACTGGCACTCGGCGCCTATGAATAACTCCTTACACGCCACTCAAACATAGACCTTTCTCAGACGGTGGTATCGGTATCGGTGCATCCCTACTTTTAAGGGTGTGAAATGAGAATGATTGTGTTCCAAACTGTAATACACATTAAAACAGCATCCGAGCGGTGCCTAGTTGTGAACTTTATCTGGTTAGATTCTAAAGTGCAGATCGATGGACCCTAAACTGGCTGATATTACCCACAATCCACTGCGATTAGGTGGAAGGAGTTTTCTCTTGGACCCAAAAAGCAAACCCTCCATATAAAACGACTCGTTTGTAAAGAAGGAACACAAGTAGATACAATATAGAGTGTTATAGCTATTGTTAGAATAATTGTTAATTATTGAAATTGACAGATATTCTCAAAAACAGTAAGGGCATGGTCAAAATTACTTCCATCACTGTGCCGCTAGAAATTTTGGGCCCCCTGAAAGAAAGAATTTGAACCCCGAAGCACCCCCACACGTTGCTCATGGAGTTCTAAATAGTGGACGATTTATCACATGTGTCCCAGATGGACAAAAACAAAGAATAAAAACCACACAAGTGTTTTTTAAAACAGCATACAATTTTCCAAGGTTTTTAGTTTTTAGGCTGCGCTGGACATTTCAGGTTAAATCCTTACCCTTGATTCAGTTTAAAAGTTAAATAAAATGTGTTTAGAGTAGACCTGTGACCGTGATTCAGCTGCACACCAATAAATTATATACATTTTTTATTTTATTACAATTTTATTCCATCCATTAAGTGTCAAAAGTAAACAAACAAGAGGCAAACATGATATGAAAAGCTTTGCTTTCAAAAAAAGAAACATTTAGAGGAGAATTGTTAGATAACTTATCCGGTAATGATAAATCCATCAATTACCGATCATTTAGATTGATAGACTTTATCTGAGCTCAAGGTCTTTATAGAATTATTATTTTAATTCAACTTTATTTGCAACATATAAACTATATATATCCAGTAATCACTGGAAGTGGTGCCTGGGAAGTCTTTAGGCAAAATGTTAGGGCTGAAAATGTGTCACAAAACACTGCCAGTCTGTGATTTAGATGAGACTTGATGTTTGGTTAGGAAAAATAAGTTGTGTTTCTATTCAAACACCTGCAAGGTAAAATAAGATCTCCATCTGAAATCCACTTCAAAGCCACAGAATAAAAGAACATTTTAGCAGTATATTCGAGGAAGTCGAAATGGCAGGAATAATATATTCAGTGCTATTCCAGCAAGCTTTTACTGCAGATCAAGATGGACAGAGCTAATCCCAGTGAATCCCTGCAGGGTCCAGTCTGGCTGAGCAGATTGTCCAAAGAAATGGTCTTGAGCTTTTTCCTTTTACAAGAACTTATTGCCTTCTATCACAGAAGTCAAATTGACAAAGCCTTTTGACTTCGGACTAATTACGGAAACCAGGTTAGCATACGGACAGCAGTGTACGTTTGAGATTGGGTGCAACCATACACTTCCATTGGTGCGGTATCTCAGTGAATTTTTCAATCCACACCAAAGACCATTTCCAAGTCAATCTCCACGCAACAGTTCGACTCCTCTGCCTTCAGGTGAGAATTGAAAGCAGCGCTAGGAAATGAATTCATCAGCAGGAATGAAGATGTTCAGTCCCAAGGCTACGGTCTCTCTAAAGCCTTCGCGTAATTGCTAAAATAACAGATTAAAATGAGTTAAATTAGCCAGCAGGCTTAATGCGTTCTGCTTTAAATATGAACTTATCAGACATTACATCAATTACATCCACTTCCCTTAAACCTTTAGGAGCTTGTTAAAGATTGTTGACATGGTAACGTTTTCTGCAGCGTTAAGCAGTAGATGAAGTGCCTTTCAGCCAAAAGCTT
The DNA here is from genome assembly GCA_900490495.1 of Danionella dracula. Lineage (NCBI taxonomy): Eukaryota > Metazoa > Chordata > Actinopteri > Cypriniformes > Danionidae > Danionella > Danionella dracula. The sequence continues at coordinate 1,629,916 of UELW01000145.1, forward strand.
TGCAGCTGGAGCTTTTCATGAATGAGTTTCGGTTTGCTCTTACATACAGTGGCCAATACATGCAATACACATTTACATAACGTGCAACACTTTTACAAGTTACAAAAGAGTTAGAAAAATTACACAACACAAATTTTTGTCAGAAACCGGGAAGGGTAGGTAGCAATGCCAACTTGGCACAGATTGGACGAGATTTCTTTCAATTAGTGATGTGTCGTTCATGAACGATTCATTCTTTTTGAACGACTCTTTAATGTGACTCGTAGGAAGGAATCGTGTCGGAGAGGGATTCGTTCAGTGGCGCATGCGCAACATTCTTCTGGTTTTCTGAGCGTAACGCGCTCATCATTAATGACAAGAGAACGAAAGGAGCCGGAGGACTCGGAGAAAGAACAAATCTTTTCTGTTTCCGGCTCAAACTGCATTTGGTTAATATTAGGGAGCGTCACGTGACAGAAGAACGAAAGGAGCCGGTCTGCACTCGTTACCATCAGAGAGAAGAAATGTGAGGAACGAATGAGACTTTAACCTAAAGACAGATCAGAGCTGAACTGAATCAGACTAAAAGACCCAGGTAGGCTTAAATAAATATGTTTTTTGTCTTCAAGCATTATAGTTTTGTCTTATTTGTAGTGTGATTTGGGTTTGTGAATATAATAAATGTGTTAGGGAAGAAGCTGTATGCATTTTGCATTTGGCAGAGAAACTAACAACATTTAATTGGTATTTTACTAAAATGAATTAAATGAACAAAATGACTCGAAAAAAGATTCGTTCATTTTGCTGATTCGAACTCATCAGGCTCTCCATGAAGCCCATGCAGGCCAGGCGACCCAGTAATTCCAAATAAATCAACTAATGTAAATAAAATTGTTCACTTACATGTGTTGCCACTCTTCTATTTAGAGTAGTGAAAATTATTTTGATTGTATCAAACAATGTCTTGCTGCCATTTGAGAGGAGAACAAATTTCCAACTTAAGGACAATAGGCGTTAATTGGGAGTGAAATTCCTTAGAAGCCAAAAATAAGCATTCCCTGGCATGTGACAACAATTTATTTTAAATGTTATAAAATTATAAAAAGCGCATTGTATTAAATATTGTGGATATTGTTATGTTTTTTGTGAACATAAGTAAAAGTACTACTGCACAATTATTCTCTTTTCGAAACATTGCTCTTTTCTTTGAAAGTTATGTTTCAGGAATACTCAGGAATGCTCTCAGCAACGTGAAGCAAACGAGGCACTCACTAAAATCACATGACGTTTTCTCAGGCCTCAGGAGAGAAACATCACCTTCAAACACCACAGCTATCTCACCGCTAACATCGATGGTGTGCATGCTACAGTACAAGCTACATCCAATAACGATAGCAAAGAGTGTCTGACAAGAACTGTTCTCTGTGTAAATGATTAGATATGACAGAAAATTTCTAAACGCAATCAACACTTTCCACGCCGCATTCTTGCCCTTCCTTCCAAGTGTGAGAAGAAAAGCACCTTCGCCGGTGATATGAGAATAAAGGTCAAGAGGAGCTCTTGTTCTGTTTACATGTCCTCATCATTCTGTCAGAGGTAAGAAAAACTGGCCTCTGTCCATTCAAAACAAACCTGCATCGTATTCCCCCGAGGAGCCAGGTGCTTGAGAAACCGATCGCTGATACGGTGCCATGTTATGACAGCTTGATTGATAGAAAAAGGCAGAAAATGAGGGATTCGAGACAGGCCCTCCAGTACTGTAAACAGAGCCGCGATTAACAACGTCATCGTCTATCGTTTGTTAAATGTCAGGATGGACAGAGCTCCGGTTAAACACTTTCTTTCGAATCATGGAGAGCAAACCCGCAGGCAGGTTTAAAGTGGTGACTTTACTTCTCTCCCACATCTGGCTTCAGCTAAAGCTCTAATAACCCTCCGTTCCGTTCCGATGAAGATCCCAGAGTGAGGAGTTAACGAGACAAGCCTCCGCTGAATCAACCGAAAGAATCCAAAGATCTGGCATCAATGCATTGTTTTGAGATTGTTAACTATTTTCTCCATGTCAGGAGATGTGTGACTAATTCGTTGGTTCTCAATCTTGAAGTGTGATGTGATTTAAACATGCTTTACGATATTATAATCACCAGTCAGGTGATGTCTGCTATAAAACTTTCACATAATGTGGTATATTTGTTCTGCATTCCAAGTGGAAGGCGCTCAGATAATCCCATAATTCCTCTTGAATGGGTTACAGCGTAGAGGTTCGCTTTAGTTAGTGTTTATTGTTTCGCATCTGAACACGCTTTTGTGTTGAGCAGCTCATTTCATTAACGTTTGCTGACTCTGACAAGTGAGAACGGCTCAATGACTGTCGGCTCTATGTTTGAGACCTGCTCCAGAAGGTTTGACACTTTTTGAGCACTTTTTGGGGCCAAGTTTTATTAACCCTTGTGTGGTGTTCATATAATTTTTACTCAGGCGGTGTTTGTGGGTCTCGTGGACCCATTGCCTTTGCGGATTTTAATTCACCCAGTCAAAACATTTTATGTTAAAAACTTAAACAATATTTCCTTTAGCCAAGAAACAAGTGATATAAACAGCAAATATACTTTATTTATTGTTCTTTAACCTCATTTCTTCACATTTAGAATTTGAACCATGTGTGGTGTTCTCATTATTGTTACTTTGGCAGGGTTGGTGGCTCTGCTGGACCCATTGCATTTTGGGCCTTTTAATTCACACAATCACACAATTTTATTCTAAAATGTAAAATGTTATGTTTATGTGTGATTTATGTTTGTGTGGGAAGACAGAATTAAGGTAAAGAATCTACCATTTTCACACTTTAACATGCCCCGGGTCCAGTAGACCCGAACACCTTGTGTGTAATATAAACGTGTAGGGGCCGTACGTGTGAGGTCATAAAAAATCTGTTCTGATAATGTTTACAGGAAATGAGCCAAGCCCAGTGAATCTCAGCTTCAAATAATAAATGTTTGTTTCATTTTTCTTTTGATGAAAAGTGAAAATGGGTCCCACAGACCCGAACACCATACAAGGGTTAAAACTAAAAATGAAACAATTGATTGGGTTTGTTCCCATTTGGAAAATAACGAGTTATACATGTGAAAACCATCCATAACTTGCAAGCTATTTTTGAAAAAAAAAAAATTTGCAGCAGAAGAGCGATACGGTATTTTTGTATTTGGGCCTAATACATTTTAATCACAGAAAAAAAAGATACATTAACAATCAAATTCATTCGCACAACTTTTGTTTCATTTTGAGATAACTTTAATGCACGAGGCATGCAGCAGGAAAGATAATTTACTAGAAATTGAGCATCAGCACACATGTGATCTCACTCTAACTCGAGTCTGCGCAGCAGCTCTAATAAAAACAGTTCTAGTTAAGAAGTTTAGTTGAGAAAAACTTTCAACATATGCATGCTACGCACACAATGCATCGCGTCAGTGCTGATAAAGCTGTTGCTCTTATCTCAGACATTTACATGTCAGTCCTCAGAGCAAACTTTTCACCTGCTGAATATTTTCGCCAACAGCTACGCATAGCAATGACTAATAATTGGCTCTCCGGAGACAGTGGCTGTGTTAAGTATCTGATGCGTTTCTAAAACACCTTTTATTCTTGTTTTGGTCTGCGAAACATGTCTCCAGTTCTGCAGCTGACCTTGATTTCACACACAGACCTGGAGGAGAGCGAGTCTACATGAATGCGAGTGTATTTCTGTGACTTCACATTCAATTTAACGCTAGAGGAACTGTTACCTGGCAACCGTAAACAGACTACAGCTGGTCTAATGAGGTGCAATGAGAAACGGTTTGTTTTTACGGCAACAAATAATAAATAAAAATAGGCTCATTATTGCATGAGAATTGGCATGTCGGGTAGAAGAATGGTTGGTAATGATTTATTGAATTGAACATTTTTTTAAGTACAACATGTGCTGACCCAAAGCTTCCATACCAATGCACTTAAAGGTGAACTAAATGATTCTGTTTCATTTCTCCGCATGATTTGCACCACAGGAAAAAAAACTTCTAGAAGCAACTAAAAAATATGTAAATGGATGAGCATGCGGCAGTATTAGTTTTTCACATAATCCTAATTGAAATGCTTCTGGGTTTGACGCTACTCTGCAGACGTTGTTTCTCACAGATGAAAAACCTCCAACTGGATTGTCTAGACAGGAATTGAGAGGCGGAAATCTACTCAAGAAAAAGCTCGTTACTCCACAGATGTTACTTCATTTGAAATTTCCGCATCATGAATCATTAATAAAAACCTTTACAATTCAGAGAAAAGTATGGATGTGTAATCAGATTCCCGCTAAAGTAACGTCTACAGAATGTTCACTGCTGCAGAGAAGAGTCTTTAGTATTTGCTTTTAATCACCAACACTGTGTTAAAGTAGAACAAGTTCTGAAGCAGAATGTTCAGGGATTCATTTTATTGTCTTGCTTCTTATAAAAAGCACTTAAGAAAAAACAACACAAACGCAGCCCTGATTCTAATGCTTCCCTATTTTTAGACCGGTTGATTTTACATTAAAGTCAAGGGTTACTACCCGGTCGAAGGTCAGCGTCATGTTGGATAAAATCAGATAAATCACACTATTTCGAGGACGCGGAGTCAATTGCGCTTACAGCTAAAGGTAAGATTTGAGCAGTGTGCGCAGGTCGTTTTGGAGTTGTTGAATCCCTTGTACGTTGGTAGTGATTTTAAAGTGCGTTTTTTTCACAAAACAATAAAATTATTCAACACAATACCATCTCAGAGGCTTCTTTGATGTCAACAATGTATTTCTGCGGAACAAAAATGCTTAGTTTATTTTTCAGCCTTGCGACAACTGCAACACATCTGACCAATCACAATGCAGCTTGTTGCCCTGTCACTCATAACAGAGCGGTAGATATACAGTATCAGAGTGGTTCATCTGCATAGTGTGCAAGAGGAAACAATTGTCATGTTTTTTGTTTTTTTCGGGCCTACTTCCGGGTATCGGAGGCAAGATTAGTTCCAGTCATTGCTCAGGTGAGCGCTGCATCTCTGCTCATGTCTTTACAGCCAGAGTCACTATCTCAATGTAAAGCTGTTTAAATCATTTAACTTTTCCATTCACCCGCAGCAGATACTGTTCGCTGAGCTTAGAAATAACATTTCCTTTCACTTTTTTAGAGGGAGATGGCGAGGTACTTATGGAACGGAGTTTTGTGTAACGTTAGCTAGTGTTAGGCACAGAGGTTAAGAAGAGATGATGACGAATATATAGACTATAAAGAGATTATATTGGCAGTTACATTAAATATGACAAGCTTTATATTTGAAACAAAGCTTTAACTGAAAATTAAATTAAAGCCTATAATATACAGTATATGAGTGTGAAACGTCTTTAATGAAGTTTATTTTTAGGAAGGTTTTGAAGAAGGGCATCTTTTTGGATTTCGACAGTGCAGTAAAGATATTATTAATTTACTTTAATGTCATTTTTTTTAAACATTCGACTCCTGCAAATTGTGTGGATGTGTTTTGTTATTGCTTTTTTTTTGCTTGTAAATGAGCATTTACAAAACCTCCAATAATTATAAAAGATGATCATTATTTAGAACATGAAAGATGATGCTGATGAAAACGATTTTACGTTTCTTTGTCCAAAAATGCCCCATGACCTCTTGTTATTTCCTGATAAAACGTAATGATGAACTGTCTTTTCACCTCTTTTAATGCACACTCCGAATGAAGATGCAAAAATACCAAGCTTATTCATGTCATTATTTTAATATCTACCCAATCGCGGTGCTGAGGGCTAGTTTGGAACTCATCAGGCTCTCCATGAAGCCCATGCAGGCCAGGCGACCCAGCGGACTGCGTGATCAGGTTTGTGGCTGCAAATAGCATTCTAGTTGCTTATATTCTTGAACTATTTGGCATGTGAGAACATTTTTTGCATTGAGTATGCTAGAGTTTATTCGATTAAAAACGTGGGTGACAAATGATGGTGTGTTGTCCAAATATTTGTAGAGCAACTACATCCCTGTAAGCATTCAGTTATTAAGTTTTTAAGCATGAAATCTGTCAAGATGGTTAAAACTTGCACAAAGAGTTGCCGCGAGAGTTTGAAAAAGCACACAGCTGTCTGCAGAAACTTGCAAGTTTGCAAAATTACTCATTGTCTCCAGCAGCAGAGAGTACTCAACAATGAGAAAAACAGTTCAAGCCAATAAATTCCCAATCAGTAGAGGGCTATTTCAAGTCTTGCAATTTAACATGCAATTAATCCACAGACAGTGTAATTGATCTGTCCATGAAAAATGTATGCATGCAATTAAAAAGAAAGGAATATACTTCTTTTTTATTTACATTGTTGCAAATGTCTCTCTCTCTCTCAGCTTTGTATTTCAGAAGAGCCGGGCGCTTACTCATTGTCAACCGGTCCTCTGGTGTGGAGTTCCACAGGGGTCTATTTTGGGTCCCTTTCTGTTAAAACTCCATTTGAGGTTGTTTGAGGTGATGCAATAAGGAACCAATGTTTCGTTCCACTTTTTTTGCTGATGGCACCAAATTGTACACTCTTTAAGCCATATGTGTCCTGGGGGGCCACAGCTCTGCATAGTTTTGAACCAACCTTAAGTGAACACACATGATTCCTTTAATAAGCTCCTCTTGGTTTGTTTAATGCTACTCATGTAAACAAATGTTTGATGTTCTAACAAGGGATCAATAGAGTCACCCATCGTTTAAAGTTTAAGCAATGGGTGAGGCTAATGATTCCTTGTTAGAACATCAAACATTTGTTTATTTTATCTTATTTTATTTTATATTCAAATACTGTCTGGCAGCAGTTATGTAGTCTCAGGTTAGAGCTGCACGATTCTGGAAAAATTGGAATCACATTTTGGAATATGTTGGAAGCTTTTTGGAAAAGTTGGAATAAAGATAATCATACTTTCACGGTTCTGAAAAACTGGTTTATCTTAAACTCACTCCTGAATATTAGGCCAACACAAACAACAGTGAAATAACACGTAATGTATTACAATATATTTGGTTTGACTTATGAAATAAAATTAAAGAAGAAAAACTAAAAAAAAAAAAATTCATCTATATTCATCTATCCATCCATCTGTATATCCATCCATCCGTCTGTCTGTATATCCATCCATCAATATGTCTGTATATCCATCTATCCATCCGTATAATTATCTATCCATCCGTCTGTATATTCATCTATCCATCCATCTGTCTGTCTGTATATCCATCTATCCATCCGTATAATTATCTATCCATTTGTCTGTATATTCATCTATCCATCCGTCTGTATATTCATCTATCCATCCATCTGTATATTCATCTATCCATCCATCTGTATATTCATCTATCCATCCATCTGTCTGTATATCCATCTATCCATCCGTATAATTATCTATCCATCCGTCTGTATATTCATCTATCCATCCATCTGTCTGTCTGTATATCCATCCGTCTGTCTGTATATCCATCTATCCATCCGTATAATTATCTATCCATTCGTCTGTATATTCATCTATCCATCCATCTGTCTGTCTGAATATCCATCCGTCTGTCTGTATATCCATCCATCCATCCGTGCGTCCATCTGTATATCCATCCATCTGTATATCCATCCGTCCGTCTGTCTGTATATCCATCCATCCATCCATCCATCCATCCATCCATCTACCCATCCGTCTGTATATTCATCTATCCATTCATCTGTATATCCATCCATCTGTATATCCATCTACCCATCCATCCATCTGTATATTCATCTATCCATTCATCTGTATATCCATTCATCTGTATATCCATCCATCCGTCTGTCTGTCTGTATATCCATCCATCCATCTGTATATCCATCCATCCATCCTTACGTCTGTATATCCATCCATCCGTGGCTCTGTCTGTCTGTCTGTCTGTCTGTCTATGCCCCCATCTTTATAGTCCTGGGGAAGTCTATATTATCTTGGTTCATCTTTATACATAATATTTCTATGATGTATGTTTTTTAGAATTTTAATTATAAGTACTTTTATGTTCTTTTATTTGATTTATATACAAAAAAGTTCTACTTAGAAAAAATATGTCTAAAGATGTACCAAAACAACATGGACTTCCCAGGCTCCTTCCTTTGATCTGTCACAAACTAACGACATCGGATCAGACACAATACAGCCTCATTTTATTACGTGTGAAATCGCTTCTGCTACAGTGTGCCATGCACTATTAGGGTGATTTTAGGTTTGATTGACAGATCAAAGGGGTCTTCTCGGGAAGATTCTGATCCTCACATCTGTTCTGCAGCTTGTGAAAACATGGAGACCTTGAAAAGCATGAACCACATCTTTGAAAGCCCAAAGTTTCTGATCTTTAATCTCTTTGTCCCATAAACAAAACGTATCACGAGGTGTGTGCTGTACTGTGAAGAGAAGGAGAAACGAAGTTTGGGATTTGGGTGAGGGTTTGAGTAGACAAAAATACTTTGAAAAGCTCAGCCCTTGGAGTAAAGACTTTGCTAGAAATTGATGCTCCAAAGTGAATTTCGTCATCCATTTGAGTAACCTGGAAGATGTGAAGAAATAGAGCATGACTGCATTTTGTTTGTTCCTTTTTTATTCCGAAGGAATGCATCTGGTGCATTGCATTTAACTAAACTAGTGTTCACTTTAACCGAAACACTGTCCAAGTTTGAACTATCAAAAATATAGATTGTAAACACACACGTCAGCATAAAGATAACTCTGCTCTCCCAGCCAGTAGAGGGAGCTCTGTTTCTCCCATGTGCTGTATGGCTGGTTTTGCATTGAGAACACTCTTTTCAATTATTTGGATGAAAGTGTTTAAAGGTGCCATATCATTTACTTTTAAATCATTTAAATTAAATATTTGACCCCTCTAGACTATCACTGCACCCTTAAAAAGGCATCATGTAAACTCGACTTTCCAGACTTGCTTGATTATTTTAAATAAAAAAAATGCCTCAAGTCATATTCAGTAGTGAGGGAGCTTCTATTGTACCATTCTGTAAAATGTGTTATTCACGATTGTGCAATTAAAGATGGAAGAAATCTTGTGTCTTTCCTTTGAATGTGTGATCAAACCATTTGGATTAATTTCAACAAAAGGAAAAATCAATTAAAGAGGAGCTACTTTTCAGTTTGACTCCAGTAGTCATGGTGTCTTCTTAATGATATAACTCCGAAATTGTTTGGTTTGAATTAAGATTTGTTTGTATATGTTCAGCTAGTGGAAGTTTTCCACTTTATAGATGCCGCTCACCTGTCAGTCCTTGCTCACAGACAGCATAGTGCTTTTGGCAAACACAATGGAAGACATTTTTTACACAAACGGTGCTTGTAGTCCGTTACCTATATGGCACTGATTAAAGATGGAGCTCTCTTTTCTGTACGTTTCAATCATAAACTATGTTTGAACCTTCACCTCACTGGTGCTACACTTTCTCTCTTAGATTGCTTGGCCAGGGGAAGTGCTATCAATCAGAGCTGCTGGACCAATGGCCATTTACATGAAACTAGAATCACAAGAAATGGAAACGCAAGCATGAAATGATGACTTGATATTACAGCGTCAAAAAACGCAAGTGCGCACAAACTCAAAATGACTGCAAAACAAAAAACTGAAGTCACGTGCCAGTTTTGTGATTTCTTGAACATAAATAATACTTCGGCAATTCTTATTTGAAAGTCTTTGAATTTATGTTTCTTTTTAGCGCAATAAATGTTAGAATTTTTTTACAGAATATTACGAATACTTTTAAACCCGTAGATGTAATCATTAAGAAAGGAATACAATCCCATACACAATGTAGAGTCCAGGAAGAGCACAGATGAGCAACAGTTACACACATGTATTTAACATATAAAAATCAATTACTGGTTACGAAAGGGTTTTTTGGGATGGGAAGAATTACGTCACCATATAATTACAATATATACGTCATGATTTATTACTTTATTGTGAATAATACCATTCAAAAAGAGCTGTTCAGATTCACCTGTACTATAAATAAATGCGTACACTGTATAAAAGCTGAGATCTACAGCTTCTTATGAATGCACAGCAAATTGTCGTCATTCACAAAAGTCTAGATCTTGTCTTCTGTAATCTCTTTAGCTTCACAGTCACCCTCGTGCATAATTCATGATGCTTAAGGTCCGCAGGAGACGACCATCTTTCAAACTGTATATTTTTACATTCCTGAAGAACTGTCAAAAAGCATTAAACAAAGACTGCAGATGAAGAAGCTTGCGTCTCTGGTGTCCTGCTGAGTTATCCTGTCTGGCTACAAACAGCCGTAACAAGGAATAAAAGACCAAAGACACATAATTCCCAGAGCTCTTTAGTCTTTCAGTTTCTGAATATTCTCTTCGATTCCCCAGTAACCTGTCTGTCCGATCTCTTAGCACTTGGCCACCTGAAATTTCTGACACATTGCATTTTCATACACGAATAGTTACAGGACACGCATTACAGCAGGCATCCAAGTGAGTCCATAAGGACGCACTGCAAGGATTTGCTTATATTGGCCATGAACGGCATAGTTGAGTCTAGTCTGTACGTGATTCATTTAAACTGCTTGCAAGTTTACAAGGAGTGCCATATAGGCCAAGAGAGCCTTTTATTCAGAGGAATGAGGAAAATGTACTGAATTAAAGGGAAATGCCCAAACATCAAACACAGTCATGAATATATTACCATTGCTCAGCATGATTTAACATTTCAGATTTATGGTAATACCAGGCGGCAACCTCCTGCTCTTCCTGGAGATGTCAATTTGGAAGATCTCTAGAGACTGAAACTGCAAATGCACCAGTTGGCCACTTGAGGCTGTCTTCTGAATGTAGACCACCCCATATAAAGAACAAGCAGAACATTCAGATGAGAAATGATTTGTGCTTTGGCTACAATTAAACCTTGGGCAGGCTGTGGGCCTAGTGCATTGACTGTTTACTACATGGACGGAGTGTTCGTGACGTCACCCATAGGTTTCTGGAAAAGTCCAATGGAGCTCAAAATGGGCGGAGCCAGTACTCGAAATCACGTCCTCGGAGGTGGGATATGACCGTAATGATGGCGTCTGATTGGCTGAAGGATTAGTTGATATACATCTTAAACAAACAAATGTAAAAATAATTCACCCCCTCAGAGTGTTCATGAAGGTCAAAATTAGCAATCTGAATCAACAAACCTATGGGAGCCAGGGATGGAAACATGTTATTTTTCAGCTCCGAAGTTAGCCAGTTTTAACATTGGAGTAAATAAGAAGTTACTCCCTTTTGGACCCTCAAGTGGCAGCTCAAGGAACTGCAGTTCAGTCACTTCCTGTCACGCATCAAGAGGGAAAGCAGCAGGTTGACCCTTGGCCTAGTGACTTAATTAATTGTAGCTATTGATTGGTTTGGGCTAAGCACAACTAATTAAGTGGAGCAGAAAAAAATACTTTGTGTGTAGCATGTGTGTAGTTTTTAATCTATAATGATTTTTTTGTGAAAAGCCATGGGGGAACGTGTTGTAGGTTCTGCTTTTTTGTACGCAATCATACAGTCTTTTAACAATAATATTTCTCTTTTTATTGTCCTTGTAAATAACTCATGAATTTAAATAAAACTGTTCTCTATAGAATACATTAATAATCTTCAAACGATGTTGCCCCACACATCTTACATTACTCAACAAGACACGATCCAAAAATTAGTTTGGCCGAATTGTCCCACTTCGCACACGCTAACGCTCTTTCTTTAAATGCACTTTCTTGTGGCAAACAAAACAAACATTAAATAATAGCTCAAACACACCCCTTCCACCCACAAAAGGGCTTTTCCCACTTACCCAAAATGCTCTCTGTGGTATGTTCCAAACTCAAGCCAAAGGTGGGCCTTCCACTAGCTTTTAAAACTGCGGCAGCCAGATGATAGCTTTTTTTGTCTCTTCTTTAAGCGCGTTCAGGTCTCGTCTTGTTTTACGATAATCCAAAATATAGTTTGCATCATGTTTCAAACGGACTGTTGAAAACCAGCACTGACCCAAACTCTTCAATATCCAGCTTTCAGACGAGTATGTGAGTAACAGAGAGAGAATGATGCATGTCTTAGTGAAATCTTTAACATTAAGGCAGGGGTCTCCAAATCTGGTTCTGCAGGGCCGGAGGCCTAAACATTTTTGGTTCAACCATCATGAAACACACATGTTTGACTAGTTAAGGTTCTCTCTGATTGTCTGAAGCTAGAGTAGTATGCATATAGAGCAGGGTTGCAACTAAAACGTGAAGGACTGCAGCCCTCCAGGACCAGATTTGGGGAACCCTGCATGAAGGTGTACTGCCTAGTTTAATGGTTCTTTTCACTGAAGACAATATATTCGTCTGTCTATCTCTGTACTCAACTATGGGTTATTCCTGTGTGTGTGTGTGTGTGTGTGTGTGTGTGTGTGTGTGTGTGTCGGGGGGGTTGTCTTGTAAATATTTCTTAAATATGTTATTAAATGTGTAAATAGCCTTCTGAGTTTCTAATTGAATGCTCAAATAGATCACCTGCTCATTTTGGGTTCAGAATATTATCATTAATGTCAATCAGTTGACAGTGATTCATAATTTTCACATTTTCTAAAGATTAATCTAAAAGGTGGGGTTTAGTCTATTTAGTATCCGATCGTGTATGGTCTGGTAGAGAACTTTATATAAATTCTAAATTGTTGCATCCAAAATTTGTTACACTACTTAGTGATGCGACACGTCAGGTACGCTACATCCAAAGCCATTAACGAGAATTTTGGTTATTTCTTGGCAATTTGTTTGCAAGGTGGTCTCCTCAATTCAAACACCTCTCAAAAGAATCCATGTTTGACAGGAAATGGGACGTCAGAATAAAAGTGAGGTAATTTGAATCTTATCAGGCAACGTAGGTGCAGAAAACAAGTAATGAAACAACACCATTCCGCATGTACTCAGAGATCCAGGAGTGCTACTCCAACAATAACTCGAGCGTAATTAGTCAGGCTGACAGGTTGTTTATCAGGAAAAGCAGGAGAGAGTCTGAGACTGGTTATGAATGCAATCAAACACATAGGCACTCAGCTAAGCCAGCGATGCCAAACACTCTTTGGAATACATAAGATAAATCGGTCCATACCCCTCCTCCTAATGCACTGAATTTAAAAGAGGTGTCTGTGGAATGTGCAATGAGGGGAGGCCACTATACTCTCCAGCGCTTTCCTTTGAAGAGTGTTGCTGAAACCTTCTGCCAGCTGCTTATCGGTGCGCTGGAAGTGAGAAAGCCGGGAGCCCACCAAAGCAAACACAAACAATCAGAAGCACTTGGAAATAAAACTCATTACTCCAAGCATTTGTTCAGCTTACACTAATAATTATAACGGAAGGCTGATTAGAATATTTAAAGCAATATTTGGGAGAATCCAGCAACGCCTTTCAGGTAGAAAAGCTTAAGAAGTCACGTAAATGTGCGAACTGGGCTTTCTTGATTTGCATAAAGACAATTTCCTGGATTGGAAACCGACATTTAGCAACCGTATTTTGTTCTCGTTTTCTGACTGATTAGATATAAATTACAGACAATAATAGAAGCGATGGGACACCAAAGGCACACACAAAAGATGCATGAATTTCATTAAAGGAAAGACAATCGAAGCGAGATTTGTAATTGCTATTCAAGAAAAACATGAGAGCATTAAAACGTTCATTTTTAATTCATCGTCCACACCTGCCTATGAATTCTAATTAGGGTTACATTGGGGTTTTTTTCTTTTCAAACTGGTGTTCACTTTAAAACCACCTTAAAACTTTTTATATGTTATTCTTAGTTAATGTAAAGGTAGTCAAATCCAATACACATTGTAAGTTAACATAAAAATGCACAATTTGCAAGGAAGTCTCTTTTATGGTCTGTTCTTTTACTGATTACCAGCAAACGACCTATTTCAAAATTAAGACTCTATGTTTGTTTTGAGGGGTTGGTTGAATGATACAATACAATAAGCTAAAATAAAGATTAACAATAGCAAAAAATAAATAAATAATCTTTCTACCTCTCAGCATTCCTTGATGCTAAAACTTAGCAAATCTATAAAAGCTTTAATTTTTTAATTAGTTTTATTTGTTTGTGTGTTGCTATGTTACTTGGCTGTTTTATTTGTTTTTAAGTAAAGTTAAGGCCTGTTTCGTGCATTGGCTAAAGTTTTATAGATGCCACTAAATGCATAAATATTGATTGATAAGAAATAAACATCTATTCTTACCTTTTTTGTTGACAGCTCTCTGTGTAAAAGTTGGAATCTGAAAACATATGTGGCAGCCAAACAGAGGATTTCTTTGAACTGACTTTTATTTTGTAGCTGGCCACTTCCTATTCCTGCACCAACCCGGAAGTGAAACTGACGAGGCCCCAGGGAGACTGTGTATATTTTACAAGCATACAACATAACATTCTCTTAAATACATATTGATAACATCCACATTAGTAATTACACAACAACAAAAAATCTGTATAACAAAGTATAAACAGAGAGAAACAATATGAGAGAGTAATTTTTTATTTCGTACAACTCATAAAATATTTGAACATTTTCGGACACTTTTTTTTAGCAATTGCATGCAAATCGTGAAATAATTTTCAAAGCAATTTTTTGTGAAGATTTATTATTTTCCCTTTTATTGTGTTGCATGTGCTATTTTTCCAATATAAGGATAACATTTACAATTTGAGAGTGAATGTGACATTCGGTGAATGTCACTCTGTGTGGACTAGAATTTGAAAATCAGTAAATAACGACATATTATTGGTTTCAATATTTACCTATTCATACAGATCATTGCAGATTATCTGTACGACTGAGCAAGATATATAAAAAAAAACATGTTTAAATATCAAACCCAGATTATATTATGAGCTTCGGGTTTGTGTTTGACGGTAACTCCATAAACAAGTCAAAAACAACATTTTTGTAGCTGTCCATAATGATCACTGACTGGCTTTATTGTTGTTGATTTTTTATTAGCATTTGATTTTATTACATATTATAAATACTGTGCTTATCCTCATTGGAAAAAAAACTCCCTATATTGGTACCTCAAACTTTCTAACAATCTCTGTAAGAAATATTAGTATTAAAAACATGCAGCACTGTATAACTTAGCATCAAACTTAATGAAAAGCATCTGATGCAGCTACTAAAGTCCTTCAGGCTCGTTTGAAAACTGGGTGTTTTGAAGCACGATGGGACATTATCCCGGAATAATGCTTGATACCCCATGCTAAAACACATGCTAGAAAAAAATCATGCTGAGAAAAAATGCTTGAAAAAAAAACAAGGTACAATAAAAGCTAGAAGAAACTTGCTAGATAAATACATGCTAGTAAAAACATGCCTAAAATCACGCTAGTAAAAAAATTTCTAGAAAAAAGCATGGTAAAAAAAACATAGTAGATAAAAACATGTTAAAATCAATAATCAACTATAAATAATAACCCTAAAAAAATTATGCAAAAAATCTAGAAAAAAACATGGTATTTGAAAAACATAATACATGCTAGAAAAAAAACATACAAAAAATAATGCTAGAAAAAGTAATCTTAGAAAAAAAATCATGCTAAAACATTCTGCAAAATCCTAATAAGTAAAAAAAGTTATGCTAGAAAATAATTTATTCTTTTTAGACATTGTCATAACATTATCGAGAACTGTTCCAGAGTTGTAAAAAAAAAATTCAAGAATTAAAAATAAGTTCATATTTCAACTTTGAATGTTGTAACATTTTTAGAGGATGCTCGGGTTCCCTTACCGTCTTTCTGACAGAATAATCAGCTCATCCCAGATTCAACGGAGCCTAGAAATGAACAGCAGCCTTGTTTTCATGAAGAAGACAAATTACGCTCTCAAAGAGAAACTACAGGAAATTGAACTCTCAATGTAGTTACTCAATTTGGACCTTCAAAATTGCATGTACTATCATTACCAAATGATAAACATTGTAAACATCTGGTACATTCCACACATGTACATAGCAACACTAGCAGCTATGCTTTATAATCTAAATATACATCATATTTCAACATAAATTGCTAATTTCGTAGGAAAAAAAAACATTTATGAGACCACTTTACATTCTTATTTATAAACATATTTTCTCCACTTTCTGATGTAGAAAAAGCAGCGAGCAATAAAATTATGTCTTTTCATGACTGCAGAGCTCCAGGGTTAGCGTTCATCAATCCAACGTTCCGTCATCATCCAAACAACTTCCAAATATACTAACAAGGTGCTAACACCCAAATCTCCAAAACACTATTATCATGAAAGTGAACAACAAAACTGCTCTCGTAACCTGAATCACGACAGCAAATCATGTGGGAAGCAACTTTACATCATGCAGGAAGCCATCGGTGTTGGAGCGATTGATCCAGAGAGGTTTCACTGCGAGAATGTGAGGCTCAACACAGCAATTATCCACAACACTGCACGACAGAGAGGAGCTCTCTGATGTCTGCCCACATCTATCTGATTGGATAATCAGCTAGTTCAGAGTACAGAGCATGTGTTCTCCTCCATCAAAGTACCACAATCAGTCAGTGAAAGTCTCTCAAGTATCCGTGTCGAGCAAGAAAACCCCGAACTGTGAGGAGAGTCGATGATTGGACACATCAGGAGCTACAGAGTGTTATACAGTACGGTGTGCTGCACTGTATTCTCTCAACGCATGCGAATCCACAACACACACTGGCAAAGACAGGGTTATTTTAAGCTGGAGTTGGGTTAAAGCTGAGACTACTAAAGTAGGTATAGTTAACTATATTTAAACCAAGCAAATCTTCTAATTTCATTAACCCTTTCAGACTCCCAGCACTTGTTTCATGTTCTGGATTTTTTCCACTCAAATTAAATTTGTTTTTCCTGACATTGTATGCTTTTTATGCAGTTTATTATTATTATTTATTTTTTTTAGAAACTCTTAAGATGAAAATTGACCAAAAGAGATCAATAAAAATGTTAACACAACATAAAGCATTTTTGTCTGCCTTTTAGTGTTGAAAAACAGGAAAACTTTTTAAAAATCTGTCATGCAAGAAAAGCTAATTTTCACAGAAATAGTTGAAAAACAAGACCGACTAAGAGGTTTTTTCCCACAGAAATTGTTACTTAAGAAAATGTCCTTCCACAATGTACTGATTTCAAGGGAAAAAATTAGGTTACATTTACATTTATGCATTTGGCAGGTTTTAAGGAGTTAATTTTATCTACAAGCCACACCATCAAAAGACTAATTGTTCTTTTTGAACTTGATAGTGGTTGTGTTGTGGAGGGAAACTCCTCCAAATTATGTCTATAATTAAGTATAATTATAATTAAGTCTAAATTATGCTCTAAATGAATATTCTCAGGATGAAGCATGATTTACCAAAAGATTTTTCCAGTTTTTATTTTTAAAACACCGATTTCAAGCAAGTAGTTGTTAGAAGTGCAGTATACTTTAGTCTTTAGCCTATTAATATATGCTGACTTTAATTGTGTTTACAAACAAGGTTAATTTGTGATTACAAAATATTAAAAAAGTGAATATTTTATCTCTGGGAACTTCTGCCATAGGATAGTTTATAATACATTGTCATTTTGACAGTTTTTTTTGGATAAAAACATTCATTTTGGTTTTTTTAACTTAATATTTTACCAGAAATGATGAAAACAAATTTCTCACTTTTCTCCACTTTGATCAATCAGGGATTTTTCTGGCTCCAAGGACAGGTAGGCTTCCCTTCACTTGCCAAACACTCTTGGGATACTGGGCTAATTCTATGCGACACAAACCTGGAAATTAAATTACAGAAAATGCACACAACAAGCCATTAGTTCATTGAATTTTATTCAATCTCTGTGTCCTTCTTTGTGCCAGTTTTTACATATTTGTGGACTTGCCAACTGAGTCTTTCTCAAATGAAAGAAGACACAAGCCTTTAATAATCTGTAAAAAAAAATAAAGTTATTAAAAATAGGTAATCTCGTGGACGGAAAAAAATCTGTACCCCACACAAAAAAGTCTGAAAACCAGAGCTGCAAAAATTGCATGATTCTATACATGTATTTGAATTACAAAATTCTTCTCAACATTATGAAAAGACCAGCTAACCTTGACAATTGGCAATCAATAGGCAGAGTTTTGTGTCAACATTTAACACGTACACTGTGTGAGGATTCAATCTTAGGTCTTTTATCATACTGGAATCAATGAAACATTGTCAAATTTCGCCTTCCAGGAAAAAGATGCAGCCCTCTTGAATCTCACAAACACCGCTATTCAAAACAAGAGTACCATCTCTTAAAAAATAAATAATCCAATCTACTCAGGCAAACATTCTCCTCTATTAAGTCCTTGTTTGCCAAGTGGCTCCCAAGCAACGGTTTAGCAAACTAAGGGAATCACGGTGAGCAAAGGTGAAGCAAGTTTTACTGCCTCTTGGAGGGAAGCAGAAGCCAAGGCTCAGTGCTTTCAGTGTCATTCCTCCTGGCCCCCATCTCCCCTTCAGCTCACTTAACAGATTGTCCAAACAGCCATAAATATGGACTGAAGAATTTCAAAGGATAACGACGGAGCGCTCCCCGCTATCCATCAAAATCTTCAAGCTCCCACTGCTGAGTTCCAAAACAGTTGTGTATGTACATATCCACACATAGCAGTCACATTTCTGCTGATTATACATTCGTTTTAGGCCCAGATATGTCCACAGTCGCTTTATCCCCAGCCCCAGCAATCCAATGATAGCAATCACTAGCGTTCTTGTTCTGGGGTTTCACCGTGTAGCGGGTGCAGTAGATAATGCCCAGGACCACCATCACCACAATGAAGATACACAGAGGGACTAGCAATCCGACCAGTAACCAGCTGGTTCCATGGTTCTGTCCACTGTTGTTGCTATCTAATACAATCTCCTTTACGGCTTGTGACTGCAGGGTGGAAGTTTGGAGCAAAGAGGCAAATGTGGTAGATTCCTCTTCGTACCTTGCGTAAATGTCATAATCTTGGTCATACGATTCATCCTCTCCGGGGACATCCAGAGGGATATTTGCAGTTTCCTGTGTCTCAGGCTGTATAGAACTTAACCAGAGCCAGTTCCAAGCTCCATCTAAAGCTGTGGAGGAAGGCGGTTCGGTGGGAACCGTGGTGCTTTCATCCTCATAATAATCGGACGTCGGTGTTGGAGTATTTGGAGAAGAAAAAGAACTTCGAATTGGCTGTTCTGGAGGGAGGTTCTCCTCAACATTAACGATCCTGGGAGATGTTTCCAACTGTGTGGTTGTTTCAGGCTCCTCCTCACTTGTCCAAATTGAGTTGGTTGGAACAGATTCTACATTGGGGAACTCAGTCCATCTAACAGGTATTTTCCAATTAAAATCAGGTGGCAGCTGCCAGGGGTTTTCTGAATTCTCTGACTCCCAGAGGGGGTTTTGAGTAACAAATGGGCTGAACACAGGGTTAGTCTCTTCCTCCCCTATTGGTCTGCAGGAATATCCATCAGTTTGAAGAGTATATCCTTCTTCGCAGTAGCATTCAAACCCTCCAATGTAATTGCTACACATCTGCTCACAAGTTCCTTCAATCTGGCATTCGTCAACATCATGACAGCGACTCTGATCCTCTTCCAAGAGGGCATAACCAAGATGGCAGTGGCAGACATGGGAGCCCAATGTGTTCTCACAAGCATGTTCACACGGGTTATCAGCACACTCATCCAAGTCCTCACAAGCACCCTCTTCATCCTGTCGGTACCCATCCCAGCAGCGGCACTCGAAGGATCCCGGGGAATTTACACAGATGTGCTCACAGGGACTCTGAAGGCATTCATCGACATCTATGCAGCTCCGTTCATTGGGTTCCAGCATATAACCATCGGGGCAAGCGCAGCGGTAGCCGTCCATCACTGGCAAACACTCAAACTCACATGGAGCATCATTGCAGGGGTCAGAAGGAAAGCAGCTTACCCCATCTTCAGCCAGAAGGAAACCCGGTGTGCAGTCGCAGTAGTAGTGCAAGCCAGTTTCTATACAGATGTGGCGACAACCTCCGTTATCTTGATCGCACCAGCTTGTTTTAGGTGCATCAGCACAGAAAGGTGGCTCCCTGTTCCAAGCGATAGTTCCGTCATCCTTCTGATTGCATAGAACTGACTGGTCTTCTTTGGCAGGACAAGGTACTGTTGCAACTGACCCATATGGAACATGCGTCAATACCGTGCTCAGCAGGTTAAAAGGCGTACTATAAAATGTATTTCCACCTCCCTCGCTCCCAATAGCTTCACACATACCTCGGAATTTAAACCAGCATAGGTAACCATCAACCGAAATCGAACAAGGTCCGTCTTTCCATTTTAGATTATCCCCTTTTTCACTGGCTCCAGTGCTGTAAGGGATCACCACACATCGAGGGGTAGAGCAGGAACTGGCCAAATCCTCTTCTAGCCAGTTGGTGAACTGTGTGTCCTGATCTCCAGTCACCCACGAGAAGCCACGCAGAGGCCGGTTGGGTGAACACTGCCGTGGCTGTCTCTGAAGGCCAATCCAGATGTTTGCTTTTCCTCTGTGGTTTGATCTCAGCTCCACATTAGCGAAAAGTTCCTTCACTATGTCAGCATCTTTTGAGTTTCTGATGATAGCAAGGTTCCCATCTTGCTCCTTGCAGCTCCTCCAGGCATCCAGGAAGATCTTGCGTTGAAAGTAGAGTACATAGCAGCTGTCTTCACTGCAAAGAGCATCCCGCTCTCTCAAATCTTGACTTTGTACCACATGCAGGCACAGCAGCGAGGACAGCAGGAACACACACAGAATTGGACCCCCCATGCCTCACACCTTCTGTATTTTGCTGTGCAGTTTTTAGCTCATCCCAAGAGGTTCATCATTCTTTTATCTGTGTTCAGCTTAAATTGTCTTTCTTGTCCCCTCTCTTTCTCAATCACTCCCTGCTTTGCCTGTCCAGCTGAGAGTTGAGGCTAAACTGGGAAGTTATAATCTCACTCTTGACAGTCCAGCAAAAGTGTGTGAGAGAGAGCAAGAGAGAGAGAGGGTTGGGGTTGGTTGGATAGATGGATGAAGAGTAGGAGTGCCTGAAGAAAAGGGGGAGTTGAAATAGAAGTTTTGGCACAGGCGTGCTCAGTGTTTGTGTAGCTAGGGGGACTTGGGGGAAGTGCAGAGGTCTCTGTTCCTCTTCACCAGAATTCAACGTCTGTTTCTCATAAGAAAGCGTATGGAAATGGTTTGGGAGTGTGTCTTTACCCCAGTCTCTGCGATAGCATGTGACTAAACACCCCCACCAAACTCTGAATACAGATAAATCACAACAAACACTATACTTTCTTTTTTTTATCATCAAACAATACAAGTGGCAGCTGTCTCAATGTTCTCGTTTCACACGTTGTTCTTGACTGATTATTCCTTGTTTTCAAGGAAAGCAAAAAATATCATTGTTTGATGAAGCCCCTTTGAGTATTTCCATTTTCCAAATGTGTTCCATTTTTCTAAAACTGCCTAATAAAACGCCAAACATGACTATGTTGAGTTATGCTCAAGTAAGTCTGTTATCAAAGACTTTACATTCCATAGTGTTGTGGCACCTGTAGCATTTTTAGGCATTATGCGACGTGTAATAACAATGTTTAATTAAATTAAACCAATAAATGAGGACCAAATGTGTTTTGTTGAGTAAAAATTCTCAAACTACCTGAAGTCCGCTGCTTGTGAAAATCTCAACAATCTTTGCACACCGAAAAAATAATAAATGGAGTTATGCTAGAGGTTAAAATATCCACAGGCGATGGGAACAAAAGCAGCTTCCTTTAAAAAAAAAAAACAGAGACGGGGGCCAGACTGAGTCAAGGTCTCCATCAGAGTACCGGGAAGCGTTTGGTGGGGGTTATAAAGGGGCAAGCTCAGAAGGAAGTGGTTGGATTTCTTTCTTTAAAAAAAAGTTATAAACTTTTTTTTTTATGTTCATTAAGTTGTCTGTTGTATATATATCTGAGATTGACCTTTTAGTTAAATTTTCATTTTTGTTTAATAAGCTGATACATATGGTGGTGTGGATATAATATAGTGATACGTTTCACATCGTGACCAATGTCTATCGATATACACTTTCTGTATGCACTCACCGGCCACTTTATTAGGTACACCTTCCTAGCACAGGGTGGGACCCCCTTTTGTTCGAATCATTCGTTGCACAGATTCAACATTCGTCAGAGCGTGTGCTCGATATTAATATCATAGCATCACGCTGTGCATCAAATAGATGCAGATCAGTTTCTGCGCCATGACACGGCCAATCATGGCCAAAGTGACTTAAATCTAGTTTCTTCCTCATTCTCATATTCAGTTTGAACTGCAGTAGATCGTGTATACACACCTAAATGCATTGAGTTGCTTATACGTAATTGGCTGATTAAAAATGTATGATAATGAGCTGGACAGCTGTACCTAAAGTTGCAGCCAGTATAAATTATATAGACAGGGCTATAGTTAGATGGGACGTGAATGTGAGAGAGAAGTCAGTGTGGCAGGGCACACACTCACATTGGCAGCTAATCTGTATGTAACGCTCACTAACCCCTAGGCTACAAGAGCTGATGACTTAGATGAGGTTAATCACATAAGTTAGGAAGGAGCTTGGATGATAATTGACAGCCAATCACATGGTCCCTCCTCTACCCATATCATTTCCAGTATAAAGGATGCTACCAATGAGATAACATCTACATCGTGCAAGCTCTCCCTCCTTCCATCCCTCCGCCGCTCACATCGCATGTTGTACCCTCTTTAACTTTGAGTGAGACGATCTTCAACGCGGTTAAACTACGATAATGGTTTGGAACCAAGGGGGTTTCTCTGGGCCCAGGTGGCTCAATGCTCGCCCTGTACCCTTCTCCATTGCTCGCCAACCCACTTACGATCTAGGCAATTATGAGCAAATATTATGATCAGAGTGAACTCGTGAAATGGCTTTGGAACCCTTTGGTCAGATTAAGTCCACCCATGATTCATTTAACAAAGGCACATCTGGAAAGGGGCATGAACTGCATCCCAATGAGATTATTGAGCTATTAATCTAAGAAATTATAAGGATACTTGTGTGGAAAAGTGTATAATTGTTGTTCAATCTGGAAATCGGTCTTGATCTGTAAATGAGGCTATTTTTCCATCATCCTTAAGAACCTTCAACCTGTCCGCAACTGAGGTCTTTGCGTTTTGAGGTACTGTTTGCATTTATTGATTTTATTTCTGGATCAATTAAACATTTAGGCCCCAACAAGGTATATTTATATTTCTGTGGATCTTAGAAAGAAAACACACATGGACTTTAATGACAATTATTAACTTGATCATTTTTTTGTGTATGTCACTACATTTTTATTGGTTGAATTGGAAGTTTGAATTGTATGTTTTTAACTTGAATTGCAAATCTATTCATTTGGGATAAGGTTTTTAATTAAAAACTTTAGCTTTTAAAACAATTGTTTAAAAATAAATCCCCCTCTCTTTTTGTAAAAAAAAAGTTACTGCATTGACAACAATCTTTTTTTGGGGTAATTAGTAATAGAAGTTTATAAATCCGGTGTTTGAGTGCACAAATTCACAAAAATTGCCCAGTTCACTCTATGTAAGTGCAACTTTACCTTTGATACTTTTGCAGCACATGTCAAACACATTCACAGAACACAGATGATCTACAAGAGAGCATCCCATAATGCACTCGAGCATGAAAGATACAATCCAAAATAAATTAAACGAATGAGTAAATAAAATCCAAAAGCAATAAAATCCAAGAAGCTTTCAAGAACTCAGAGTTGAAATGAGAATAGTTTTTATTGCACAGATACAACTCTCATATATCTATGAAATGAACAGAACATTAGATTTCTAGGAACATTCTATCACCTTACCTGACTCGTGTTCTCACTTTCAGCATCCTCTAAACAAACAACTGTCTTTCATCTCACAGCAGTGTTGATATTCCCAAACTTCGACTCACAATACCCAGGTACGCGAGGTGAAATAAGGTCAGACATGGACTGCACGAAGACCCTCAGGGCACATTTCCAAGAGCAGCCCACCCACCTCCTGTAACACAAACAAGTTCCTTCCCAAACTCAAGATAACTCTAAAATGTATATGCAATATTACCCAGCTTGAGCCTGCATTAGCAAAACAAACAAATAACAATACAATGGTACAAGTGGGATGCGGATGAGAATGCAACTGTGTTCCAAAACAGGTCACATGACCTTTGTGACATCACTGCAAAAACTGCAATATGCAAAGCTGTAAAAGCTCAAATTTAGACAAAAAAGTGCAACATTCTTATTTTATGAAGCATGATCTAGTTTAGACTTTTAAGATATGTTGTATAGCTTCATTTAAGAAAATATAACTAAAATGACCTTGAGGAGAGAAGATTCTTTTTCGGATCATTTATTTGCTTAAAGATTAAGAGCTTTTGTGAACATGCGGTTGATTTTGTCGCTAATCTTAAAACAGGTCATTTTGACTCAAAAGTCTCTTATTTCAAGAATATTTAGGACATCTTATTTTGAGAGTTGATGTTAAATACAGATAAAATTATTTTATGTGATCGTTATGTTAATTCAGCGCTGTTTTTCCTAAAATTGTAGTTTGCACATACATTTTTAAAAAGATGCTTCTGTATTTTAAGCCAGACTTTCTCAAATTTTTGCTGTTTTCCCTCAAATTTAGCAAGTCTTTCTAATGTTAATACTTTTCGTGCTTTTATTTACATCATTTAAGGACAGGAATACATAATGTTTTTATTTACTCCTAATTTAAATTTACTTATTAGTTTTAAGACCATTTATAACGAATAACATGTTGAAATATTCAAATTGTTTTAATACAGTATTAGGGGTAATTTTAAGATCCATCAGTATTTTATTGAACAATTCTCTCTAAATCAAATTAGGTTTTTTAACTGTATTTACATTGGAAGAGGGAAGTGAAGTGAAGAAATTAATGGGATGCATGATATAATTTGAATAAAATAAAAAGTGCACATTTTTCAAATCCTCTTGAATCTTCTGTTGCTTCGATGAGCAAAAATTAATCAGCTGAAACGCTGATTACATTTTTTGTGATCTGTGACGCGAACATGGCAAACGTGGAAAATTTAAGCTGAAACACTTTTAAATTACACCTAATTAATGAGAGAATATTCCGCAAAATCGCAACCAATAAATAATCAAGTCGTATGTTTTAATGGCTCCGCGGATCAACATTTCCAGCTGTTTCTGCAAACAAGGGTCCAGGTGCAGGATGTGTAGTCTAATGGAGCCATGTTTAACATTTTTCAGTTTTATTGTTCCCTCTCTGAGGATCCTTATGGAAGGGTTCTCCCTGAAGAATGCTGCGTCTCAAACCCAATCATAGAGTCGGTCACACATTCACAAACAGACACAGGCTGCGTGGTGATCACATGCAGCACATGCTTAGACACTGACCACATAGTGTCCGAGTTAAAACAATTACAGCATCCGGAGAGCTTTGAAATCACATGATCGGTTAACTCCGTCAGACTGCCAGAGACAGGAAGATACTGAAAGAACAGATGCTGTCTTTCTTAGTTCAAACTCGTAGTGTGAGAATTTTTCTACAATTCAAGTGAAATCACAAAGCGACATTGCAGACAAAAGAATTTGGAAATTTCTTGCTTTTGATGTTGTCATATCATTTTATAGCTAACACTAGATCATTGAATGTATATAATATGGACATAGCATGCGTGATGTTTCATTTAAAGGGTAATGGAGGCTCAAAATGCGCGTAGCCAGCCATCTCCATCATGGAACTGCTTCATGTCCAGATAATAGAATATGGGTCCAGAGAGGTGGGACAAAGATGTCTGATTGGCTGAAGATTTAAATCTTAATTTAAACAAACAAACAATTAACCCTCCTCAGCGAGTTCATTAAGGTCGAAACTCTGAATAAAAGTTACATTGCAGCACCAGGTTAAATGTGTTTTTTATTTTTGTCCGCTTTTTTAACATGAGATTGAATAGAAATCTGTTCTCAATTCTGCTCCCACTGGCTGATCGCGTTACTACAGTTCAGTAACTTCCTTCTCCGCATTGAGCGAGAGAATAGGAGGTTGCCACTTACATTAGGTGGCATCAAAATTAATTCCTCGATGCTTACTTCACCTCAGATTCTTTTCTTTCCAATTTTATATAGACACTAGTCATGTGTAACCTGACCTTCAAGGCGCCTCAATGTGGCCAGACCTTTATTCTTCATTTAAAATAGAATGGTGACAATTCTTTGTCTACAGCAGTGCTTCTCAAATAGAACATGCTTTTTTATTTTTCTATTTAGATTTTTTTACTGTTCTGGAATAAAGTGTAATACCACTCCACTTCATTAGGTGGCTCTCTTTGGCAGAGTGGGCACAGGGAGCACTCGCTCGGTGGTGTAGGGGTTTTGTTTGCAATGAGCATGCACGCTTTGCACACGGTACAGAGTACGAGTATGAAGTGTAGACACGAAGTGTAGCAGATCCTCAAGTGACATCAGGAAAAAATATGTTTTCTTCTTCCTAGGGGGGCATGACAGAAGATAATTGAGAAGCACTGGTCTAAAGTGGGAGTACAGAATAGAGGAGAAGGACAAAGACCTATGCTGAAGGAGTAGAAATGGCACTGGCGTTCTGCCTCTACTGCAGATGTCTTACCTGCTTGTATTTCACTGATACAGTTGAAAAGATTATTGTTTGAAGTGTTGCAGGTTCTCCAGCTCTACACAAGTTTTCGATGTGCTATGAACAACTGCCAGGCATTTGTACTCTGTGCACTCTCTGAAGCACCTTGGGAAGAATTCCGCAAGCTATATTTAACCCACTTGAGCTTCTGTTTGCCGGTCTGTTAATACATTTGCATAATAAACGGTAGACCACAGCGATGTAATGCTTGTATGGGAAACCAGTCTGTAAATTTAAGCCACAAAACAGCTCTGGTTTATTTGTGGCAAAAGTGTAAATCTCCGTACAAGGCCTTGATTTATCAGAACACACAAGCAGAAGCTAAATCCTAAAGGCTCTGGTCAGAGAGGCCATAATAATCCCACTGAATACAATCTGGTCCTGGTTAGGAGAGCGAGGAGAACGCCTGATTAACATTGGGGTGAGTGAGATGTCAGAGTATTTGCGTACCCTCCTCTACACCCCTGAGGGTCAGCGTTGTCACAATCCAGGACGGGAGAATCAGATCTAAAAACACCCCCCTCCACTACACACGCCCCACATAGAACATAATAGGTGCATTGACTCGGGTTGTTTGACAGCAGCATGACTATGGCGAGCTGTGCTTGGAATCCTGTGAGAAGCAGTACGTTATTTGATACATTTATTTATGTTTCTGAGGGGTTTTTCAGCCGGGTCTTATTGGCATTCATAGAGTCTGTGCATACATTTATGCAGCCTGCATTGACATTCATAGATTTCTAGTGTTTACAGATATTTTTGCATCCCATTTCAATGCATCTACATAGATACATAGAGGTTACATATACATATATACTTGTATATATACATGCAGGTACATAGAGAGGGAGTGAGAATGTGGGTTTCGTTTTTAACTTTTTTTTACCCAGATGCAGCGGTCAGAGCGGTGACAACATATTCGTTTTTCATCCTAGCTAGTTGTTTGCCATTGGGTCGGTCTGTCAGAGCCTTAAGCCTCACAATAGTGCACAATTAAGGGAGTAGCTACTTGAGTGTCACCAGTGCTGAGGAAGAAGAGCTTAAATTTCAGTCTCATCACTTCTGCTTCAATAACATCATGTTTTTGGATTTTTTGTGCGACAATGTTAGAAAAGAAAATGGTTGGCCAAACCAACTATAAACCTCAAAAACTCTCTGCTAAAAGATATGGGTGATGTCATGGACAGTCCCAAAATGTGGTTTGGTGATGATGATTGTGCAGAGGTTTCCCTGAGTAAATGCCCCCTGCGACCTCCTTTTATTGGCTTTTGTGAATTTTTGAATACATTTGATATAAATGTATATGATGACATTTAAATAGCGCTTGAGGGGGATGTCTCTGACAAAACATCCTGGCATTTTTCATGACCATAGACAGAGTCTGGACCTCAGCTTAGCATCTGCAGAGGTTACTACACTGGGGCACTAGCATCCACAGAGGCCAAGAGCGAGAACCCCTTGCTGGCCTCACTAGAACCCCTTACCAGAGCAACCTGGTTTTCCTGTGAGGTCCCCCATCCACTACCTTACCTGGCTCAGACCTGCTTCACTTCAGCGAGGAACCAGTCATGAGTTGCAGGGTGATATGGCTGGGACAAACACTGAATGACTTCACCATGGTTGGACATCTTGGGACAGCTGTTGGCAACAGTTTAACATAAATCTAGTTTGAGATTGGCTTTTTCCTTTCCTTAAAATAAATACTCACAACAAAGGATTATGAGAAATCCCTCACAAAAAACAACCCTGACCAAACAAGTTCTCCCCTTTTAAACTCAATTTAGCGTAAAATACCCAATTTGTCCTCATTTCCCCCTTCTTTTGTTTTTCCAGCTCGGTGCATAACCGAGTGGGAAAATGGTTTGTCCCATGCTATCCTTTCTATAGATTGTAAACTTGTAATGAGGATAATAGCCACGGTCCTCTCTAATGACTCGCTGTATGTGATTGCACAAACATTCCTCCATTAATCTCTGCCATTTAGGGGCTTTCCAGCACCGAAAGAGCAGCAGAGCCAAAAAACTGGATCTTAATTCAAACCAGGATGCAAACTTTTGCTATGATGTGAAGCAAGACCAAAGGACATTTCAAAACTATCTGTCCCTCGCCAAAATTCTACACAGAAAACTCAAAACCCTTCAACAATTTCCACATAACCCTATGCACTTCTCAATTCAATAAGCCCAGCTCACCCAAGCCTACACACATGCTAGCAGTCAGCAGAACGTGAATTAGGTGCTGTATGAGGTATGTGTATTGCAGCAAATACACAAAGACAGCTTCTGACATGGTTTGCATATTTTGTTTAACTGTCCGACACCCTAAACATACCCAAACATTCATCTCTCCTCCAATTAAACAATAAATATACCATTCAGCAGGTCTGGTATGCAAACCCCCGCTTCTGACGAGCTGCACCATAGTTCAGGGAATTTCATGAAGAGGGATGGAATCAATTTTAGCACAATGCAAAGCAAAGGACTTCCAGCTTGAACAAATAAGTTTAAAAGCTGAACGCATGAGGCGTGTGCTCATGAAAAACTTAAGAGCTAGATAGAGTCGCTATTAAACAGATACATCAAAAACACTAAGAGAGGAAGAGGGAAAAACGATTTCTCACTTCAATCTCAAGAGTTTAAAAACCGGGGAGGTTTGCGATTTGGTCTGTGCACACTGCTATTCTGTTGTTTTAATGAATTCCTTTCCTGGTGGCCAGACAGCTGGAGGGAAATGTAATTCATGCGGCTCACGGTTTCATTCACTGAACAGAATGCATTGAGTCTGTAGAATAGACTCTGTTCGAGGCTATTAGTGCACAACAAAAAGTTATTTTCATTCAGGAAAACATTTGTTGGATGTGAAAGCTCATCACGCAGAACACTTTGAGATTAAATCAGGAAATCAAAAAATACTGACTTCATTTATCAATTAAAGCACAACATCCATCCATCCATTATCTTGTCTGCTTTTTCCCTTTAGGGGTCACCACACCGGAATGAACCACCAACTATTCCAGCATATGTTTTAACCAGCGGATGCCCTTCCAGCCGCAACTAAAGCACATCATCATGAAAATTATGAAGTCTAATGCATTTTTACGATGACTTTAAAAAGCCACTAAAATTGTCATACAGACTTTGTTTTTAAACTTGAAACTAAAAAGCTTTGTCTATCAAACTATTGCTTTTAATGACAAAGGGTCAACTCGAAACGAGTCCAAGTTGAAAGTGAATCTCACGCATCACACTGCACAAACTCCACAGCATTCATCCAGGCATAGAAGGGAAAAAAAACTTAGCCTCAGAAGGCAATGCAAACCTTTCATAAAGACTAGCATGCAGAAAAGGAGAAAGTTACAGTTTACCTGATTGCTGTAGAATGAATTTACTCTCTGCAGAGTAAAGAACTGGAACCATATTTTCCGCTGGGTTCTCTGGTGAGGGAACCCACTCTCTCTTCCCCCTCGACTCTTTATTCAATCACAGGCAGTTTGATGTAGTGTTGATTGTGCTCTGTGTATTGGTTGTAATTTCTCTAAATGCTGCCAGATAGAGTTAGATAGAGAACTCCATAAGCTCAAGTTGTGTCACATCGAGGAGGGGTTTATTACAAATAAACCATTAAACCATCATTTGGAAAAACTACAGTAAAACTGGGAATTGGGAGACTTTCAAAATCAAATAGGGAACCTTTCGAAAACCCAAAATGGATGATTTAACATTATAACAAAATGGGGTTGATTGCTAGATCAACCTTCAGAAGGCGGTATTTATAAGAATATATTGACGTAAACAACGTCTCTGATTCACAGAATCAATGGTTGTGCGCCTCAAAAGAAGCTGTGTATCTCCTTTTCTATAATCTGAAACTTTGCTAAAAGACAAAGCAGCATTCTAGATTATTATCTTTTAAATTACAGTCTAATAAATTCATAATAGCATCAGTAAAAGATATTAATTTGTGTGAAGAGCTAAATATTAGACAGGTAACTTGCAACAGAAAATACTTTAAAAATGGGCAATGAAAGCACGAGTGTGGGATAGAGTCTTCTTCAGCAGGACAAAACAAGCAGATTATTTATGAATAAGATTTTTTGAGAATATAAGACCACGTTTTTGAGATCAGAGCTAGAGTAAGATAATCTCTTTTTAGTTTGAGCTATCTAGATCACAAAGAAGAAGTCGAAAGAGAATTTATTATTAATGCATTGGTGCTTTTTATTATCCAATTTATGGACACTGCTCAACTTGAGAGATATTTGTTAAGAAATGTTTAGCTTTGCTTTATAGGTGCTAAAAAATGCCCATTTTAAATAATTTATAATAAATATTATTATATGATAATCACTGCACCCTTAATAACCTTCAAAAGGCATTTTATCATTTTTTGAGAGCCGTTGGGAGATGTTTCCTTCAAATCTGGATGAGTTTGAGCAGTTTCAGAAAAGAAGTAGACATGTCTAAATATTCATTTCATTCACGAGTTCGCTTGCATAGAATTAGCCCAAAAAGCGCAAGCGTATGTGGCGAGATTAAGAGAAGCGTACTTGGCGAGCTGGCCATGGGAGGGCCTCGGGGCCGAGAAGCCCTCCACGAGATGTGGAGACAGAGGTGGAGGGGGAGTTTTGCGCTTAATTGCGCTAAATAAAGTTGAAAGTGAGGTGGTTGCAGTTTTATATCTTTGGGAGTGGATAGAAGGATTAAAAACACCTCTAGATCATTCGCTAATTATATAATCGATTCTCCAGAAATTGCGTTCACCAAACTTCGCTTAAAAAGTGTGAATGTTTTTTGTCAAGTAAGAACAACCTTGGTAAAATAAACTTCACTTTTACGCCTTACTTCTCTATTTCTGCACTTCTTTTTTGATGGAATACAAAAAAAAGACTATACACTTTATTAAAACTCTTAGTAAGTACTTTAAATGTTAGTAATTTTCCAGTAAGAAATCTGTACTTTTACACAATTACTGAAAACACTGGTCGCTTCTAAATCAGCGTGAAAGAGTAACGTTGCCAAATGATCACGCCTTACGAACATTAGTCAGCGAAAAATTTGTCCATAACCTTAAAAAGGATTCCTAACAGGATGTAGATAATGAACAGATGAACAAATGAATGAAGCAAAATATCAGACTTGAGAAAATTCAACCATTCTGACTGCCTATGTGCCAACACTCATTCAAACAGTGTTGTGAAACCTAATCACGTACACACAAAACAATATTGCTCTGAGGCTTTTAAAACCAGGCCTTAAAATGACCAAAGCAATATTGTTTCATTTATGCTCTTGCTGTTTCTGCTCCCTCACACAGACACTCACTTTCTCCTCCTCACCCCCATCTCGTCTTCTCTAAGCCCACGTCTGGCTTTCAGATCAGCAGCCTCTGCTGCGTTAACCCCTGCTTATCTTGAGCCTGGAAGTGAGAAAGCGAGAGAAGACGTGTCCCTTTCTGCCCTCGCCTCAGCTTTCCTCCCTCACTGCTTCTGATGGAGATAGCGTATGTGTCAGCGATTCCCCAAAGACGATGAGGTCCAGAACTTGCTCATGGAAGAACAATGGATTCGCTTCTGGCGTACTTTCAAGCATTCCTCTGCTCCTCGGTCTCTCAAAGGAGAAAGTACAGTAATTCTTCCCAGGAATGATGCTCTCCAACATGATCTGTTACCGATTGGAGGCGTTTGGGTGGAGGCTTGGAAAAGCTGCCATCATAAACCACATGCCTGCTTGGCTTTGCTTCATTATTTTGATGAATGCTGCACGTATGAGCGTTAACGTTCTCATTGCATGGATATCCTTACACTTTATCTGGTGTCAAGTCAGTCTGACTGCTTTCAAATCACTCCGTGGTTTGATTTCGCTCTGTACTGATCCCTAGGTATACGTTAGAGACTGCCAAAATGGTTTCGTTTTACATTAGAGAGCACAAAGGATCAAAGAAGAAATAACTAATCATGACACACTGAGTTCACTGTCAAACAGAACAAAACCCAGGAGGTCTGGGGAAAAGGACAGCATGAACATGAAATATATTTCAGCATTCTTTGAGCAAAGTACTGCACTGTAAATTGTAAAGTTATTTAAACAAAAACTGTTTTGGCCCAGTATCTTTATAATCCTAAACTCTTACTTTTTTAGTTCACCTTCCCTTTGAAGAGCCAATACTTAACATCCAGAGTTTGTGTATAAAAAAAACATTTAAGTTGCTTATCGTTCTTTAAAAAAAAAAAGATCTAATTGGGACGAAGCTTTACCTTGAATATATTATGAAGAGAGACCTGTGCTGAATGAGAGGAGCTTTGATTTGGTTAGTTCAGATGACTACCAAAGTGTTTGTAGTGGCAAACTAGGGGGTAGTTTAGAAGATCAAATACCTGTACAACATTAATTCTAACTTTTTAAAAAGTTGAATTGTGGGTGCGTGTCTGTTTGCACCGTTTCAACAGGACTTGATCCTCGCAAGAACATCAGCAGCAGCGAATCATTCTGCTTTTCTTCAGAATGCTTGCAGTACAATGATATTACATTTATCTCAAACTCTACTTAAATCTTAAAACTTATTTACATTTAAAACTCCTCCCCATGGAGGAAAGCAGAATCTGAGATGATTGGATTATTTTAATGGAACCTTCTATTCAAAAATGTCAGTAAGTCCATCGCAACTTCTTTTTGTCTTAGAAACGCACAAATATTGCATGTACTAAACAGAAATAAAATCAGTCCAGAAAAGCCTATTAGTTTCCCAGAATTCCTTGTACATACCCCAAACTGTTCATTGTGCGCTTGAATAAATTCCTCTTATCACAAGGAATTTTATTAATTTTAATTATATATAAAACTAATAAACCAGCCGTATTACGTAAACTCGAGTTGTTGAGTTAAAAAAAATGTCTCAAGTCATATTCAGATTGGTTCAAACATGTTCATTTAATTCTATTTTCTTTTTCTTGGTGTTTAAATGGCTTAATGCCCATTGACCAAAGCATTTCCCACTGACCAATCAGATTTACCGCTAATGCAGCTCATCTCAATGAAGAATGCGTGCGGACTGACCCGGAAGTATAACCGTAGAACTGCGTCAATAAACGATGCGGGTTTTTGGATGTCCCTGACCAAAAGTGTTTCTTGGCTTACCAAAAGAGAAATGTATTAATCTGAAATGGCATGATATTCATTCATTCATCTTCATGTCGGCTTTCTTCCCTTTCGGGGTCGCCACAGCGGAATGAACTGCCAACTCTCTGGCATATGTTTTACGCGGCGGATGCCCTTCCAGCTGCAATCCATCGCTGGGAAACATTCACACACTCATTCACACTTTAACACTATGGACAATCGTTCTTACTCAATTGACTTATACCGCATGTCTTTGGACTTGTGGGGAAACCGGAGCACCCGGAGAAAACCCACGCGATCACGGGGAGAACATGCAAACTCCACACAGAAATGCCACCTGCCCCAGCTGAGGCTCGAACCAGTGACCTCCTTGCTGTGAGACGACCGTGCTACCCACTGCGCCACCGTGACATGACACCTTTAAATGTTTACCAGAGTTTTCCAACTGTTTTGAGCATGCAATTCACATTTCTTGCCCATTGGTTCGGCAGGAGTGAGTAGTTCGTGACATTGTAAACCGCTCTGATGGGTTAGTGGACGGAAATTATGATGTAGATAATTTATTTTAAGTCGTTTTGAACTCACAGACAAGGAAAACGTGATTTCAAAAACATTTAGCATGCTTTTGATAAAGGAACAACACTAAAACATGCTAGAAAGCTATAAAAGGGCAGGTTTTCACTAGAGGGCCATTTTAAAATTATAATAGTGAATGTAAATCTTCGCAAAATATATTTTTCAGCAATTTAATTGATTAGCTCGTAAAAAAAGCAGAATTTCCCCTTGAACTTTATCACAGTCAGAGCCTTAAAGCACCATTTTAATATACAAAAATTATTATTGTGTCAAACGCATTGTAGAATTTTTTGTTATCATTTTCTTTATTTGTACCAGGTCTCCTTTAGGCTTCACCATCAAATGAAAGTCACAGTGACTAGAGAGGGGCAATATCAATGGTTAAGAACCCTTCTTTTAGAGGGATAAAAGACTGAAAAATCTATTCAGGTAAACTTAAGAGCTCCTTCAGTTGAAATAGACAAAAAGGAAACTAATAGATTCATTTCTCAAGAAGAAACAAACAGGCTGTCATTTCCATAAGGCCACACAAAAAAGATAAAAACTTCAATCTCACAACTGAGCTCCCCAGCAGAGATGACCTCTCAACCCCCCCGAGCTTTTAGCGTTTACTCTAAAGCTGCCTTTTTATCAGGCGCACCCATTAGAAGTAGAGGCGTGCCTCAGAAAATATGTGCGCCCACACCACAGAGGCTACTTTGAGTTAGCGCAATGATGAGCACACAAGAGGAGAGAGAAAGGAGTAAACATCTTAATTTTTAGAAGATAAGAACCGAAGCCATTATGGACTCCTTTGCAAGAGTGTGGGAACCAAACAACGTCCAGCATTTGAGAGGCCACCCTCCATTCCCCGCTCTCTTGTGATTGCTTTGCTCTCATTTACAGGAGGCTTTTAGACAGCCTCTGGAAAATGGGTTGTTGATTTGTTCATGGGAACGTTATTTTTAGCTTTTTGCTGCTGAAACATTTCACATCTAATTGGATTGTATTGAAGCCCTTGAGATGCCAGATGAACGCCTAGCTTTTCGTTTGGGCTGTATTTTGTCGCACTTGCTGTGGCTCAGTTTGGGTCACCTTGAGTTGAAAACAGATTACAGTACACAAATGAAAAAAAGTCTTTGGATGGCATCTAAAATGATGCTGTTCACAGTCGATTCAACATTCACTGGGTTTAGCGAACGAAAATGATCAATGGGACCTTGATTCCTCCTTGGAGAGCATCTGCAGCTCATTATCAGTGGATGAATGTGGACGGAACCAAATTAACAATGTTTCAGCTTCTGCAAGCTGCGTCAAATCGGTAGCTTTTTACATGTTGTAATCAGTTAAGATGGAAAATGTTTAAGATGGAAATACAACTCCGGAGGGAGGGATGCAGAACACAGCGGCAGAAATGTATTAAAGAAACTCAAACATGAGATATACACACCGGAGCAGCCTAAGAGAGGCTAGTGAATGTGGGGCTCACACAGCGCAAGAGTAGAGAGAGAATGTTCCAGAGAGCCTCAAGGGATCTGTTACTGGAGCTTCATCCCAGAATAAGACGGCCGGAGTTTTGTTAGTTTCCCCTACCCGTGAGATTCAACTGCCTTTTTTGTCATTCTTATAACCACGCCTGTTATTTTCCCCTACTGTGTAAAGCATCACGGTGGAGCAGTGGGTAGCACGGTCGTCTCACAGCAAGAAGGTTGCTTGTTCGAGCCTCGGCTGGGTCGGTTGGGATTTCTGTGTGGAGTTTGCATGTTCTCCTCGTGATCGTGTGGGTTTTCTCCGGGTGCTCCGGTTTCCCCACAAGTCCAAAGACATGCGGTAGAAGTCAATTGAGAAAAAACAATTGTCCATAGAGTGTGAATGAGTGTGTGTGTGTGGATGTTTCCCAGCGATGGGTTGCAGCTGGAAGGGCATCCGCCACATAAAACATATGCCAGAGAGTTGGCGGTTCATTCCGCTGTGGCGACCCCGAAAGGGAAGAAAGCCGACATGAAGATGGATGGATGGTTTCTCGCAAAGGGGTAAGAGATTTCCACTATTTATTTTGTTGGGGTAATTTCTTACAAGAATACATACAATTATTTTATGCCCATATTATACTTAATTGTCAGTTAAAACGGAAATATCCACTTAATTAAGGAACTTTTATTTTTAAGATCTGTGCGCTAAAATCATAATCTTTAATAAATAAACCGCCTGGGTTCACAAAGTGCCTTTTTAAGAATGTTACACAATGACATCTCAGTCTATTTTTCACTTTAAAATCACTCTAAAAGTCTCTCGTATTGAGTGTTTAATAAGGGTAGGTAAATCCCACGGGCTATTTCTCACTTTATCATCCATCGAAGTGACTCTTATTGAGTGCTTGATAAATCTCACTGTCTATTTTTCACTGAAATTACACAAACTGCATTTTGAAACCTGACAGGGAAATCGTGCTGTTTTCAGTCTGCTAATTCAAAACTTCTCAGTTTAACCAAAATGACTAAAAGACCAAAATCCTTCATCGTCTCACATTGATATATACACAGTAGAATGCAGAAAGATTTTTTGATGGGATAGGGAAAACCAACAGACGAATCCATAATTTTTTTGCTGCGGCAGGAAAAAATTACGAGGCAGGAAAATCCGATAGAAAACCAGCCCCACTACGTCCTTTCCGTCTCCCTCTTCCCTCGCTCACCTACTCAAGCACACACTTATAATCACATACACATTCCTTCGATCATTAAATGATAAACACTAATCTCTATTACTGGGTGTCACGGTGGCGCAGTGGGTAGCGCGTCATCTCACAGCAAGAAGGTCGCTGGTTCGAGCTTCTGCTGGGTCGGTTGGCATCTCTGTGTGGAGTTATCATGTTCTCCTCGTGATCGCGTGGGTTTACTCCGGGTGCTCCGGTTTCCTCCACAAGTACAAAGACATGCGGTATAAGAGAATTGGATAACAACGATTGTCCGTAGTGTTTGAGTGTGAATGAGTGTTGTTTCCCAGCGATGGGTTGCGGCTGGAAGGGCATCCGCCGCATAAAACATATTCCAGAAGAGTTGGCGGTTCATTCCGCTGTGGAGACCCCGAAAGGGAAGAAAGCTGACAAGAAAATGGATTGAGGGATCTCTATAACTAATATTAATTATAATAATCAAATTTTCCCATAGCACAGTGTTGCCAGGTTGGGCAGGTTTAATATACTTAAATTAATGTTTTTGGCTTTAAATGAGCATGCATAACATCAACTTGAAAAACACACTCAAAGAGTTCAATGTAAAATGTGTACATTTAAAAAAATATGTAAAAAATAATAATAATAATAACCCCCAAATATAAAATAAGTACACTTTAGAGAAATGTAGAGAAGCAACCTAAAAAACATCTTTGAAACAGAATAAAAACAAACTTAACAACTTGGCAGTTTCTTTGAGCAGAAAAAAAAAACAGTTACAATGGCACGAACATAAAAGTGATTAAAGGACACGGGGACACATCCATATGAGTTCAAATTACTTTTATTCAGACACCTCCAATAATCCAAAACCAAAACATTGAATGAAAGAAGAAAAAAACAATAAAAATGGTCAAAAATCTGTTACATTCCCACCCATTTCATCCTTGGTCTCAAACCAACTAAGGGTATGGGCAGAAAAGATGGAGTATACAGACACAGGTTGGCACAACATCACCCAAACAAGGCGCATGTCACGGTGCCAGAGGCCAAAGCCAGGTAGCGTTGCCCCCAGACCAGTTTAAACCAGTTAACTCAGTATTGGTAGCCTTTAGCGGACTCCACTAGTTCATCCTCATCACCCCTTAGGCCAGTGTTGGTTATGTGATGACAGTGCTTATCACAGAAATAATTTTTTTTACTAGTTCATCTTTTTTTTTGTTTTAATTTTTCACATCAAGCGAGGTTCATGCATCTTTCAGTTAAAGTATAATTAAATATAATACATTTCTTTAAAGTGTAATGTAGTACAGCTATTTCAAACTGTGTTAAAGGTGTTTTAAAAAGTACTATTTGTGTAATTTCATTTTAAACATACTATCTGAAATACAAAAACTTGAAGAACAATAAGGTACTTTTCTTTTTCTTAGGCAAACTTTGTCTTAAAAGTTGATTTTCTATCAGAGGAGCCCTTTGTTGTTCTCACGGGGCTTGCGTGTTTCCTCCAGGCGGTACAGAAACATGCAGCGCTCACTCAGCATGTCTTTCGTTTTGATTTTATTCCTTTGATTCCCAAACTGTATCCCGTCTCTGAACACGGGACGTCTGGGTAAAAGACATTCTGTGACATCATCAAACCAACATTTGTCTGATTCTTAGAAAGCATCGAGTGTTGAAAATCACATGGATGAAAACAACATGATTCTAGGTCAAAAGGGTTTTAAAGAGGGACAATAACCCTAAACAGATCAGAGGTAATCTCTCATACAAAAAATAATAAAAAAATATCATGTTGAACAAAGAAAAGCTCTTAATCCATAAGTCTCTAAAGACAAGTGCTTGAAATCCGAGGATTATAGAACGGATATTGTTAGCACTGTTGGAATGTTAAAAGTTGTTTCCTTTTACTGAAAATGTTATTGTGTACTTTTTGTTTATTTAGTTTTGACTGAAACGTTGATATAGCTTAAAGTTAAGTATTGGTAAAAAAAAAAAAAAGTTATAAATATTTGAGGTTACAAATAAAAATGTAATGAAATTAAGTATTTTTTATTGCTCAATGAAGCACAACTCCCCCCATACGCTAAACCATGAAGGGTAATGTACAGTCCATGAGGACACTCATAGGTTTCTAATGATGGTAAAATAAGCTCAGCAATAATAATTAAATCGATCTGCAGCTACTTATTAAGCATTCTTAGATTTGACTCTTACATCTGCTTTAAAAAATTAAGACAATTGTTTTTTTAAGTAAACTGAAGTTGTTCAAATTTACAGCGTCGTTTTGTTGTTAGAATCTCCACCCCCTGTTCATTATCCAGATCCTGTTCACCTGTTTCATTTTTATCCCCGTGTTTCTTTTTGAGAACAGATTTGTTGAACACAAACACTACAGTTCCCCTTGTCGTTAGTCTCCAGTAAGTGCTTCTTCGTGTTCATTTTTTTTAGCTTCAGTGTCTCTTTTAGAAATTGGAGAGAAGTGTCAAGGAACCCTAACTCTAAACAGATAAGAGACAATCTTGCATGCAACAATAAAAAAAGAAAAGAAAAAAAGAAAAGAAAACACTGTACAAAGACAAAAGCTTTGATCCATAAATCTCTGAACACATTTATATCTCAGAGTGGTTGAAATGGAGGGATCTAGAACAGATACAGTTTTGTCTTTTAGCTACCATTTTGCCACTCACTGCTCTAGCCAAGATATACTTGATAGCAAGAATCAAGCGAATAAATCACAACAAAATGTTGCCTTTACTTTTCTCTCAACCAAGAATCCATTTAGTACTCATGTCAAGTATTAGTCTGCATGAGCTCTTCACATGCACACAAGATTCTGAAACATTCAATTTGAGCATGCTCTGCTAATGGCTGACATGATGGAATCAGCGAGTCTTCATCTGCGCTCTGGAATGCCAGACCGAGGAGAGATAGTGCTGCACTAAACAGCTTTGATCTTCCTTAAGAGGCATAGCATATTCATGAACACAATCATGGAGGACTTGACCTCGGCTAATCATCTCAACGAGAGATATTTCAGAGTGTTTTTGGTAGCCAAGACGATAATTTCAGAAAGAGACAAAAAGATCTGGAGCAGCATCCCATCTGGACTAGAATATTCAGTCTTGTTTTGTTGTATTATTATTGGCCGACTATAGAAGCTGTAGAGCAGGGGGGCTCATTACGTCAATCGCGACCGGTCGATCGCGGAGGTGCTACTGGTCGATCGCGGCGTGAAATTGAAACAATATCAGCCGATCATCCATCCCGTCACTTGATTGTACAGGGCAACCAGTCAGATGACAACTGAATTCTGACCTTTACGTCACCGCTCATGCGTAAACAACGACGCTAAGTGCTAAGCTAATCAGCGTATTACGTCCGATTTTTAGCCCATGCTTAACCTTATGGTCACCAAAATGAGTGAAGGAGCTAGACCAAGTAAAAAGTCAAAAACGTATCATTTTCATGCGGAATAGGAGGAGGACTTTGTTTTCACGATGTCATTTTCTAAGTGCGTGTGTCTCATCTGCCGGTCTACCATCGCAGTCCCAAAGAAGGGAAATGTGGAGCGGGACCAACTTCCCGCTGAAAAGCGAGCTGAGAAAGAGAAAGGTTAATGAACTAAAAGCCCAGTTGTCCGGACAGCAGTCATTTTCCACCCAACATACTTCGAAAGCAAAAGCGGCCACCAAAGCATCGTTCCCGGTGAGTCAAGCCATCTTCAAAAACAACAAGTCCTTCCAAGACGGAGAGATGTTAAAGGTGGCATTCCTTGAAGCAGCTGACTCATTGTTCCGGGACTTTAAAAATAAGGCAGAGATAGTATCTTCAATCAAAGCTATGCAAAAATAATTGTTTGTTGATTGATGTTTTACATTTTTGTAGATCACTTTGACTTGGTCATTTTAAAAGTGGCTCGCAAACTGAAAAAGTTTGAGCACCCCTGCTGTAGAGCATCAAAACACCTGCCTTAAATTTACTCTAGATTACACTTTTTAGTGTGGACCATGTGGAGTAGATTGTAACTGTGTCAGATAAAAAAAAAATCTCTAAATGTCTTTATTGATGAATAAATGAGTATGTTTTTTTATTAACATCTCACACGAAACAGAGCAGCATACTTAAAAATCCTTAAAAACTGGAAAGATGGACAAAACACTGTTATATTTAGCTCAGAAACATGATTGTGGAAGTTTG
This sequence comes from Danionella dracula, assembly GCA_900490495.1. NCBI lineage: Eukaryota > Metazoa > Chordata > Actinopteri > Cypriniformes > Danionidae > Danionella > Danionella dracula. The sequence goes on from UELW01000145.1 coordinate 1,671,247, forward strand.
AACAGGTGTGGACTGTCAACCTCCCATGGGCTGAGTGAACATGAAGTTCTCAGAACATCCTCCCTGCGTTTCCACTCAGCCACGAGTCTCCGAGGACACAAGCCGGGCTGGAGAACATGCAAATCTAATTAGGACTCACAGTAGCCCTCTTATACTTCTCCGCTGTACGTCTAGACAAAAACATGCTTGATATTTCCAATCAAACTGTGCCTGCAGTGTTCCGCCGTTCCTCCAGGACACTCACTCTCATCTAGCCTCAGATAGTCCCCGACTAAATGCTTGAACTCAGAGGAACATAAAGGTCCTGAGATGAGACAAACATGTCATCTGGCCCCATGGAGTATGTTCTCCGGGGCAGCTGGATGTTGCTGGAGGTCAGAGGCTTCAATCTCACACTGAGAGACCGAGGGATCTCAGCTCCAACTGAGGCTGAATGGTGCTATTGTTTCAGCTGAGCCGAAACTCAATATCAGTCTCCAAATACTGGTTTGTTCAGGTTATACCTCTGTTTGTTATTCATCTTTCTTCAGTTTCTTTCTTTCTTCCTTTCTGGAGTCTAAATTATTTTATATCTCCTGGGTTTCTATAATGTAGATCGATAGTTTTCTACATTTACTGTAAGATGATAAAGTTGTGTTGTAATGTAATGTGATTTAACAATTAATTTAATCTACAGAATTATGTGCTGACTGATAAAAAATCTCAAATTACTTTAAATTCATTACTTAACACCCCCCTTCACGTTTACCCACATTTTATATTTTGTTAATGCCTTTGTGCAGGGAATTATAACTCTGTGGCAGATAAAATACAATATAGTATTCATTGATTATATATATATATATATTTCCAACATTATATATATTATATTTATTAAAATGGACATCACATTTTAGAGGTTGTTTTATATTTTGGAAAATGTCACACAAGCTACTGTTTGTTTTTTTTTTTTTGTTTTTAATTAGCTTAAATGTATTTAAATAAATCACAATTATTGCAGTACATAGTACATAGAAAATCTCTGCATGTTGAAAAAAAAGAAGTTGTTTAGCTCTACAAACACAAATGAAATATTTTAGTGTTTCATTGCAGTTTTTCTGTTCAACAACAGCAAAAAAATTATCTATTTTCCAGAAGGCCTGATATCAAGAGATGGGTAGAGTATCCAAGCAAAGTACTTGAGAAAACCTTTCCTCAACTAACAGAGAAAAAATAAATGCCAGATTATTAACTCAGGTAAAAGCACAAACGTATCTAAAGAAAAATTTGATCAAGTTGTCAGTTAATAATTACTTCTGATCTGTAAAGCATTCCCAAAATGCTACATCCATCGATTCTTTGACGGAGCTCCATCATTATCTTTGTCTCATGTGTTTGTTGTGGTTTCATACAATACAACAGTTGAGTGTGCATTATTCAGTTTTAAACACAAAGCGTGGAAGCGAAGGGCATTTAAAAGAGAATAACACACACTCAACTGTTGTATATCCTATTATGCTATTGTCTTTGCCAACATTTGCATATTTAAGTTATTATTAATTTTCTGCTCTCCAGTAAATGAGTAAATAAATCTTGTTTTGACTACACAGAAAAAGTAGTGGTGAAGTTTGATGTTGTGATGTCCTAATGTTCGACATGGATTATATTGTTTATACCATTATCTTTGGACAACATTAACATAAAGATATTATTAATGTTTGCTCTGCTGAACATAACTGAAATGAAACAGTGGGTGGTTAATTGTGTGACAGAGAAAAATAATGTTAGTCATGCAAGTTCAGGTATAATTAAATCTAGATTGCACGTAACATAAATTAACAGCTCGATGAAAAACATCTGTGATATTTAAAAGAAATCTGGGACAAACAATTTTAGCAAAAATACATTTTATTTAGCTTTAGCAAAAGACAACAGTTCACTAACTTCATACACAAAAAGCACATCAGGGTTGATCGTTCACATTTTTTAGAATAACTGTAGTTTATTCATGATTTGTAAATCCACTGAGAAAGTGTGAAACTTACTTTAACACACAGAACATTTACTCCGGTGTGTGCAATTCCCTTCCCATAGTAGCTCTGCAGCCAATAACACAAACAAACAAACAGCCACTGTGAAAACCTGTACGACAACCTCGTCAACGTAAGATATTAACTTGAACGAAAACATGCGAAGGTCAATGTGAAGCTCCTCGTTTCCTTTTAATGTGGAATTGTACAAGAGAAGTAGACAGTACCACACATCATGCTCTCCTTTTCCTCAATGAAGCAGCTAACGTTTATGTTAGCTCTTGTTCTCCACCATTGGTCCTCACGCTGACTCCTTAAATATCTCTCGATCCAGTTCAGAGGGCTCCACAAAGGACGCTTAGTGTAAAATAATTTATCGTAAAACTTAAATAATACAGTCGCTAAAACAATCCAAGTTGAGAAAATCTCTGAACTGTTCTCTGGTGTAGGAATCGACTGATCAGCTAATAATTGTTACGGTTACAGAGAGTGAATAAACAGACCTGGACTACCTATATGTTAATCAAAAAATACACACAACACCTGCCAGCCAATCAGTGGCATAATCTCTAAATAAACGGCTACTGTCAAACTAAATATAATATAATGTGAAATTTGTTACAATTTTACACACTACAAATACACAATATACAGCTTTACAGTTTTACACAAACACATACAATTTTATATCTTTTAATCCAAAATGTAACTAGTGAGGTAAATCGAAAACACACAACATACAATTTTTTATAAGCGTTCAAAATGTTGGAACACAGTAGTTTGTAAAGAGCATGTGTTGATATAGAGAACAGCGCACCAGCGCCTCGAAACTAGCGAGGAACGATGCTCCGAAGTAAACCGGTTCAAACCCCACGGACTTGCGATGCAATTTGCGAACATTCGGTTAAACCATTGTTTCGAGAAAAATTTAAGAAGAGACGTGGTAACTTGTGAATAATAACTTGTAAAAATATTGATTTATTTCCATGATAATAGGAACTGAGGATTTGGCTGCGTAACTGAGGAACGCAGCCAAATGTTCATTCATTCATTCATCTTCATGTCGGCTTTATTCCCTTTCGGGGTCGCCACAGCGGAATGAACCGCCAACTCACTGGCATATGTTTTACGCAGCGGATGCCCTTCCCTGCCGCAACCCATCGCTGGGAAACATTCACACACACATTCACACTTTAACACTATGGGCAATTGTTCTTATTCAATTCACTTATTCCGCATGTCTTTGGACTTGTGGGGAAACCGGAGCACCCGGAGAAAACCCACGCGATCACGGGGAGAACATGCAAACTCCACACAGAAATGCCACCTGCCCCAGCCGAGCCTAGAACCAGCGACCTTCTTGCTGTGAGACGACCGTGCTACCCACTGCGCCACCGTGACGCCTGCAGCCAAATGTAAACAAGCAAAAGTGCAGATATTTCACAAAAAAAATGTACTTGAGTAAAATTATAATTTTTTTCTTTTTTTTTTTAACCTGTCCTGTTCTACTTCAAAGCAGCCCCATGAGAAGGGAGGTGCTTCGTATGAGTTGGACAGTTTTGCTCTTTCCAGAGAATTGAAGATATTATATATTGAGTATTCCTCTGGATAGAAGCTTTTAATTTATTTCATTTGCATTCATCACAATAATTACATTAATCAATCATATAAACATACATCAGGACAGGACAGTGTTAATAAAAAAAAGGGGAAAGAGGAGAAAAGTAATTGAGGGGGAAACAGAGGTAGAGAAGTTTTGGAGGGGGAAAGAGAGGTAAAATTATACATTTTTAAATGTACTCAGAAAGTACTAGTTACCCTAAAATGGTGCTCAAGTAAACGTAAGTAAATGTAATGACTTACTACCCACCTCTGCTGATATCCAGAGAAATGAAAAAAAAAACATGACTAACTAAAGAGCATTTCAAAAAAGTATTTTAATTTTATTACGGAAAAATGACCCCACATTGTGAAATTCAGGTCTGAAGGGGTTAAGATCAAATATGAATGTACTACTTGTTGAGTTTAATTTAACAAAATGATGTGATATCAGGCCTTTACTGAGACCAGAAATTTTTCACATCAGCAACGCTCTCTAATTACCCTCTTACAACCTAAAACCTTTAGCGTATCGAATGAGAAGCACAAAAGGGAGGACGACTGTAAAAGAGAGAATGTGGAAGAATTTCCCTCTCCTCCCTTGACTCTCTCCCACAGAGCGAGCATGTTGTGAAACAGCTAGCCCTCCACTTTGTTCCTGTCAAAATCCGAGTGAAGAGAAAGTGAAGACTGCCAGAACAAGCCTCCTGTCATCTGTCCGGCTTCTTCTGATCTTCCAGCAGCGTCTTACACTGAAAACGATCAAACCCTCCCACAGCGAGATGACACAGCAGCTTATGCAATTACATGCCGCACATCTTACTTGCAGAATAGAAGCTTCTAGATATGGAAATGATTCACTTTACCTCTGAATCTCCAACCGGAGCACCACAGGGATCTGTACTTTGACCACTTAAATTCTCTTTTTAAACAAAATTAGTCCTAATCCTCGCTGCTTCTGTCATGCTAATGCAAGTGAAAATCAATTATTTCTCCGTTTTACATTTCTCTTGTTCAAATAAGAGTCTTCTGGCGAGCTATTACTATTTAAATACTTTTAGTCTAGGAAAATAGATTAAAATCCTGACAAAGAGGTTTTGTATGCTGCTTCTACATAGTTTTCGCCAGGTTCTAAGACTAAGATCTGGTAGTCCAAAGCCAAAAATGAATGACTGACTTAAAAAGATCAGATAAAATGAAAAGAAGGGTGATAAAAAAGAAACTTTTTATTTGCTTTGCAGAAAAATGAAAGATATGTCAGTTCTTTACTTACTACAGGGTTGTATTTTACTTGCAGAGCTCTCCCCAGTAAAGAAAATATTGGAACCTGTCTGCCATGTTTGTCATCAACAGAAGAAGCTCCTGGTTGGCTGGCACAAGTCCTGATATGAATATCAGTCACAAAAGGGCGTCAAAAGTAAAACAAAAAAGTAACATTCTGAGCGAGTATGCTGGAGCCGCATTCCCCGTTGATCCCGCACCGCACCTCATACGGTGGCTAGCCATTGACTTAACTCTAGAATCACACACTAAGCATCCAAATTCCATTCTCAGAGTTAATGCCCAGTTATGAAGTATCACCCAGGATGGTCAGTCTGAGGGTTCAATGGATTCACAGTCATTTTTGACCTTCAATGACTTTGACTGTATGCGACCTACATCAACTGTTTCTTCGTTCTCCAAAACTCAAATTTATCCAGAGCACTCTGCTTAGAGTTACCCTAAAACTCATTCCTGGAGGGCCACAGGCCGCTGCTGGTTTTTGTTCCAACCATATTTCAAAAGAGACATAAGTAGCATTAAACAAGCCAAGAGGAGCTTATTTAAAGGAATCAGGTGTGTTCAGTTAAGGTTAGCTCAAAACTATGCCGGGATCTGGCCCTTCGGGAGTGTGACACCTGTGCCTTAGAGTGTAGAACATCACCTCAGTATTACAGTGTTTGCACTGGCATCTGTAATAGAATATTTCATCATTGTAAGTAATTCTCAAACAAGATTGAATTTGTATGTTTTCTTGGGTTTGGAACAGGAAGTGACGTAGAGGGGCGGGATTTATACTGAAGAGAATCTCAAGGGTTTAGGGGTTTTCCACTCTTTCTCCTCCTCTCTTCGTCTCCCTCAATGATGTTTGCAACGTGATCACATTCTTTATTGATATCAAGGTATGAGCTTAATTCATGTTTGGAATTAGTAATAAATTGCTGTTTGCGATTGTGTTCATAAATCATGTCTCATGAGTTTCAATATTTCCATTACACATCCTATTACAATCCATGTTCAAGAAGCTTCTGCTGACCTGCAAGACTCTCAACAGCAAAGCTCCTTTGTATCCTTCTGACCTCCTCACCAATAATACTCCTGCCCGAACACCAAGACCCTGTTAATCTCGCTTCCTCTACCCACTCATCCACCTAAAGCAGCTCGGGGCTTGCTGCCCCCTCTCTATGGAATAAACCAGATAAAGTCCAAATCTACAGTCTTTAAAATCTACTTGAAAGGCTTCCTGTGCAGGCAGACATTTACAAAACTACAGATTAAAACACAGACAAAGCAATGTCTGTATTTCAAGCCATTTACTTTATTTATATGTGTTATTCTGTTCTGTTTCTCTTTGTTTTGTTTCATCTTGTTCTACACTTTGTAAGGAGTCACGAAATGCACCTCATTCGTTCTCTTATTCTCCTTCTTTTCAATCCTAATGAATAAAACATAATGTTCAAGTCAACTTTCCCAACTCAACTTTTCTTTAAAGCACTTTCACAAAGCAGGGACTGAAACAAAGTGCCAAAAACACTAAAAACTGAGGTAAAATCCTTGTATTATTTAAAATAATGAACAAATTAGCTTTAAAACAGTCTAGTTTCCAGCCATGGGAAAGTTTAGTCAGACGTCACATGGTAATTTAAAGTAATTGACGAATTTTACTAATGATTTAAAGAAAAGGGGAATGATATTTATTTTAAAAGATTTGAAAATCAGAGTATCATGGTCATTTTCAATGTCTTGATCAACCTTTCGGCTCTGAAGTTTTAATCAAACACCATCAGAAATATTGCTTTATTACACCAGTCTACTATATCTCAAGATAAAGAGGTTATTTATTTACCATCATTCCTGTGTTTAAGGCTCTGTCCACATGTACTTGGTTATTTTTTTAAGCACGCTTACGATGTGCGTCCACACGTACACAGAGTTTCACAGTAATGTGTATTTTTGCCGGCCAAGGAGATTTAGTTTTTAAAACGGCAAAAGATTTGTTTCAGTGTTGACAGCATATCCACATTTAATCTGGTTACGGTCAGAGTTTTCATCGATAAAGCAGCATTTGCTCACAGAGCTCCACATGGCTAACGAGGGACAGAGAGAGCGCTTGCGCTGCAGTTCTGTGTTAAAGCAGATCTTCTGCAATGTACAAAACTACACAATCACTCACCATATTTAATAACGTGTTTAAAAACTGCACCAATAAGCTCTTAATGTTGCTGATGCACTCACCTGACAGATGCTAGTTTTCAACAGGAACCATTTGAGCCTCATATAAATCAAGTTTTGACAGTGAAACAGTTGCTGGTAAAGACTGGCGAGAATATTTTTGTTAATAAAAGACATTGTTCTTATCTTTGTGTGAGATGCATTTCCCAGCTATTGAAGGGAACCTCAGAGCCGGGAGACTATTTCTGATTGGTCTATATAACTTCAGAGTTGAGGAGTTGGCTGCCTCTAGTGGGCTGACTACAGCATTTTAGGCATTTTTGTGTGGAGAGCATTTTTTTCTACCCATGTTTGTGTGGACGTCATTTTTAACACAGAAAGAAAGTCTCAGTTTTAAAAATTAACTGGGAAAACTTGGACATAAAGTAAAAGAGAGTAATGCTAACCCTTACTTACTTAACTATTACACCGTTCTCTCTCTGCAGGGGGACTTCACTAGCTTCACACCTCTGCTTCACACTTTACATCTCACTCTCTTTTAGAAGAAGTAAGTTTTTTGTTTTTTTGATGTGTGCACATTCACATCTACCAACCATATGCAGGCATACGAGAGTTATTCAAATGAAGAACCAAAACAACAGCGGCTTACATACAACGTTCAAAATTATTCAATACAAAACTTCAATTAAAAAAAGTGTTGTAGCATTCCTAATTTTTACACGTCATCCCAATGTAGCTTGTGGTCTTTAAAACAAGCAATTTAAGTTGCAAGCAGCACAAATAGGCTTAAACATTTGTACAAACCCATAACTAGGCAGCAGGCCCCCACAGTTTCCCAGAAAACTCAACAACCTACAGTTTAAGAAACGAGCAACCAAATTTAACACCTTCCAAACAGGTGTTTGTGGTATTGTGTGTGTGTGAATGAAAAACGGGTGCTTTCATAAAAAAAAAGACACAAAAAAAGCTTAAAAATTTAAGTGAAAAATAAACATTTAAAAGCACAATACAATAATCTCTCCTCTCTCTACAACACTGGAGTTAAGACAGGGCATCTCAGGCTCTACATGATAACAAGGTAGACCTGTGCTCTACAGGGAAGCTTCTCAGATTCTGATAGTGCAGCTCATATCTGGGAATCCTCCCCTGCAGCATGCGCTAGCCCTCCTCTGCAGATCGCCTGGAATGATGCAGTCCTCTTGAAATTCAGTCTGCAAACTATCAGCGCTCTGCCTTACTTCCAGAACAAATTTTACATTTCTCTCTGAGAGGATAGTAAATAAGTTTTTTGATCAGTACAAGATTGTGATTTAAGGCATCCAGTACCATCCCAAGTCAATCACTGGGCTCTAAATTATGAATAAAACTAACAAACAATTGCACCGTAAACCTGAAAAATTAGAACGTACCAGCAAAAATAGAGATGTTTAATGGAGTTATCTAAAAGTAAAAAGTATATGCTTGTTTATGATGTTTTAAACTTTTAGTTATTTAATTATATATTTTGAACGTTAAATGTGGTCACATTAAGACATAAAATATGAAACTTTATGTCCCTCATAATTTGAGTCAACAAATTAGATGTATTTGTTATCAGTTTTCAAAGAAGTAATGAAGGCATACCATAACAAAAAAAAACATAAATATAACACATAAGTAAAAACATAAATGTATGGCTTACATAAATATAAAAAAAGTATAAAAGAACATTCCTCTGTTTAAAACTGTACATATTTTCCATGCATAGTAGATCAAACACTAAAAATCTGCGGCAAAAAGAGGAAATATGATTAGAACAGTTCGGGTATGAAGAATAAAATCCTTGTCAACATCAAGGACATCCACATAACAAGAACATCACGTTATTCATCACACATTGTTTCATTATTTTAAATCTTCTATATTATAAACAATCTTGTAAACAGGTCCCTCAGTTTTTAAAATATTTGAATTAATAATTTCATAAAGTAATTTCCTCCAACCTAATTTATTTTATATCTACATAACCAACTGTCAGCCCAACTCTCCAAATAAATTGTGCTTCATTTTTGTTTGTGAATCAACAGCACTAATAACAACCTACAAATATACAAATACACATTTTCAGGCAACAAAAGTTGAAACAGAAACAAGCACATTTGTTGTATATACAAAGTTGTATAAAGCCATAACCATCAATTCATATAAAGGTTTAACCGCAAATACGTTCACCTTGAAGGTTAACAATGTTCTGATGCACTGCTCCTCCAGACACATCTCCACACATGTGAAACTCACTGTCTGTGTGTACTTGCATCACAAATGAACTGTGGAAGCCAGATACACTCATTACACAGTGGAGGACAAAGATAAGGGATCGAGGCATGCAGAGAGACAGAGAAACCCTCTGCATCCAATCCTTTCTTGTCAACAACTGTGTCCTCGCGATTCATCACACTCCCCGACAAACATGTCCAAAAACATCAGATGATTCAGATGAAACGAAACCTCTCGTCTGGCGCTCTGAGACGCTCTGAACAAACGCTGAAGACTGATGAGAGGAGAACGAGTGCTGCTTGAGCGCACACATGTCGATTGGTGACATAACAGTGGATTTAATGGAGGCTCTGACGCTGAGGATGTTTTTGCACTGGTTTGTTGCATAAACATCATGTTTTCACACATGTTTCGGTTTGTTTTATTCCTGAGCTCACTTTTGGGCGTGAACAGATTTCATGAGTGGATCTATCAATGTTTGACATTGTATTGAGTGTTCCCAGGCACTAATGCGTTCCCACACAATAAGCTTGAAATGAAAAATGTGCTTTCAGACCTGAGGGCTATCTGATGTCACGACTGGAATATGTAGAACGCTACGCTTTTCTGAACGGTTTTCTGTTTTGTTTTCTGAACTCTTTCTCTCGCTTTACCTTGAGGAAGCGCGATAAGGTTATGAATGAAAATGCTACAAGTTCAAGTAAAAAAAAATTTTTTTTTATATCAAGAAAGTAGTTTGACCAAAACCTTTATTTTGGGTTGCAAACTTTCGTATTTAATCTCAAAGCTATACCAATACAAACAATTCTAATTTGGACTTTAATGTTAAAGATATTAACGTCAAAAAAAAAATTTTTTACAAACGAAACTGCAAAAAAAACTAGCAAACATTGTAATTCCGTTTCAATTGATTTAAAGGCTCCTGTTGTACATTTATTTGGATTTGGCACATTCCATGCATTGCATCCGTTTATCCCAATGATGCCATCAGAACTAAGAAATAAACAAACAAGGCTATATTAAGAAATATTTACACACATTGGACAAAACATTGGAAAAAAGCTTGGATAATTACACATACACACATTTCCGTTTACATTTTACAATCATTTAAATATAGCGTTGGCCTCTCGAACTGCAGAGGAATAATGTTGAAGGGTTGCAATCTTTCTCTTTCTGAATAATATTCAGAAACTAAATTCCACTGCTTACCGCTGTGACTCAAGTGCAGAGTTAGACTTCTTTATTCTTTTCATTTACATGAACACAAACGCAGTCTTCAGGGAGGACCGAGAAGTAACATAAACTCATCCTCACTGACAATAGAACAAAAGATTCTCCAGTAACGAGAAAGGAAAGAGAACAGAATAAATAAAGAGACTAATGAGGAAAATTAGGAGCATGTGAGTGAAATGAGGCGCAGGTGTAACATTCGCCTCGCGTTCTGTACCTCAGAGGTGGATACATTATCCAAAATATCTTCTCACGAAAAGATAAAATCACATTTACTCCCGTAAGAGTCTCACGCATCCACCTTATCAACATCTCACCAGACTTCCAAAAGTAAAAAATAGTTTTCTATCAAAAATAATGTTTTTTTTTTCGTGATATTAGTCACAAGCTGAATGACACAACTCAAAGGTAACTAGGTAAAAGTAACGATATTTTAACACAAATATATTACAAAAAAAGTACACATATTTTTTTTTTGTACCAAAAAGTACTAGTTACCCTAAAAATTACCTCAAGTAAATGTTTCAAGAAGGTTATTTTATGGTTGCAAAAAACATCATCAACCTATTCGTGTTTGAGGAGCTGTCATCTACAATGTTTTGAACTGACAATATAATATTACACTTTCATAAATGACCCGACACACCCAAATTACAAACTAACTTAAATACACACTGTACATATGATTGAAATATTAAAAGTAAAATGCGCAGCAAATGCATTGTTTTGTTCAATATATTTAAAAAGGATCAGTTGAGAGCCAGAAAAGCCGAAAGAACAGGCTCCCTGAAATTAACTGTAATTCCCATAATTAATTTTTTTGTTGTTGAAATATTTACTGCAACAGAAAGGAACAACCATATAAATGCTTTTGGAATGGATCGCTCAATCAATCTAAATGTTTCTATATAGCGCTTTTTAGCGGTTGCTTTTAGTCCTAGTGTGAATTAACAGTTACATAGACATTCCTACTGGATAATTTTATGGGGTATATAGAACTAACATATAATGCTAGCTTAGGGATTGCAAAGTAAAGTTTGTTATTATGAGGAAATAGTTTATTTAAACGTATTTATTAAAGCGCCAGGTTATTATTTTTTTAAACAACAGATTTATTATTGAAATAAAGCAAACAAAAAGCTTAATATTTAATGATGCAGAGAAAAAAATTAAGAACTCAGAGAAAAAAAACCATACACGCAGAGAGGGCTTGCGTGTCTGGCGTCAGATTTTTCTTTCGTTTATTTTGTACTTCAGTTGGGCGGAGCTGTGGATTGCTCTGATGGAGGATACCTCTTCTAGGGAGGGGAGTGATCGACCATCGCCTTGTATTTCAGTTTGAACTATTTTTGTTCTTATTCTGTGTCATGTTCTAAATCCGAGCAATGACACACGCAGAGAAAAGAACTAAACGGTTAGCACAAATGAAAGCCATCTTAAGTTCTCCACATGTTGAAACCGGTTCCTGAAAACAAATATTGTCAATATTCAAAAGGAAAAAACAACAAACAGTTTTCTCTTAAATAATTCTTTCCAAGATTGCACTTTAAAGAACTTCATCTAGCAACAAATGCAATCTAGTGGGAGATTCTGAGGGCATAGTTTTGAGAATACAAGAAGAAATAGTGCCAGTGTGTGGATGTTTAATCATCAATATATAATAGTGATAATTGATCAGTTTATTGGGTCTGGCCTGAGGTAACTAGGCTAATTATATAAGTGCTTCTATTGAACTTTGCTAATAAAACATCATAAATCACAGTAAAATGGTCATTCTAAACAGAACAATTGCTCTCGCTTGGTCATGCATCCTTGCTCACATTTCTCACATTGCTAGCCACGTGAATCACAATGAGTCATAGCCGAGGCAGCATCGCTAATCAAAACCTTGAAGAAGTGATCTGTGAGAATCCTGATCCTCACCTCGCAGCGTGATTGCTGAAGGTAAAGTCTGTCTGAATCATCTGCTCAAGAAGCTGAATTTGATTTAAATGGATCGAGGGCAGAGGGAATAAAGTTTTGATCAAACTAAACCACCAACTATTAATTCAGCATCGATCGCTTAAAGTTTACCACAAAGTTCAAAGCCGATCGGAGCAAACTCAACACCTCTGAGCTTGTTTAGCTGAACTTCACTGATTCAGGACATGAATGAGGTCAGGTTGCTCTGTCTCTCTCTCATCACAAACTCTACATGAAGTCCTCACTCGAACGAGTCTGAACACATTTTTTAGACCACATGAATTCGGCCATGAACCTCCAGCAGTCTGTGGAGCACAGTTAGAGAGCAGCAGATGGGCTTCAACTGGCAAAATCATGCAAACTTTATAAATACAGATTGACTGTGCAAAAAGATCTTTTTACTCAAAGATTCATTTACTCTGGTCTGTTGAGATTCATAGGCAAAACTTACACCTGAAAAATATATTTTGTATAAAGTTTTTTGTGTGTGCATGCGTGTGTGTGCAGGTGCAAGCACCCTAAACACGGAATTGCACAGTCTCAACAGGTTTACTTTCACAGGCTCTTGTACACACAATAGGGACACGAACTTGTATCCATTTACATTTCTCATCGTCATCTGGTTACACAACACTTGGACGCATGTCAACAAGCACACAGCACATTTTTTTATTGATATCAATCACGCGTCTGTCGCGATACATATTGCTATCGTTTTATCGCCCATGTCTACTGGAACGCACTTCCAACTATGTCAGGACTGCATGTCTGCTTGTCGTAACGGAGGATAACCAGGCCATTTGCCTTCGCTTGGTAACAAGTAGCCAGGAAAGCAATTTATAAAAATCGTACTGAACCTTTTTTTCCGAACCTGTGCTTCAATAGGGTTCAAAACTTCATAAAGCCTCGTTTTGCCATCACTAGATGGAAGTATGATGCTGCGCCCCCAAGCTCTAGCGTCGTACTGAACCTTTTTTTCCAAACCTGTGCTTCAATAGGGTTCAACGCTTCATAAAGCCTCGTTTTGCCATCACTAGATGGAAGTATGATGCTGGCCCCCAAGCTCTATCGCTGTTGGTTTCTGAGAACGCGTGAGCTGTGAGCTTGCGTCTGATCGCGCATGTTTTGTTCCTGATTAGTAATGTGATTTCTTTTGCTCCAATCTTGTGCTGTGATAAAATCGAGAATTGGTAAACGCTAAAATTTTTGCTGAATCAATGCTAGAAATCCTGAATTCAATCGTGTGCTGGAATAAGAAAACGCACCGGATCAGCGATGCCTTGCTGGGGAGCAGCTTCAAGCAAGCTTTTTCTCGAAACAAAGAAAGCAGATGAGTCAGGAGAGAAGTTGCTGTTTATGTTCTCCGAAGGCAGATAAACGATCGATTTGCTGGCTGTTTACTAACTACAGGCATTGACCAACTAATCACTGTCTTTCAGTCACTGAACCCCCTGAAGATTGCCTACCGTTCTAACAGGTCTGTGGAGGATGCAGCTAACTTGGGGCTACACTACATCCTGCAACATCTGGATAAGCCAGGGACTTATGTGAGGTTCCTGTTTGTGTACTTCAGTTCAGCATTTAATACAAATCATCCCATCACTGCTTCGAAATAAACTCTCCCAGCTCTCCGTACCTGATTCCACCTGTGAGTGGATCACAAGCTTCCTGAGAGACAGTCAGCAGCTTGTGAGGATGGGGGAATTCACATCATGCACCCGAACCACCAGCACTGGCGCCCCACAGGGATGTGTTCTCTCTCCACTTCTCTTCTCCCTCTACACCAACGACTGCACCTCGCACAACTCCTCTGTAAAGCTCCTCAAGTTTGCAGACGACACCGCAATCATTGGTCTCATCCAGGATGGTGAGGAGTCTGGGTACAGACAGGAAGTGGAGCACCTGGCTCTCTGGTGTAGTCAAAACAACCTTGACCTCAACACCCTCAAAGTAGTGGAGATGGTAGTGGACTTCAGGAGAAGCCCCCCTGCACACCCTCCCCTTACCCTCATGAACAGCACTGAGACACCAGTGGAGTCATTCAGGTTCCTGGGCACCATCGTCACTCTGGACCCGGAGTGGAGCACACACATCGACTCATTGCGAAGAAGGCCCAGCAGAGACTCCGCTTCCTGCACCAGCTGAAGAAGTTCAATCTTCCACAGACACTGCTAGCCCAGTTTTACTCTGCGGTCATCCAGTCTGTTCTCTGCTCCTCCGTCATTGTCTGGTTTTGCTCAGCCTCCACAGCAGACGTCCGTAGACTACAGAGGACTATTCATACGGCTGAGAAGATCATCGGTGCTTCCCTACCCTCCAGGACCTGTACACCACCAGAGTGAGAAAGAGGGCTAACAAAATCATTCTAGACCCCACTCACCCCGGCCACCACCTTTTTGAGCTCTTGCCTTCTGGCCACCGCTTCAGAGCCACTGTACGGCACAAACAGAGCTTTTTTCCCCAAGCTAGCCGTCTGCTGAAGTCTTAGCCCTCATCTCCCCGTAATCTGTTACCTGCACCCGGACTCTCGCACATCTCATCTCCTTACATTTTGCATTTAAGCACACCACACTTTATAGACTTTGTTCAACTGTTTCCCTTTCATCAATCCTTCATTCTACCTCATAGTCTTATGTTAACTGCTCTTTGTGTTGCACTTTACTGTACTTGTGTGGTTTGTAATGAACTTATGTTGTTTGCACTGATGGCTCCACTGTACCAATGGAAATTTGGCACACACACGCGCGCACGCACACACACACACACACACACACACACACGGCAATAAAGCTTATTCTGGTAATCATGTGGTAAATCACTGTTATTTAGTTTCACTGAATTTGAAGTTGTTGTCATCATAAACAAAAGCTACATTAAAAGTAGGGGAATATCTCAGTGTAAATACCTTATTTTGCCAGAATTTGGCCTCGTTCAAGTAATAGTAACCGTAGTCAGCTTGCACAGTGTGTTGCGCAGCTCTATAACCTTTTACTATTTCTCAAACTGGTGGAGGTAACTGCTGTCACTATGTTTAATATAACGGACAACAGAAAATGGTACATAAGAGCGAGATTTAAGATCAACTTTTTGTTATTTGCCATTCCTTTTAAAAAGATAAAAGTAATCATTCAAACCAACACATTTTTCTTGTTGCATTCTTCTATAAGTCTAACACAGTTAAAGATAAAAATGATCTTTAGTGTCTATGATTTTCACAATAGAATATAATCTTAATCATTTAAAATATTTGACATGTAGTACTGTTTTATAACATGTAAAGAAAGCGATTTTCATGTAAAGAAATCACACGAAGATGATAAAGCCTGTTACAAAATATTTATTTAAACACAGATATATATATAAATACATATATATTTATATATACAAATACACAGACAGTTGCAGAAGACAATGGAAAAAGTTTTGTTGGATGATGCTGTCTCCAGCTCTCTCCGCTCGCACGCGCTGTATATAGAGAACAGCTTTGAGACTCTACTGTCAGTTACAATGAGAGACAGATACAGAGACTCGATACTCTTACCTTGTGTGCTTGATCCAAATTGCTTAAGAATCCGTGTTATTTCTATACTGCTAACCCGAGCTGTGATACACAAAGACGGTGACCTTTATTTTTTTTATTTACTTATTAAAGATTTAGTAAGCTTCGTTGTAGTGTCTTGATTGACTTACATACAGAAGTGTTTTTAATCCTGCTTAAATTGACACCAGATATCCATTTTTCTTCATAGTGCTTGGAAACGGACGCCATGGCGCAGTGCATGGTGGGATGTACACAAACGCCCACTACCATTTCCTGTGCTCGCCTCAAAGCTTTCTTCGAAAGTCCTTCAAAACAACCAAAAATATTCTACATACAAACCTTTGCCGAATGAAACCAAACCACAACGTTTCGGGGAAAGTTCTCGAAACCCAGACGATTTCCCTCAACTGAGTTTTCCGGACTTTGCTCCTGGAACTAAACGAACGTAGCGCGGCGTGTGAGCGCGCGCGCGCCCACGCTCCGCTGCGTTCTTTTTAAGCTTCAGAGAAGTTTATTTGGAAGCGCACGTTCATTTCTTTAAGCACACGTGTCATTCTCGACGTGTAGCCATAAAAGCCGCGTTGTACAAAAGTGTGTAAGTTCCTTCTTACCTTCCGTATCTTTAACACAAGCCTTGTGTGTGGCAGCCATTGCAAAGTCGCGGGCAAGCGAGGCGTTTTACTTCCTGTACTTTAACTAGAAAGAAATTAATGCCAAAACACCACGTCATATTCAATGAAAACACATTTTCTTATTCATTTCACATTTTTTATGTGTGTTTTCATTCCTTTTAAATGTGCATTTTAAAATAAACATAAACCATTATTATAAAAAAAAAAAATATATATATATATATATATATATATATATATATATATATATATATATATATATATATATATATATATATCACTTACCTGATCCTTCCCTGCTTTGTTTGAAGGTATGTTTATAGTTATAGAAGTGTATATTATTTGTGTTATAATGTTTAATATCTTTGTGTATTCTTTACTTCTTTTTATTTGAATTATAAAAATGTATTTAAATGTATTATAAAGCCTCCCAAATTGTATAGATCTTTATTTTTGCCAGCCAACATATGCCAAATTGTTTGGAAAATGGCCATATTGTGGTAGATTAGTCACAGTTTTATGGAGAAGGGTCTCAACAAACAAAGTTTACTCGTCCATCGGTTGTCATGCTATGGCAAATTACTGTTTGGCATCTATGGCAAATTACAAATTAATTAAATGCACAAAATAAGTTAACAACTCTCAAAAATCGGATTGTTGAAATTGTAAAATCCAGCAAGGATGCAACGAACAAATCTTTCAACCTAATTTTACATACTCCCAAACCACTAGAGCAGATCCGCATGCGGCTCGTTAGCACTGCCCGAGTGCCTCCCTGGAGCTTTTTCAGAAATCGTTGAAAATGGATAAAGATGAGGGAAGTAAATATATTTTTTGTTTAACATGGTTTGTATAGGCAAGGCAAGTTTATTTGTAGAGCACATTTCATACACAGGATAATTCAAAGTGCTTTACTTTGGAAACAAAGAATAAAAAGAAAGTACATTTAATAAAATCAAGCATAAAAAAGTCATTTAAAATCTTAGTGATTAAAAACTGAAAATGTAAAAACATATATTAAAACACAGATTAAGATAAAAGTGAAATGAAAGAGATAAAATAGTTGTTCAGACGTTAATGCTCAGTTGACAAAAGCGCAACTAAACAGGTGAGTCTTTAGGATTTAACATGACTAACGTGACTTTAAACGTTACTAAGTGTTGGCACCCTTGAGCTCCTGTGAAGCTGGTTCATCTGTGGGCTGCAGGGGAACTAAAAGAGTATTTACTCTGTTTGGAATTTACCCGGGGTAAATCTCATTTATTTAATCTGAGGGATCTCAGCTCTCTGTTTGGTGTGTATTCACTGATCTTCTCTGTTAGGTGTTTAGGTGCTAAGTTATGTTTGGACTTATATACGAGCAGCAGAACTTTAAAATCTATTCTGAAGGAGACCGGCAGCCAGTGTAGAGACTGAAGAACTGGAGAAATGTGTTCTGACTTTCTAGTTTTGGTTAGAATTGGAGCCGCTGAGTTCTGAACGAGCTGGTCTTTAAAAGAGTGTAAGTTTTTGGGTTGTAATCGGAGAGAAGCTAAGTATTCTATTTGGTGTCACCAAGATGAGGGCTTGCAGCACACTGTATCATGCAGCACACTGTTCTCTTTGTGCATCGCCCGCTGCTGTGTGATAGGCCCTGGATCCCAAAGTGAAAAAGAAAAAAATAACTGAGGAGAACAGAGGAATCAACATTTTTTGGACCGAATCATTGTTTTATTGCACTGTTTTTTGCCCAGATAAGGGGCACGTTATGCACATTCCATTTTCATGTTGTTTTTTGGAATCCTCAAAATAAAAATGACATCAAAAATCTGATTTCTTTATTACATTTCTTTAATTTCATCAAAGCAATGAAACATAATTCATTGATATTATAATTAAGTTAAACTTGAGGTGGCATCGTACAACAGAGGAGTCACGTGATGCTTCATTCTCTACAGGATGCACTGCAGAGAAAATAAATATTTAATCATGAAGGCTCATTGTGTATTTGTAGCCAACTTAGTCATTTTATAGTAGGCTAATATAGATACATACAGCATGTGTTGCCTTCATTATAAGACTAGATGTTTTGTGGCTCCAGACATGTTAGTTTTTTTGGTCCAATATGGCTCTTTCAACATTTTGAGTTGCCGACCCCTGCGCTAGAGAGACTAATAGACTATGAGTCTTTCCAGGACTAGGTTGAATGCCAGGCAAGAAGAGAAAGGATGTATGGTGCACATGCATTTGCAGTAGTGATGTGTCGTTCATGAACAATTCGTTCTTTTTGAACGACTCTTTAATGTGACTCCGTAGGAAGGAATCGTGTCGGAGAGGGATTCGTTCAGTGACGCATGCGCAACATTCTTCTGGTTTTCCGAGCGTAACGCGCTCATCATTAATGACAAGAGAACGAAAGGAACCGGAGGACTTGGGGAAAGAACAAATCTGTATTTGGTTAATATTAGAGAGCATCACGGGACAGAAGAACGAAAGGAGCCGCAGAGAGAAGAAATGTGAGGAACGAATGAGACTTTAACCTAAAGACAGATCAGAGCTGAACTGAATCAGACTAAAAGACTCAGGTAGGCTTAATTAAAATATGTTTGTCTTCTAGCATTATAGTTTTGTCTTATTTGTAGTGTGTTTCGGGTTTGTGTATATACTGAATGTGTTAGGGAAGAAACACACAACATTTTATTGGTATTTTACTAAAATGACTCGAAAAAAGCTTTGTTCATTTTGCTGAATGGGACTCAAAGATCCGAGTCGGTGAAATGATCCGAACCTCCCATCACTAATTTGCACCTAGGAATGTTTGCTTTAACCTTCATTTGAGGAAGTGAAAGTGACCAGTCCGCCAGATATGAAGTGACCCATATCTGGAATTTGTGCTCTGCATTTAACCCATCCCAGTGTACACACACAGCAGTGAACAAACACACTGTGAACTCTCACCCGGAGCAGTGGGAGCCATGGCTGTGGCGCCGGGGGAGCAGTCGGAACTAGTGCCTTGCTCAAGGGCTCCACAGCTGTGGTTGTTGATGGGAGAGCAAGTATTTCATCGCTTCAACTCGGTGGATCTGGGGATCGAACGCGGGAACTTTAGATCACAAGTCGATCTCCTTATCCACCGTTTATTCTAACATGTTTATTCTAAAGACTCAAGTGTGGTAAGAACCTTTCTGTATGAATTGTATTGATGGACAACCCGAGACTTCATGAAGCATCAAAACAAATGTACCCTTCCAACTTTGTGAGGGTTCTCACATTAGTGATGGACAAACCAAGGCTTCGTGAAGCACCAAAGCAGATGAACCAAATGTTCCATATTGGTTCGTGTCAATATAAGTAAATATATTTTATTCTTTAAATATAACATCTTAAATCACACAAAAAATCTCACCAGGGCTGTGACTTTAGTTCCCCCAGCTGAGTGCTGAGGGAAGAAAAAAACATGCTTTTACACTTTTTTTAAAGGAAGGAAGTCTGAAAGTGGGATAGACCTTTAATGGACCCTCCAAGATCAGGTCTGAGATTTTGTGTCACCTTGAAATAACAACACAACACACAGAGCTGAAGGAACTTTTATGTGAGCTCTGGGGGATTTGAGACACTCTGAAGTTACAGTGAACAGCATTTGTACACAGCATCTTACCTTAAATGTGTGGAAGATGGATTGGGTAGGGGTTGTGGGTTGTGGAGAGAGGAAGCGGTTGAAGCCATGCTGTCATCTCATCATGCTTTAGCTCCGCCACACGCTTGGATGCAAGATGTGATCACGTCACTTCAAGAAACCACTAACACCACAAGATCACAGTCTGAAAATGAGAACATTAGCCTTCCTGCTTTTACCTTTGATAATGCCATTTTCATCTCATGAAATTTGTTTTTCCAAATGACAACAGATTTGGCCCTCTTAGAATTTGGCTTCATGTCGGGTAATGCATTAAATAGATATTTAATATATTATTAGCAGAAAGGAGTTCTGACATTTCTATGGGTATTTGTGTTCTACAGCTAAAGTCACTGGCTAATGCACCCTTAAAAAGAACCTAAACTGCCCAATTTTTCCTAACATTTATACTTAAAGTCCTTAGTTACACTTGTTGAAGCTACTGATTAGACTCTTGAAAAGACTTAAGGATTATTTAAGTATTTTTTTCTTCCTGTATGTCCTTCTCACCTCTGACTTTCCTCTTCCTCTCAAACTTAAGTATTTTTCTTCCTGTATGTCCTTCTCACCTCTGACTTTCCTCTTCCTCTCAAACTTAAGTATTTTTCTTCCTGTATGTCTTTCTCACCTCTGCCTTTCCTCTTCCCCTCAAACTTAAGTGTTTTTTACTTCCTGTATGTTTTTCTCACCTCTGCCTTTCCTCTTCCCCTCAAACTTAAGTATTTTTTTCTTCCTGTATGTCCTTCTCACCTCTGCCTTTCCTCTTCCTCTCAAACTTAAGTATTTTTTCTTCCTGTATGTGCTTCTCACCTCTGCCTTTCCTCTTCCCCTCAAACTTAAGTGTTTTTTACTTCCTGTATGTCTTTCTCACCTCTGCCTTTCCTCTTCCTCTCAAACTTAAGTATTTCTTTCTTCCTGTATGTCTTTCTCACCTCTGCCTTTCCTCTTCCCCTCAAACTTAAGTATTTTTTACTTCCTGTATGCCTTTCTCACCTCTGCCTTTCCTCTTCCTCTCAAACTTAAGTATTTCTTTCTTCCTGTATGTCTTTCTCACCTCTGCCTTTCCTCTTCCCCTCAAACTTAAGTATTTTTTACTTCCTGTATGTCTTTCTCACCTCTGCCTTTCCTCTTCCCCTCAAACTTAAGTATTTTTTACTTCCTGTATGTCTTTCTCACCTCTGCCTTTCGTCTTCCCCTCAAACGTAAGTATTTTTTTCTTCCTGTATGTCCTTCTCACCTCTGACTTTCCTCTTCCTCTCAAATTTAGCGATTTTTTCTCTCCACATGCATCGATCTCATCTATGCCTTTACTCTTCCCCTCAAACTTAAGAATTTTTTACTTCCTATGTGTCTTCCTCACCTTCACACTTTCATATATTCTGCTGATTTTTTAAATAACCATGGTATTTTACAATGGCCAGCTGTTAATGTTCTGAATGCTGTTATGGATTGCTTCTATCTCCAGGTCTTTGATAGCCGATAAATACAAGAACAGCAATGATTTCGTACTCAACATGTGCATGTGTGTGCTGGCCAGATACTCTGCAAATTATATCTGATAAGTACAGTCTGTCAGGGGAAGGAGACATAATTGCACATGAATAATGCATCACCGACTCCATTAGAATAGCACAGTCGGACAGTAGGACTGAATTTCACCAAGAATAATTATTGTTCTCCGAGAAATGTTCTTGGTGAGACTTTATCATCTGTGTTTTATTATCGTTTGTCCATCAATCATTGCAGCCGTTGCTCTCCAGTCCATCACAACTCTACTTCCTTGTGCTACCAAGCAGAACCTGGCTCATGATTGTCCCCAAAACAAGAGTCTTTTAATGTCAGTCAAAGCTAAATTTGAATGTACAAGAGCTTCAAAGAATGTCAAATTCAACACCACATTATTAGAGCTGAGCATTTTTATTTGCTTCAGTATAATTACATTAGACGCATACAAGCAGTATCATCCACAAATTAAATTGAAAGTATACTTTAAGCAGCCAACCATGAAGCTGGCATTGTTGGTCTGAGTTAAGCAGTTAGCAAGAGTCCCTGCCAGCCAACTATATGCAAGTAACAGTCTTTATTTAACAACAAACTAAATAACAAGATTCGTTTAATTGATTAAGGGTTCATAATAATTAGTAACATTAATATAGTGCTGTTTTACACAATCAAAGCAAGTGTAAATCTAAGGAGGCTGTCTCTGAATCTACCACCAGTGTGCAGCATCCACCTGAGTGATGTGACAGCAGCCATTCTGCATCGTAACACTCACAATCCACTGGCTAATGTTGAACAGGCAGCCAATCAGAGGTATGCAGTCACTTACATTTAAATTTATGCATTTGGAAGATGCTTTTGTCCAATGCAATGTACAGAACGTGAGAGACAATCTGCAATCTGTTACACAGACAATGTCTATCTCAGCTTGCTCATAATAGAAATTGTATCAACTGATCAATAAACCATAGCAGAAGAAAATAAAGACAGAGGAGAGGAAAATAAGGATTTGTTTATAGTAGCTGTTCTCTGAAGAGAAGAGTTTTCAGTTGCTTTCTGAAAGCTGTTAGTGCTGCTGCTTTCCTGACTGGATCAGGAGTTTGATCCAGCAGCCAGGGACAGTGAGAGAGAAGCTTCTGCTGAGAGATCTTCTGCCTTTGTGGGACGGAACCACGAGTTGCTGTTCCTCCTCTAAGCGCAGGCTTCTGGAGGACACGTAGGAGTGTATGAGCTTGTTTAACAAGGGCTGACCCGGAGATAGTTTTGTACGCCGGCATCAGTGTTTTGAATTTAACATGAGCTGCGATGGAGAGCCAATGAAGAGTGATGAAGAGGGGAGTAACATGAGGTCGCTTCGGTTCCTTGAAGACAAGCTGCAGAGTTCTGGATCATCTGAAGAGGTTTGAGCGTGTTTACTGGAAGTCCTGCTAGGAGAGCGTTGCACACAGTTTTATGTACACACACTATTTTTGCGATCTGTTTCTGAGACACTTATGTACATACATCACGGAAACACATAGCGTGGATGGTGGAAGAAAAAAAGACGAAAGCGCTCGCATTTGTCTGCGACAAACATCCTTTTCCAGTCATGTTGACCTGTGTATAAACAGCAAGTTTTTATGTCACGTCGAGCGCAGACAACTTCCTCTTTTGATCCAAATGTTCCGCCCATTTCTCCGCTAGACTGTGTTAACCGTTTCAGAGACTACGTCTGGAAGAACTTTCCGAAACAGTTCCTGGAAACAAAATAATTGCTTACACACACTCTACAATAAACAGTTACCAGAGCCAAGTGTTTTTGGAAACGGAATACAGCTGCCAGTCTGAAATTCATCTAAATCACAAGGGCAAAGGATGATCCTCTTTTAAGAGAAAGCGGAACACTCATTCTTTCACACACAAAAAACCCAATATATTATTGGTTTTGCAATAACCGGAAAAATAGTCGTAGACAAAGTTTAAAAGACCAGACAAGGGAGACCAGAAAACTTGAAAATGACGACCAATGGGAGCAGATTGAAGGCTTACTCACATCTGAACTAATCCCCAAAGTGAAAAGCAGTGACCAGACAAAGGAAGTGTGTAGGAAGTGAGGTACTTATGGGCCTTGTTGGAATTGTAGTACAGACGAAGGATCCTGTTATTGGCTGTGAGGTGATGAGGTGTGAGGTGTTCGGATAGTGTCCAGGAGTGGTTGGACCTTATGATTAGTGGGATGGTAGATTACCTGAACACACATCATATGACTAGAAGCAAAACATACACATTTAAAGACGCTTGATGGATTAGATTGATGAGTCAGATGATCGTGTCTACCCAGTGCATCAGGATCATCTGAAGCAGTATGGAGACCTTGTGTGATCACCTCTGGTTATCTCACTCTGTGCCCTCTGTGTTTGTTTGGGTGTCGATTACCATTGAGTAGCAGATGACTCACACATCTGTTCTCCTCTTGAAAGCATGTGCATACAGTGTCCTCCTCATTAGAATCTCATTAATCCTCTTGACAATCTCATGACTCATTGCTGGAAGCATCTAACCTCCTGCGCTGTTGGCTAGAGTGAATCCTGAATTCGGGAATAGTTCTTGCAGTAAGCTATTTTTTGCCTCTGCTTGTTATAATGAGCAACGATAAAAGCCTTAGAGGCATGCATGGATATGCCACCAGAAGCGTAAAGGTGCTGCCTAAAACCTTGTTGATCTGACAAAAGCTGTTTACATCCAGTTCAATAAATCCTACTTCCTTTTAAAGATGACCAGATTCAGTCTCTTGTACTGGGAGATAATCAGTGCACAGGTTTAGGCCTTACAAATGAATCAATTACATCACTCATGATTTTTTGTGACTAAGTAGTAGGATTACTGTCGCAAAATCTGTTATTATCATACAGCTGACACAGTAAATTAAAAAACATTGAATATGTACAGGGACTTTTAGAAGGTGTGAGAGAAACCATGCTGTGAGGAATTTAAGTGAGCAAATTAAATCTCCAACACCGCCAGAGTATAATCAGTGCACCATGAGGATCCAGATTTGGGAATTTGGCAGAATTAGGTGTCCTCATGGCTGTGTACTGGCAGTTCATGGAAGAAAAATTGACTGCAAAGTCTGAGGGAATAAGAAAGTGGAGCGGGGAGATTGCATCTGAAGATAGACCTGCTTCATACAACGTCTGTACTGAAAAGATGTACTGGCAGAAAATTCACCTTCAATTTTTTCCTACATTTTAAACAGCATATCCTTAACAGCAGATTTCAGTTATTAATTTAATTGAAAGATCTGTATTTTACAATGTTACAAAAAATAAAATAAACTTTCTCAAGGATGGAATTCAAGCTCTTAATAGAGGATTCTAATCCACAAGTTACTAGCAGTTAACACTCACTTTTAGACAGACAAATGTCATTTTAAGTCCATTTAACATGGTCTATTTTTAGTAAATGTGTGCAAGCTTTGCCATCTCCACCGACGATAGAGAAAAGATAACGAAAGCCTGCAGGTCTTCAGGATCTGTTCAGGATTTGCACCTGTTCAATCAGCAAACTACTTCCGAATTGTCTGTTTCTGATGTTAGTTTAGTTTTGGTTTCTCCTAAGCCAATTCATGTTTTTAGCTTACATTTGTTTCCTTGATTGTTTTATTGTGTTCCACAGCCGTTTGCTTCCACGCTTCACCTCTTGTCATGTTGTTAATCTAAATGGTGCTTCCATTGTTCAGTCACTTCTGGTCCGTCATTGTTTAAGTTAGTGGTCTACGCTATGTGTTATTGGGTTAATTTTAGTAGTTGATTTAACTAATAAATATATATTTTTTTAACTTGTCAGACGAACAACAGAGGAGGACCCAAATGCAGTGAGTACAAAACATTTTTTTTATTTAACTAAGGACTACATAAGCACCATCTTCTGGGTGTCTGGAAACAAAATCCAAGCTAGGAGACTGCTCCTGTCCTATCACGATATATTCCAGCTCGCTCTCTCCGATCACAAGAAGCAGAACTATTGATTATACCGAATGTTAGGAAATCCACAAGAGGAGGAAGAGCTTTCTCATATAGAGCCCGAAGCTCTGGAATAAACTCCCGGATGTTGTCCGGAGCTCAGCTACGCTCACAGTTAAAAACATATCTGTTTAATCTAGTGTTGGAATAATTATCTCTTGGTATTTGTCTAAACATATCTGGTGTCTGAGCATTACATACATACAAACTGTTTGAAAAAACAACATGGTTCAATGTTCCTCTCTAACCTCTCCTCATCATTTATCTCTCATCCTGCAGCTGATGCTGATCACCTGTTTGTTGTCTGCTTTACAGTTTTCTAACCATTGTTTCTCCATTTGTTAGTTCCTGTTTTGTCTTTGTTTGTTTTGTTTTTTTTCAGATCCTGTCTCTCCTCGTCTCCTCTCCTTCTCTCTCCACCTGTCTTCTACACTTTGTGTCTACACTTCATGCTCTGCCAATGAGAGCGCCACTAATGTAGTGGAGTGGTATTGCACTTTATTCTAGAACAGTAATAAATAAAAAACGAAATAGAAAAATAAAATGTTCACCGAGGTCACTTGACAGAGCATCACCCCCCCCCCCCCACTATTTGAGAACCACTGATCTAACTAAACATGGAACAGTATGTTCAAGTTAATGTGTGGTTAAAGTACTTTTTGGTTGAAATAAAGGTACACCTGAAATTTATACAGAATATATTGATTTCAGTTTCAGAGTTAAGGTGCTGATTTAGTCTAGTTCTGGCTTAAAATATGTGGACCACTTCTGCTCCGGTGAATATAAGAACGTGTATTGATGTGTACAGGGAATTACATTTGGTTTTATGGCGAATAAGAGATTTCACATTGACATTTGAAATCCCCAAAATGTTTTACTCTAGATTTAAATAGTTTCCATAGGGATATTCCTAGAATTCATTACCCTGCTCGGATCAATAACTCTGCGCTGATCAATTAATGTAATTAAAAGAAAAGGCCACCCTCCATTCCCCTCTCCTCTCCCTGCTGGAAATATTTCACTTACATTTGTGACCAAATTTCAGTCGGTTGGCCGGTTAAATTAGGACAGAGAAAGGTCATCAACAAGAAACAGACATTAAAGACTACTTTGAGGGACTTGAGCACCTGATTGTGGCACAACTAGACAATTTTTATTATTTACATGAATGCAGGTACATACATAAGAACTCCTTTAGTTGGCAAAGTTCTTTCTTTACATTAAAGTTTCTAATAACAACTATGTTTTTTCATCTCGAAGCGTTTTAGAATATTATGTTTTCATGTCAAAAGTAGTTAATGTTGGAGCCCAGCAAGCCGCAGATATTTTCACACTGCTGTCCTTACGAATAGATTTTTAGTTTTTCACCTTGTAACATTTAGATGTTTGCAGAGTTTTGTGTCCTTGGGGTGCACTGCAGTTTAAAAGAACTGAGAGTACAACACTTCTCCATTCTTTTCACGATAACCAGCCTCATGCTGGCAACCAAACAAACAAACCCACTGTGAAGTGTTATTTTTTTAAAAGAGTGTTGCATGATTTTCAGCCTTGAGAAAGAGCTTGAATATCTTTGTGCTTCCTGCAGTCTGGAGGTGAGACAGAGGAGGCTGACGCGAGCGTGCGTGAATGCCGCTTTGGGTTTCTGGCCCCTTTTCAGGATTCTTCTCGATGCAGTGATGCGAGTTCAAGAAATAGATTATTTCTTCTCGTGCTGCGTAATTAAATCTGATGAGCTGATAGATGTGTTTATGTTCATAAGAAATATTACAAAATCAAATGAGATTCCTTCAGATAGACCTTCTTCTAGTCAAAATATTTACCAGTGATGAAAATGGCCAAAAATCATGGGAAGCTCTCAAGTTTAGTGTTTTTATTTTATTAATCCATACGAGCCACTTTGTATGTTATCGTTCCATTTTATCGCCTTTCTCTGACATTGTAACTGCGTTCAAATGATCCAGTAGGTGCTTATTCCACCTTGAGAAGGTAAAAGAGGTCCTAAATTGTCATTTTATGTTTAGAAGAGTTATAGTTGGGTCCTAATGCTATTTAGTTTGGGCCCTTAACCAGACACCCCCTGGGGTCCTGACGGTAAGCTCTTAGCCATTGTTCCTCTCATTTCACTGTGGATCTAAGTAATGATAAGGTAAGTTTGTTTGCTAAAGTGCAGCTACTATAACTATGTGACATTTACACACTAGGTACATTTTATTTAGTGTCCACTCATGTATTGTTATTTGAGTGTTTCTTAACAACCAAACCTAACAGAATTGTGTAACTGTGCTCTATTTTAATGGGATTTTGTGAACCCTGCTCAAGGATATAAACCCACATACCGCCCTTTTCTTCTCTTCATTTCTCGTGGGGGGGGTATCAGGCCCCGGCTCCTGGCTTTCTTTAACCCTCCTACTATCCTTGGGGTCAAAATGATACCGATCACTGTTTAACATAATATAATTATATGATAAATATAATATAGATAATATGTACATATATACTTGACTATTTTTGCTTCAAGTTGAATGAATTTTCCTATTTTAATGGGAAGAACTTAGTAAACATAAAACTAACATGATATAATTTTTTTAAATGGTCTGTACATCCTTTTTCACATCGGTTTTCCTTGGGGTCAATTTTACCTCAGGGTTTTTTATCTGTTTAAAACATAATAAATATGCAAAAATGTACTCATATTGATTATGGGTGATATCAGTCTTGATTTAATATGTTATTTATATTAATTATGATGTGCACCATAGTTTATGGTATAATACTATAGTAAAATATGATGATGATAATAATAATAATCATCATCATCATCATCATAATAATAACCAAACCTGTAGTATTGCAAGAATCAATGACATGCCATGAACTAATTCTTGCAAGAACTTTCCGTGTTTTTTTTATTTGTCAGAGTGGAAAACATCTGCTATCAAAACATCAAGCTAAAAAATCTTGCTAGGAAACTTTCTAAACTATTATGTGCTCATAAGATGTTGTGAGGATGATATTCTGTTATTAAAAAAAGATATTTAAAAAAATATTCTTGGCAAATTGGCTGCTATTGCTACCATTGATGAGAAAATGGCCTGAAAATCCTTCTAAATGTTAGAATTTGTTTTTCTTGCAGTCAAAACTACCCCAACCATATTTGTGTTTCAATCTTTGCTAAAAAATGACAATATTTTCATATGTTAATAATAGAAAAAATGTATACCAACAAAAAGTACAAAACTAGTAAAAACACAAACGCGTGCGCACACACTACAATGAATAGTGTGTGTTGTATTGTGTAAAACAATAATAAAAAAAAAGTTTATTAAAGTGCAATAACAGCAATAAGATCTGACACAAAAATAACTAAATATGCTGGAACTTGTACAATAGATTAAAAATGCATAGAAAAGTGCAATATATATATACAATATAATGCATATAAAAGGTATAAATAACTAATCTTCCAAAAAAACTTCTCTTGTGTTAAAGATACGGAAGGTAAGAAGGAACGTACACACTTTTGTACAACGCGGCTTTTATGGCTACACGTCGAAAATGACACGTGTGCTTAAAGAAATGAACGTGCGCTTCCAAATAAACTTCTCTGAAGCTTAAAAAGAACGCAGCGGAGCGTGGGCGCGCGCTCACACGCCGCGCTACGTTCGTTTAGTTCCAGGAGCAAAGTCCGGAAAACTCAGTTGAGGGAAATCGTCTGGGTTTCGAGAACTTTCCCCGAAACGTTGTGGTTTGGTTTCGTTCGGCAAAGGTGTGTATGTAGAATATTTTTGTTTGTTTTGAAGGACTTTCGAAGAAAGCTTTGAGGCGAGCACAGGAAATGGTAGTGGGCGTTTGTGTACATCCCAGCATGCACTGCGCCATGGCGTCCGTTTCCAAGCACTATGACGAAAAATGGATATCTGGTGTCAATTTAAGCAGGATTAAAAACACTTCTGTATGTAAGTCAATCAAGACACTACAACGAAGCTTACTAAATCTTTAATAAGTAAATAAAAAAAATTACAGGTCACCGTCTTTGTGTATCACAGCTCGGATTAGCAGTATACAAATAACACGGATACTTAAGCAATTTGGATCAAGCACACAAGGTATGAGTATCGAGTTTCTGTGTCTCTCTCTCAATGTAACTGACAGTAGAGTCTCAAAGCTGTTCTCTATATACAGCGCGTGCGAGCGGAGAGAGCTGGAGACAGCATCATCCAACAAAATTTTTTCCATTGTCTTCTGCAACTGTGTGTGTATTTGTATATATAAATATATATGTTTTTATATATATATCTGTGTTTCAATAAATATTTTGTTACAGGCTTTACGATCTTCGTGTGATTTCTTTACACGAAATCGCTTTCTTTACATGTTATAAAACAGTACTACATTCACATGTCAAATATTTTAAATGATTAAGATTATATTCTATTGTGAAAATCAGTAGACACTAAAGATCATTTTTATCTTTAACTGTGTTAGCTTTATAGAAGAATGCAACAAGAAAATATGTGTTGGTTTGAATGATTACTTTTATCTTTTTAAAAGGAATGGCAAATAACAAAAAGTTGATCTTAAATCTCGCTCTTATGTACCATTTTCTGTTGTCCGTTATATTAAACATAGTGACAGCAGTTACCTCCACCAGTTTGAGAAATAGTAAAAGGTTATAGAGCTGCGCAACACACTGTGCAAGCTGACTACGGTTACTATTACTTGAACGAGGCCAAATTCTGGCAAAATAAGGTATTTATACTGAGATATTCCACTACTTTTAATGTAGCTTTTGTTTATGATGACAACAACTTCAAATTCAGTGAAACTAAATAACAGTGATTTATGACATGATTATCAGAATCAGCTTTATTGCCGTGTGTGTGTGTGCGCGCGCGTGTGTGTGTGTGTGTGTGCGCCAAATTTCCATTGGTACAGTGGAGCCATCAGTGCAAACAACATAAGTTCATTACAAACCACACAAGTACAGTAAAGTGCAACACAAAGAGCAGTTAACATAAGACTATGAGGTAGAATGAAGGATTGATGAAAGGGAAACAGTTGAACAAAGTCTATAAAGTGTGGTGTGCTTAAATGCAAAATGTAAGGAGATGAGATGTGCGAGAGTCCGGGTGCAGGTAACAGATTACGGGGAGATGAGGGCTAAGACTTCAGCAGACGGCTAGCTTGGGGAAAAAAAGCTCTGTTTGTGCCGTACAGTGGCTCTGAAGCGGTGGCCAGAAGGCAAGAGCTCAAAAAGGTGGTGGCTGGGGTGAGTGGGGTCTAGAATGATTTTGTTAGCCCTCTTTCTCACTCTGGTGGTGTACAGGTCCTGGAGGGTAGGAAAGCACCGATGATCTTCTCAGCCGTATGAATAGTCCTCTGTAGTCTACGGACGTCTGCTGTAGAGGCTGAGCAAAACCAGACAATGACGGAGGAGCAGAGAACAGACTGGATGACCGCAGAGTAAAACTGGGCTAGCAGTGTCTGTGGAAGATTGAACTTCTTCAGCTGGTGCAGGAAGCGGAGTCTCTGCTGGGCCTTCTTCGCAATGGAGTCGATGTGTGTGCTCCACTCCGGGTCCAGAGTGACGATGGTGCCCAGGAACCTGAATGACTCCACTGGTGTCTCAGTGCTGTTCATGAGGGTAAGGGGAGGGTGTGCATTGGGGGCTTCTCCTGAAGTCCACTACCATCTCCACTACTTTGAGGGTGTTGAGGTCAAGGATGTTTTGACTGCACCAGAGAGCCAGGTGCTCCACTTCCTGTCTGTACCCAGACTCCTCACCATCCTGGATGAGACCAATGATTGCGGTGTCGTCTGCAAACTTGAGGAGCTTTACAGAGGAGTTGTGCGAGGTGCAGTCGTTGGTGTAGAGGGAGAAGAGAAGTGGAGAGAGAACACATCCCTGTGGGGCGCCAGTGCTGGTGGTTCGGGTGCATGATGTGAATTCCCCCATCCTCACAAGCTGCTGACTGTCTCTCAGGAAGCTTGTGATCCACTCACAGGTGGAATCAGGTACGGAGAGCTGGGAGAGTTTATTTCGAAGCAGTGATGGGATGATTTGTATTAAATGCTGAACTGAAGTACACAAACAGGAACCTCACATAAGTCCCTGGCTTATCCAGATGTTGCAGGATGTAGTGTAGCCCCAAGTTAGCTGCATCCTCCACAGACCTGTTAGAACGGTAGGCAATCTTCAGGGGGTTCAGTGACTGAAAGACAGTGATTAGTTGGTCAATGCCTGTAGTTAGTAAACAGCCAGCAAATCGATCGTTTATCTGCCTTCGGAGAACATAAACAGCAACTTCTCTCCTGACTCATCTGCTTTCTTTGCTTCGAGAAAAAGCTTGCTGGAAGCTGCTCCCCTGCAAGGCATCGCTGATCCGGTGCGTTTTCTTATTCCAGCACACGATTGAATTCATGATTTCTAGCATTGATTCAGCAAAAATTTGCACGTTTACCAATTCTCGATTTTATCAAAGCACAAGATTGGAGCAAAAGAGATCACATTACCAATCAGGAACAAAACATGCGCGATCAGACGCAAGCTCACAGCTCACGCGTTCTCAGAAACCAACAGCGATAGAGCTTGGGGGCCAGCATCATACTTCCATCTAGTGATGGCAAAACGAGGCTTTATGAAGCGTTGAACCCTATTGAAGCACAGGTTCGGAAAAAAAAGTTCAGTACGACGCTAGAGCTTGGGGGCGCAGCATCATACTTCCATCTAGTGATGGCAAAACGAGGCTTTATGAAGTTTTGAACCCTATTGAAGCACAGGTTCGGAAAAAAAGGTTCAGTACGATTTTTATAAATTGCTTTCCTGGCTACTTGTTACCAAGCGAAGGCAAATGGCCTGGTTATCCTCCGTTACGACAAGCAGACATGCAGTCCTGACATAGTTGGAAGTGCGTTCCAGTAGACATGGGCGATAAAACGATAGCAATATGTATCGCGACAGACGCGTGATTGATATCAATAAAAAAATGTGCTGTGTGCTTGTTGACATGCGTCCAAGTGTTGTGTAACCAGATGACGATGAGAAATGTAAATGGATACAAGTTCGTGTCCCTATTGTGTGTACAAGAGCCTGTGAAAGTAAACCTGTTGAGACTCTGCAATTCCGTGTTTAGGGTGCTTGCACCTGCACACACGCACGCAGGCACACCTCAGCTCGCTCTCAACCTCACACACGTCGCTACAGGAAGCACGCCACACTCAGGACTACAGATATAACTGTTTATTTTCGCTTCAAATAAAGCAGGGCAGGATCAGGTAAGTGAGATATGCAATGTACATATTTTCTCATCGGCGTTCTCATGCTCTCTCCACACATGCGATCGGAATGACGCACATCCGCACTAAAATTGAGCGTGATCCCACCTGACTTACATTATCCGCTTATATACTGACTTACATTAACAGTACATATTTACTTAACAATCAATTCAAACTATACAACAATACAAAAATTAAATCAGTTCATGAATATATACAATTATACTTTGTGCTTTACACATAGCTTAACTCCATAATACACATATTAAACATTATAACACAAATAATATACACTTTGGAACTATAAACATACCTTCTAACAAAGCAGGGCAGGATCAGGTAAGTGAGATATGCAATATTTATTTTAATTTATATAAATATATATATATATTTTTTTTTCTTTCCCTCATCGGCTTTCTGCAGAACACGTGAATAATGAGCGATATGATAACCATAAAACACCACACACACGAATTAGTCTACAGTCACACACACAACTAAAGATAAATCACTCTTATCATGAATAATAGTTACTTTAAAAACGTAACATGATATATAAGCTTTAAAACCGAGGAGAACCCATATTCACCTCATGCTCTCTCCACACATGCGGTCGGAAAGACGCGCTAGCGCAGTAAAGTGGAGAACGATCCCACTCGCGCCTCTCTAACCTCGTCTGCTTAATTTAGTGCAAAGAACACAAAACTAATTTAATACTTATTATTCAAACACTTAACCAACATTTAACCAATAAAAACAAGTTTGGTGAACGTTAATTACAACAATAAAAAGAAAATTTAAATAAATATCTACATGCACATACTGCGATGTATTGTGTGTGTTGTATTGTGTAAAACAATTTTCTTCACAAAACTGTAATTCTGTAAGTGAACAAACAAAGCTCATTAAAGTGCAATAACAGCAATACGACCTGACACAAAAATAACTATATATACTGGAACTTGTACAATAGATTCAAATGCATGGAAAAGTTATATATAAATGTATATAGAACGGTAGGTAAACAAAAAGCACAATGAGCACACAGAAAAATCGACTTGTGCGCTTGTAATATTTTTTATAATGATCGTTTATATTTATTGTAAAATGCACATTTAAAGTGAGCGAAAACAAAAAAGTGAAATGATTAAGAAAATGTGTTTTCATTGAATATGACCGGGTGTTTTGGCATTCATTTATTTCTAGTTAAAGTACAGGAAGTAAAACGCCTCGTTTGAACTTCTTCCTTTTTGCAGCCCCACAGTCATGAACGTCTTTCGGGGGTTTTACTGACGCGGTTCCCCCGAACTCCGAGGAGAGGAGAGTCTGTTTAAAACGCTTTGTGTTGTTCTTTACACGAGGACCATTTGCGAAGCAGATGCCGCTTGCGCGCGACTTTGCAATGGCTGCCACGCACAAGGCTTGTGTTAAAGATACGGAAGGTAAGAAGGAACGTACACACTTTTGTACAACGCTGCTTTTATGGCTACACGTCGAAAATGACACGTGTGCTTAAAGAAATGAACGTGCGCTTCCAAATAAACTTCTCTGAAGCTTAAAAAGAACGCAGCGGAGCGTGGGCGCGCGCGCGCGCTCACACGCCGCGCTACGTTCGTTTAGTTCCAGGAGCAAAGTCCGGAAAACTCAGTTGAGGGAAATCGTCTGGGTTTCGAGAACTTTCCCCGAAACGTTGTGGTTTGGTTTCGTTCGGCAAAGGTTTGTATGTAGAATATTTTTGTTTGTTTTGAAGGACTTTCGAAGAAAGCTTTGAGGCGAGCACAGGAAATGGTAGTGGGCGTTTGTGTACATCCCAGCATGCACTGCGCCATGGCGTCCGTTTCCAAGCACTATGACGAAAAATGGATATCTGGTGTCAATTTAAGCAGGATTAAAAACACTTCTGTATGTAAGTCAATCAAGACACTACAACGAAGCTTACTAAATCTTTAATAAGTAAATAAAAAAAATACAGGTCACCGTCTTTGTGTATCACAGCTCGGATTAGCAGTATACAAATAACACGGATACTTTAGCAATTTGGATCAAGCACACAAGGTATGAGTATCGAGTCTCTGTGTCTCTCTCTCTTTGTAACTGACAGTAGAGTCTCAAAGCTGTTCTCTATATACAGCGCTTGCGAGCGGAGAGAGCTGGAGACAGCATCATCCAACAAAATTTTTTCCATTGTCTTCTGCAACTGTGTGTGTATTTGTATATATAAATATATATGTTTTTATATATATCTGTGTTTCAATAAATATTTTGTTACAGGCTTTACGATCTTTGTGTGATTTCTTTACACGAAATCGCTTTCTTTACATATTATAAAACAGTACTACATTCACATGTCAAATATTTTAAATGATTAAGATTATATTCTATTGTGAAAATCAGTAGACACTAAAGATCATTTTTATCTTTAACTGTGTTAGCTTTATAGAAGAATGCAACAAGAAAATATGTGTTGGTTTGAATGATTACTTTTATCTTTTTAAAAGGAATGGCAAATAACAAAAAGTTGATCTTAAATCTCGCTCTTATGTACCATTTTCTGTTGTCCGTTATATTAAACATAGTGACAGCAGTTACCTCCACCAGTTTGAGAAATAGTAAAAGGTTATAGAGCTGCGCAACACACTGTGCAAGCTGACTACGGTTACTATTACTTGAACGAGGCCAAATTCTGGCAAAATAAGGTATTTATACTGAGATATTCCACTACTTTTAATGTAGCTTTTGTTTATGATGACAACAACTTCAAATTCAGTGAAACTAAATAACAGTGATTTATGACATGATTATCAGAATCAGCTTTATTGCCGTGTGTGTGTGTGTGTGCGCGCGTGTGTGTGTGTGTGTGTGCGCCAAATTTCCATTGGTACAGTGGAGCCATCAGTGCAAACAACATAAGTTCATTACAAACCACACAAGTACAGTAAAGTGCAACACAAAGAGCAGTTAACATAAGACTATGAGGTAGAATGAAGGATTGATGAAAGGGAAACAGTTGAACAAAGTCTATAAAGTGTGGTGTGCTTAAATGCAAAATGTAAGGAGATGAGATGTGTGAGAGTCCGGGTGCAGGTAACAGATTACGGGGAGATGAGGGCTAAGACTTCAGCAGACGGCTAGCTTGGGGAAAAAAAGCTCTGTTTGTGCCGTACAGTGGCTCTGAAGCGGTGGCCAGAAGGCAAGAGCTCAAAAAGGTGGTGGCCGGGGTGAGTGGGGTCTAGAATGATTTTGTTAGCCCTCTTTCTCACTCTGGTGGTGTACAGGTCCTGGAGGGTAGGGAAGCACCGATGATCTTCTCAGCCGTATGAATAGTCCTCTGTAGTCTACGGACGTCTGCTGTAGAGGCTGAGCAAAACCAGACAATGACGGAGGAGCAGAGAACAGACTGGATGACCGCAGAGTAAAACTGGGCTAGCAGTGTCTGTGGAAGATTGAACTTCTTCAGCTGGTGCAGGAAGCGGAGTCTCTGCTGGGCCTTCTTCGCAATGGAGTCGATGTGTGTGCTCCACTCCGGGTCCAGAGTGACGATGGTGCCCAGGAACCTGAATGACTCCACTGGTGTCTCAGTGCTGTTCATGAGGGTAAGGGGAGGGTGTGCAGGGGGGCTTCTCCTGAAGTCCACTACCATCTCCACTACTTTGAGGGTGTTGAGGTCAAGGATGTTTTGACTGCACCAGAGAGCCAGGTGCTCCACTTCCTGTCTGTACCCAGACTCCTCACCATCCTGGATGAGACCAATGATTGCGGTGTCGTCTGCAAACTTGAGGAGCTTTACAGAGGAGTTGTGCGAGGTGCAGTCGTTGGTGTAGAGGGAGAAGAGAAGTGGAGAGAGAACACATCCCTGTGGGGCGCCAGTGCTGGTGGTTCGGGTGCATGATGTGAATTCCCCCATCCTCACAAGCTGCTGACTGTCTCTCAGGAAGCTTGTGACCCACTCACAGGTGGAATCAGGTACGGAGAGCTGGGAGAGTTTATTTCGAAGCAGTGATGGGATGATTTGTATTAAATGCTGAACTGAAGTACACAAACAGGAACCTCACATAAGTCCCTGGCTTATCCAGATGTTGCAGGATGTAGTGTAGCCCCAAGTTAGCTGCATCCTCCACAGACCTGTTAGAACGGTAGGCAATCTTCAGGGGGTTCAGTGACTGAAAGACAGTGATTAGTTGGTCAATGCCTGTAGTTAGTAAACAGCCAGCAAATCGATCGTTTATCTGCCTTCGGAGAACATAAACAGCAACTTCTCTCCTGACTCATCTGCTTTCTTTGCTTCGAGAAAAAGCTTGCTGGAAGCTGCTCCCCAGCAAGGCATCGCTGATCCGGTGCGTTTTCTTATTCCAGCACACGATTGAATTCATGATTTCTAGCATTGATTCAGCAAAAATTTGCGCGTTTACCAATTCTCGATTTTATCACAGCACAAGATTGGAGCAAAAGAGATCACATTACCAATCAGGAACAAAACATGCGCGATCAGACGCAAGCTCACAGCTCACGCGTTCTCAGAAACCAACAGCGATAGAGCTTGGGAGCCAGCATCATACTTCCATCTAGTGATGGCAAAACGAGGCTTTATGAAGCGTTGAACCCTATTGAAGCACAGGTTCGGAAAAAAAGTTCAGTACGACGCTAGAGCTTGGGGGCGCAGCATCATACTTCCATCTAGTGATGGCAAAACGAGGCTTTATGAAGTTTTGAACCCTATTGAAGCACAGGTTCGGAAAAAAAGGTTCAGTACGATTTTTATAAATTGCTTTCCTGGCTACTTGTTACCAAGCGAAGGCAAATGGCCTGGTTATCCTCCGTTACGACAAGCAGACATGCAGTCCTGACATAGTTGGAAGTGCGTTCCAGTAGACATGGGCGATAAAACGATAGCAATATGTATCGCGACAGACGCGTGATTGATATCAATAAAAAAATGTGCTGTGTGCTTGTTGACATGCGTCCAAGTGTTGTGTAACCAGATGACGATGAGAAATGTAAATGGATACAAGTTCGTGTCCCTATTGTGTGTACAAGAGCCTGTGAAAGTAAACCTGTTGAGACTCTGCAATTCCGTGTTTAGGGTGCTTGCACCTGCACACACGCACGCAGGCACACCTCAGCTCGCTCTCAACCTCACACACGTCGCTACAGGAAGCACGCCACACTCAGGACTACAGATATAACTGTTTATTTTCGCTTCAAATAAAGCAGGGCAGGATCAGGTAAGTGAGATATGCAATGTACATATTTTCTCATCGGCGTTCTCATGCTCTCTCCACACATGCGATCGGAATGACGCACATCCGCACTAAAATTGAGCGTGATCCCACCTGACTTACATTATCCGCTTATATACTGACTTACATTAACAGTACATATTTACTTAACAATCAATTCAAACTATACAACAATACAAAAATTAAATCAGTTCATGAATATATACAATTATACTTTGTGCTTTACACATAGCTTAACTCCATAATACACATATTAAACATTATAACACAAATAATATACACTTTGGAACTATAAACATACCTTCTAACAAAGCAGGGCAGGATCAGGTAAGTGAGATATGCAATATTTATTTTAATTTATATAAATATATATATATTTTTTTTTTCTTTCCCTCATCGGCTTTCTGCAGAACACGTGAATAATGAGCGATATGATAACCATAAAACACCACACACACGAATTAGTCTACAGTCACACACACAACTAAAGATAAATCACTCTTATCATGAATAATAGTTACTTTAAAAACGTAACATGATATATAAGCTTTAAAACCGAGGAGAACCCATATTCACCTCATGCTCTCTCCACACATGCGGTCGGAAAGACGCGCTTGCGCAGTAAAGTGGAGAACGATCCCACTCGCGCCTCTCTAACCTCGTCTGCTTAATTTAGTGCAAAGAACACAAAACTAATTTAATACTTAATATATAAACACTTAACCATCATTTAACCAATAAAAACAAGTTTGGTGAACGTTAATTACAACAATAAAAAGAAAATTTAAATAAATATCTACATGCACATACTGCGATGTATTGTGTGTGTTGTATTGTGTAAAACAATTTTCTTCACAAAACTGTAATTCTGTAAGTGAACAAACAAAGCTCATTAAAGTGCAATAACAGCAATACGACCTGACACAAAAATAACTATATATACTGGAACTTGTACAATAGATTCAAATGCATGGAAAAGTTATATATAAATGTATATAGAACGGTAGGTAAACAAAAAGCACAATGAGCACACAGAAAAATCGACTTGTGCGCTTGTAATATTTTTTATAATGATCGTTTATATTTATTGTAAAATGCACATTTAAAGTGAGCGAAAACAAAAAAGTGAAATGATTAAGAAAATGTGTTTTCATTGAATATGACCGGGTGTTTTGGCATTCATTTATTTCTAGTTAAAGTACAGGAAGTAAAACGCCTCGTTTGAACTTCTTCGTTTTTGCAGCCCCACAGTCATGAACGTCTTTCGGGGGTTTTACTGACGCGGTTCCCCCGAACTCCGAGGAGAGGAGAGTCTGTTTAAAACGCTTTGTGTTGTTCTTTACACGAGGACCATTTGCGAAGCAGATGCCGCTTGCGCGCGACTTTGCAATGGCTGCCACACACAAGGCTTGTGTTAAAGATACGGAAGGTAAGAAGGAACGTACACACTTTTGTACAACGCGGCTTTTATGGCTACACGTCGAAAATGACACGTGTGCTTAAAGAAATGAACGTGCGCTTCCAAATAAACTTCTCTGAAGCTTAAAAAGAACGCAGCGGAGCGTGGGCGCGCGCTCACACGCCGCACTACGTTCGTTTAGTTCCAGGAGCAAAGTCCGGAAAACTCAGTTGCGGGAAATCGTCTGGGTTTCGAGAACTTTCCCCGAAACGTTGTGGTTTGGTTTCGTTCGGCAAAGGTTTGTATGTAGAATATTTTTGTTTGTTTTGAAGGACTTTCGAAGAAAGCTTTGAGGCGAGCACAGGAAATGGTAGTGGGCGTTTGTGTACATCCCAGCATGCACTGCGCCATGGCGTCCGTTTCCAAGCACTATGACGAAAAATGGATATCTGGTGTCAATTTAAGCAGGATTAAAAACACTTCTGTATGTAAGTCAATCAAGACACTACAACGAAGCTTACTAAATCTTTAATAAGTAAATAAAAAAAATACAGGTCACCGTCTTTGTGTATCACAGCTCGGGTTAGCAGTATACAAATAACACGGATACTTATACAATTTGGATCAAGCACACAAGGTATGAGTATCGAGTTTCTGTGTCTCTCTCTCATTGTAACTGACAGTAGAGTCTCAAAGCTGTTCTCTATATACAGCGCGTGCGAGCGGAGAGAGCTGGAGACAGCATCATCCAACAAAACTTTTTCCATTGTCTTCTGCAACTGTGTGTGTATTTGTAAATATAAATATATATGTATTTATATATATATCTGTGTTTAAATAAATATTTTGTAACAGGCTTTATCATCTTCGTGTGATTTCTTTACATGAAAATCGCTTTCTTTACATGTTAGAAAACAGTACTACATGTCAAATATTTTAAATGATTAAGATTATATTCTATTGTGAAAATCAGTAGACACTAAAGATAATTTTTATCTTTAACTGTGTTAGCTTTATAGAAGAATGCAACAAGAAAAATGTCAGCAACCATCATCACAACCAACAAAACTTTTTCCATTATTTTTCTGTAACTGTGTGTGTATGTTTGTATGTGTGTGTATATATATATATATATATATATATATATATATATATATATATATATATATATATATATATATATATACATAAACAGCTAAATAGTTTTCAGAAGATAAATATAACCAAATATTTATATATGGTTGTATTTATGTTCTGAATATTATTTAGCTGAATGGAAATGTAAAAAGATGAATAAGTTTCTTAGTCTTTAAATAATATAACTGTTTATAATGTCTGCTTTTATTCCTTTACGTTAGGGTCCACAGCACATACGTTTTCAGCTTTGTGGATATTTGGAAGGGTTTTTATTTAGCCGTGTATATTTTACGTTGAGTTTGGACAGGAAGCTGTCACTCAGATCTAGCAACCCTTGATCTTTTCTTCTCCCGCAACAGAAAGAAAACATGCTCAACTACGCAACACATCCTGCTTTTCTGTTATTCAGAGAAAAGAAAGCATTATAAGCAGCTTGGTTTGAAACTTTGTACAGATAAAAAGTATGTTTTAATTAGTTGTAAACAGAATTGTGTTGACATCATTCATGAATGCATTCATGGGCAAAAACCTGCCAAAAGAGAAATTTTCATTATAGGTGCTCTTAGAGAACAAAAATGCACAAAAAATAGAAATAAAACTGCTCTAAACATTGCGGTTTGAACTCTCTGTTCTGGTTCAAACTGTGCCAAATAATCATGACACTCTAATAAACTTCTCCAACATTGCGTTGCTCTATAAAAGCCTTGAGAAAAGCAAAACAGACCGAGTTCTGGGAGAAAAGCCAGCATTTATTTTGCTCTTCAGATTGGCAGTGTTTACCCTGGCCGCCCCAGAGGAGTTTCCTGATTGGTTCCTCTCATCCCTCTCTGGCCAATCTCAATCCCAAGCTCTGAAGGAATCTGCGGCGTCGCCACCACCCCATGATTTCCCACGCTGAGCCGTGCTGACGTCACGATAAAGGTCACTCCAGGGAACTTCCTGTTGAGGACCTGACCATCCACATGCAAAGAGTACGATCAGAATATTTACATGTGGAAACTGTTAGTGGAGGAAAACAATTGAGAGAAAGTTACTTGTACGGTAAGACATCCTTGTTTTATGAAACTGCAATAAAAAGAAAGTGTTGGGGGGGTGGGAAGGAACACTGCAGGGTTTTAAAGAAATTTTTTTGGTTAATTCATAAAGTATAATAAAAAATCTAAACTTCTGTTTCATGTTACATGCACATAACAAGACTAGAGTTAAACTGGTAAGATATGTAACCAAACATAAACCCAAACACGCAACTATAATCAAACTTAATGAAACACAACACATAAAAGGATGATACGAGTCGATTTAACGCAACATCTCACATTTTCTCAGCCTTTTCCTCATCCATAAACATTTTTCCTTTTATTTGTAATAGTTTCTGCAACTAGAATTGCACAAATTGCAAAGGCAGGTTTTTTGTCTTTGATGGCTATCTGTGATGGAATGGTTTCCTTACACATGCAATACCGAGTCTGACCCTGAAAGAAACATTCTGACCCTGATTTTTAACTGACTTTCTGCTGCTTTCAACAATGTAAAGTGAAGTTCAGAAATTAAACTCATCTTTTTTTGGTGTTCTGCACCCAAAATACACCCATTTCTGCAAAATACTTTGGTAAGGCAAAAAAAAACCTTTCCTCTTTTCTTTGTTTATCGACTCGCTTCTGCTACGATTCACTTTGTCAGTCAGCACGAACTTCATTGAGGTGAGCTGCATTAGCGCTTCATCTGATTGGCTAGTGGGCAGTGCTTTGACCAATGGGGCGTTGCTATGTCATCAAGTCGTTTTAAGCTCCCACAAAAAGAAAATAGCATGCATGAACCACTCTGAATTTGACTTGAGCCATGTGTTTGATGAGAGAACAATTATTAAACATGCAAGAAATGTCCAGTTTTGTGATTTGGTACCAAGTTTAGACACAATTCTGACAATTAAAGGATTGTCTGTATTCTATGAAGTTGAGTGCTAAATCGTTGGTTGTAAATTCAAAGTTTGCAAACAAGAATACATCTGCATTTAATAACTTTTACTTAAGATCCTCTTTTTATTTAAAAATGATTTAAGATCCTCTACTGTGTATACTGTAGGGCTTCTAATCTCATGCACACTTACAGCTTTTCCATTGTATAGAGTTGTTCCCTTTAATATTTAAAATCTTTGCTCCATCCAGTTCTTTCGTGTAAGAGCTCCTACTTATGCAAAGACCTTTCTCTGCATTAGAGTGGTCTGAGAAAGTTTGTGAACAAGTATTACTTACGTAGATGACTTTGATCATCTGAAGCCTTATTTGCACTGGATTAGAATTATCTAGAGACCTTGTGTGATTGCAGAATTCATCCTCCATGAAAAAAGGATAAATGCAGACAGGAAATAACCCCCCTTCACCACAATCACAGTGATTTGCATGGGACTGTTATTACATGAGGAGCTCTGTTTCTTCTCTGGGAAATGTTTTCCTTTTGTTAAAACGTTAAAGTCATGGCTCATTCACCGGAGATTAAACACGGATTAGCGGTCATCGATAAATTAAACGAGTTCATCGAGGCATGTTTACGCTGAGAAAATACTACAAGGTTTCCCCAAGGTCTTAAAACCAGCAAAAATACTGATTTTCATAACACTTTATGGTAAAAAAAACATAGTTAAAAACGTTTTCATTAAATGTCCCCATAAGCAGTATTCAGGGACTGTTGAATATGTGCAAATTAAGCAGTGAGTGTTATAATTATTGCCTGGGCAGTAAAAAACAATCAACAAAAACACACAGTTCAACAAACACCAATTATCCTGAATGCTTGAAAGAGCAAACAACGTCAGGCATGCTGCAGTAATGAATCCTAAAGGGCAATGGAGGATGTTCTCTGCATTATCTGGA
Organism: Danionella dracula; assembly: GCA_900490495.1. NCBI lineage: Eukaryota > Metazoa > Chordata > Actinopteri > Cypriniformes > Danionidae > Danionella > Danionella dracula. The sequence continues at coordinate 1,714,988 of UELW01000145.1, forward strand.
CTCAAGCAAGCTCAAGGGCTCAAGGGAGGAAATTCAGGTGGTCCCAAACCAGAAAGAATCCTTCTTTTTCCAAAGGTTCATGATTTGACAACTAATAACTCTGCTTCTTTGATTTAAAAAAAATGTCAATTACTGAGATTCGTGTAAAAAAATAGTTTTTGTCTAAAAAGTTATCAGGACATTCATCAAAATGATGTCAAATGTTTTAGATTTGACCTCCAAACAGTCAAACAGAGAGTCGCGTGTCCCTGAACATGGACCCTTTTCACTTCGCTCTCAGGAGTTAATACTATTCTGTTCCATCGTCAAAAAAAAAGCAGTGATACCTCCAGACACGAATGTTTCACGTTACGAAAAATCCAAGATAGAAAAAAGGCCACTTGAAAAATATTTTTCAAGATATGAAATACATGTAACGCGTACATATTTGACGTTTGAAATTTGGAGGGCTGTCAACATTGGGCATCACATGACCGCATTCAACTCACCACCAACAGTTCTGCTCTCCTATTGGTCCGTTTCAGCCCTGATGCTGTGCGTTCATTCATAGGATCCTGCTCTCCAATTGGTCAGATCATTCCCATGACTCCTTCCCAGAAGCACTCTCCTTCTCTTCACACACGATTTCAATTTCGTGTTGGTGTCCTAAATTTGGGAATCATTTTGTGTTCCTTTTTAGCCAAAGAGTATTTTTGTAATCATGGCTCTCCTCCTCCGACACTTTGCTTCACTCAAAAGGTAAGGGTTATTATTTTTCATGCATTTTATTCAGTTTTCATTGCTTTATTATTATTCATTAGATTTATAATGTGTACTTTTAAGGATTGAAGAATCCTACTTTATTTTTCTCTGGTTTTCCATGTTATTTTCAATTTTTAGTGTTGTTTCTGAGTGGCTCGGAACGGTTTAGGCATTTTCGAGGTAAAACATACTTCGACACACGAAAATCCAGGATACAAAGGTCACCCCGGAACGGATTAATTTCGTACCGCGGGGTATCACTGTGCGTGCTTTCAGCAGGCGATTTGGAACTCCACGCATGACTCACAAAACATTATGTGAAGATGTCAGTCATGGTCAAATGATCGGCACAATCCATTCTCACGCTCTCCCTCAGCCTCCCAAAAATACTACAACAGGAAGCTGAGGGGGGCGATGGGGGGGTTAGGGAGGAGCACCGCTGTGTGTGAGTGTTTCTCGCTAGCTATTATTTCTAGCGTTTCCTTTACAAACTACGAATCAAAAACAGCCAAACACTTCCAGCTTTAGCCGATGACAGATCAAACTTCTCTCGCTTCATCCAATCCCCGTTCACAACATCGAATCCCTAAATAAACCTAACCGCAGCACCGGCTCCTCATCCGTCAGCACAGATACAATCACATCTGTTTACATACAAGGAAGAGTAGTGTTATTATGAGAGCAGTATTTCACACAAGAGGATGCGAGGCTCTCAGAATATAAGCATGCAGTCGAATGTGGAAGAAGTGAATGAGAAAACAGTGATGCTGCTAACTCCATTAAAGCCTGAGTTATAGCTTCCTGCTTGCTCAGAGAGTCTACGTGTCTGCTGAGAAGAACAATATTGTGAGTCTCAAAGACTTCTTTTTTAAGTAGGTTAGCTGTCTTCAAGAATAGCTCAGACTGAATGTGTATTTTTACACGTAACAGCCACGCATTGCCTTCATCTTGTAAGAGCTCTAATCTGAGTGCGATGTGAACTGTTTGTTTTGTTCATACAGCCGTGCTGTTTATTCCAAACAGTCGAGGCAGAAACGACAAGCAATTTGTCACAAAGGAACGGTTCATCTCAAGCAGTTCTCTCAGAAAATGTCTCAGCTAATCACCCGAACAGAGAGTTGCCTTGAGGATAAGAGTTGTTATGGTTCCTAGGAATTGAAATAGAAAAATACAGTAAAAAAATGTGTTGACAACGCACAATTGTTAAGAGAAAAGTTCCATAGAAATTTTACATAAAATTTTGTCTTCCCAACAAACATTTTTTATTGTCGCAATGCATCACCCGACGTAATGCATTACCACAACATTGAGTGAACATACTTATTTTAAATCCAGTCAACAACAACAAATATTACTGAGTTCAACTCTGGCTCATACTTTCAGCTTTTGCTCGTCCCAAAAACCGCAATGAATTATGGTACATGTATGAACCAAATTTCGATCAGATAATAATAGCGAACAATCTACAGTAGTTTTCAATCCTTCTGCCGCTCCCAGATATAAAACCGTAAAAACTGCTGTAGATTGTTCGCTAATTATCTGATCGCTCCTCCCGAAATTGCGTTCACGGAACTTCACTTAAAATGAGGAGCTTTTATCTTTCTTCCAAAATTTCCAAAACTGAGTTATTTTGTTGTCCAGCAATGACTGGGAATATATTTGAAGCTTCTGAAATCACTTTCTTACCCAACAGGGAAACTACGTCCATATTTAGGTGCAAACTATAAAAAAAAAAATGAGAAAAAACCAGCATTTATGTTGGTTCTAATTTCAAAAGATGTGCTTTTCTTCCTCTTATTTAAAAATTCTGGGACATTTTGGCATCCAGCAATGACTGAGAACATGCTTCTAAAGGCCCTTTTCTTTCTCAAAAGCAAAAGAAAATCAGTGTTTAGGTTCGAACGAGTTTTGAAACGTTGTCAAAACTTGATTTTAATTTTGTTTGTTCTGAGCACTCTACTTCAAAAAAACATATTTAAGTGTCCATATATGATTAAAACCATGCTTGGATCTTATAAAAGCCTCTCTCTTTGTAAATGTGTTTGCTATCTGAGGGAAAGGGACATTTTTACTTCATTAGTCAGTGATTTCAGTTTTTTCCCATGAGAAAGAACTTTCCCGCCTCTAAATTTGGATATGTTCTTCCAGAAAAAGCCCGCTCCTCTGTTGGTGTCTGAAGTGTATCTACTGATACAGGCTTAAAACACTCCAGATGAGATTAAAGCCACCGTCTCCTAAAAAGGAAAGGCCACAGCACTCTGAAAGCTCTCCACACAGGTCCCATGTCGAGGGGATACTGTGATGCTTTGACACAAGCTGGAATGTGAGAAACTATTTGTTTAGAAACGAACCGCGGAACTGTAGATATATAAATATGACACGAATGCCCAAGAGATACCCCGTGTTTGTGGAGTCAAAGAGGGAACCCCATCCTCACGTTAGCCTTGCGCTCTCTCAGATTTAGTGTTTTTTTAAATTCCAAATGCTTCGTTCTCAGTACATCTGCGAACAAAGTGATTTCAAGAGCCTGTAGAAACATTATTAAAATGGCCCACATCCAAATCCCAAAGCTTTCTGCTCAAACAAGCATGTATAAACCTTATTAAAATATTTAAATATTCTATTAAGTCTGTTATATAACAGTCGGTTCAGCTGCCGGTTACAACTTTCAGTGAGAAATGGAAATTCATTTGGCTCATCTTTCCAAAGATTAAGGCTACTTTCAAACCAATATTGCAGATTTGCATGAGTACCCTCAATAATATGCTTCACTAACAAATTGCCGTTTCCTCTAAAAATTGGCTTTTTGGAGTATAGAGTTCACGTAAACGGAACAAAGCGTTAGTGATCAACTGTTTCCTGTAAAAATGAGTCCTCACATTATTGTCTTTTGTTCTTTAATGAGTCTTGTGTAAAGTAGAGACGGCAAAGTCTTCTTCCCTATCTTGACTTGCTCTGACACAAAAGAACGATATCCGCTAGCTCTTCAGATTAGGGGCCGATGAACGTCAGTTTCTCTGAGCAAAAAATGCGGCTTTGAGTTGAGGATCATCGAGACAGAAATTTGATCAGACATTGACTCAGAAAACACTTCAAATCAGAAATTTGCTTTGAAATACAATCAATGCGTCTTTAGGTTTAACGGGATAAAAGTTAAGCGAAGCTAGCCATGACCAAAGATCCCCAAATCTGAAGGTCTGCAGATTTAATTCCAGGAGATTAGATGTGATTGACCTCAGCCAACTTAAACCATGAGAGATTTTCATTACATCTCAGCACCCGGCTGACAAATGTAGCTCTTCTGTTATAAAACCTCGTTTGCTCAAAAAATTGTGGTCACTCTTAAAACTTAACATGCCAGCAAGCACTCCATTACTCTGTGAAACCAATTCGGTGACTTTAAACTGCAATGCATCTACATTAATCCTCAAGTCACATCGCTTTAATGAAGGTTGCGGACCACTGACTCAAAAACAATCTTGTGAGCATCAACTCTGTAAGATTACCCACTTGTAATGGCTTAAATACCTTCACTTGAGTAATTACGCTGCTGTGAAAGGGATCATGGAGCAAAAAACTCGGTGAGAGTGCTTGTGAGAGCTCTCTAATAAATGCAGATGTGCCCGCTGATGTGGGTTTAATGGTGCGTGGTGCTCCACAACAGCTGCAAAGGCTACAAACGACTTCTCTGTTTTGATGGAGCTCAAATCAGCGGTCACCGAAAGAAAGAAAAAAAATCCTGTGGATTAAATGAAGGGGTTTGTAAGCAAAGATAGAGCTGATTGATTATTTTAGGTGTAACACTGAATTAATTATTACAATATGACTTAATAAGATTTCAGGCTTTAAATGAGTGGCTTCATCGTGACTACTTCTGGAAAGAAATGGGATTTTGATAGCTTAACAACAGAGGAAAAAAACTCTTGTGTTCTTGGAAAGCTTCTTGATACGCATGGTTAAAGTAGGAGCTCACAGATAACTTCTGTCCTAAAAAGGAAAATGAGTTATTATAATTTGCATGGAATTTAAGGCATTCTTATCTTAATTGTGTGGTCTTTTTGTGACGGTAAAACAGTCACTACACTATACTGAACAAAATAACCTGCTAGACTTACTTAAAAATATTGTGCATAATTTTTGCTTGCCCATTTTTAAGCAATTTTCACATTTGATTTAAAGCAATTTTACCTAAAAAAATTTTCTTGGTAAATGCTTAAATGATTTAGTATTGTAGCAAACCGTTTTGCTCAAATTCATTGGTTGGTGTAATACACTATTTTAAGCCAAATGTACTCACAAATACACTAACCACTGCTTCGCTAGTTAGTTTGTGTTTTGTCTTTGTTTCTTTTTTTTTTTTTTTTTCATGTGCTGTCCGGTGTTTGTTGAAGGATCTTAAGTTTGTATATTCTTTATGCTGGGGAGGTGATTAGCACCTGCCTCAGTCAGCGAGGCTCCCAGGGACCTCACAGAGGGAACTCCTATCCTATTTACTCTACCTGAAGCTGCTTTGAAAGCAACTGCTAAAAAAGCGCTATATAAAAACATATTGATTGATAGATTACATAATTTTTTTATGCATGTCTATTTCAGGAAAATCCTTTCTTAGATTAGAGATATCTTTAAAACGGCAGGCACCTATTTATTCAGAACAATATCATTTGACTGACAGGAACTATAACATGGTCACACCTTTAATGATCTGCAACACAGTAATGATAACTGAAAATAAAATTCACACAAAATAACCTAATAAACACACTTTCCAGTTCTGGAACAAATTTTCAATCATAAAACCCCTATAATCCCATAATGCACAAGGTCTAACCAGCACTCGCATGACCCAGACGGGTTGCTACAGTGGATTTTGCAAGTAGCATCATGCTGTGTCCACACATGGAAGTTTCATGGAATTTAAGGAACCCTTTTTCTTGTGACAGAACATCTTATCTCAAATGGGAAGACTTTTGGAAGAAAAAAAAATGTAATGTGGGCAGTAACTACAGTAACATCCGTTACTGTAGTCTTGCTTTGTTTTACCTCACTCAAAAACATTTGTTTGCAGCACAGTGAAATGACTAAATTATAATTAAATTATTAAAGAGCCGCTATTTTGTGGTTAAATGAGCTCTCATGTGTTGTGAAACATAGCTTTAGGTTTGAGGAGTTTTGAAATGGTATCAAAATATTGCCTTTACTAAGAAAGAGTTGCTGAAGCGAAACTCTTAGCCTGTATACTCACACGTCATACAGTACACATCATTCATTGATGCAAAGAAACTGATTTGAAAATAAAAAACTTTGCCCCAAACATTAAGTTAACAGCTCTAATTACACAGTCCCTTGAGGGGAAGCAGGGTTATGCAAGCCTTTCATTAGCTAAAAAAAAAAAACTATGGATGGACATTTCACAACACTTATTCCCAGAAGTTCAAACTCTGACTTCTAAATCCATAGAGTGAGCTCATTGCCCTTGTGTACTTACACTTGCGAGACAGGTTGAAAAGTTGCTTTATTTGGACACTACCCAATTGGGAAATAAGTATCCCAAAGGCTACTAAAACACTTTAGATTTAAGAGAAGCAACAACAATCCTGCAATGTCAGTGAACTCCTCTGGAACAGACAAGGACAATAAATTGTGCCGGTGGTGAGGGAAGCAGAGTTAAGAATAGGGGGTCCATCAACACATTCCTGAATCTCTGGGTGACCCCTGCTAGTCCGGTGAGCTGCTGAATAATGAGGTCACTTCTCTGCATATGTGGGAATCAAATTCACTAGTGATACGCACAAACAGCAGCCTTAATGAGATGACTAATGGAGGCCCGGTGTGAAGCAGTGTCAGCACAGCTACCCGATCCTACACAAATACACATGCCTTGGGCGATACAGACCTGAGACTGAGGATGAGGAGCAGTGCATGCTGGGAAGACTGACTATCCGTCGAGCTCAGGGCTCAGAAGTCAACATCAGACACGGAGGCTTCCGGCACCAGAGCGAGGTGGGGATGTTTGCACAAGAATGTTAAAACCAAGCATAGCAAATGAACTGTGTTCAGAGAGCGCCTACTGCCAACAGAACTGTTGCTTTTGAAAATAGTAGATGTGCATATTATAAGAGGATATATGGCTCTTATTTATGATCGCTTCGTCTCAAAACGTTTCAGAGTGAACTTTCTGATGAGAGACTTCTGGTCTTTTAAACGTGGGATGCTGTGTTGACTAAAACAGTTTTTTTTAAAAGTGCTTTGTGTTGCAAACGAAAGCCTGTGCTTTACTTGAGGTTGCTGAAACAGCTATGAGCTGTAACAAAAATGAATCATGAGGCTTGTAATAAAAAAAAGGATATCATTAAAATAATGTGCATGCTTTATTTAAAAAAAAAGATTTCTGAGTTTCTTAAAAAATAATGAGAGTATTTTACCAATAAAACAAAGAAAAACAAATTACCTATTTGTAAGTAAATTTGTGTAATTCTTAGGCGTGATTAGAGAAACCAATTAGGCTAAAAGATTGAGGAAAATACACAATATATAATACTTGATATAATGCTCTAATTTATGATGGATTCATTTATGTCTGAGTCTCAAAACGTTGTGATGCAAAGATAGGTGTTTTGATTGAGTTCTTTATTATTTTTGCATTAATTTAGAAATTGTTTTAGTTTAAAGAAACTAATTTGCAAATGAAAACTCCCATTAAAAGATGTCCTAAAAAATGGAAAAGCATCAGTTATGCATGAGAATTCACTCAACTGGAATTCAGTTTTTGATTTGCAATCAAATGAAAAAAATGTGTCCGTGTACTTTATTGCACCCTGCACTCTCAATTCATCATTCCTCACTTACATTTCCATTTCTTGTGATTCTGGTTTCATGTAAATGAAGGCTGTCTCGAGAATCACTATTAGCCCGTGGGCTCTGATTGGCAGGTCTTCCTCTAGCAAATAAATCTAAGGGAGGAAGTGTAACGTCACTTCAGTGTCACATCTATAAACTTGTGAACACAGCTTCCAAAAATTGCCCAAAAACCATGTTCTAAAAGATGTCAATAAACAAATGAGTCAGTCTTTTTTGTTGATATTCTTCCTATTTTTAAAAACATAACTAGTTCTACAAAAAAGACTCATAGCCCAGGTTTCGATTTTAACATAAACTGATATTTAAGTAGTCAGTTTTTGTAGTATGTTTTTTTCTGATTTGGCTCTTGCTGATGTTTACTTTTTTAAATCTTCGAGGGTGGCGTGTTTTCATTCATTGTTGTAGGCTAAATGGCTTTTAGCAAAACCAGCTCATCAGAGATTGTCAGCAAGTTCATTGTGTCCACAACTCAAATATATTCTCGCCAATCAGTCTGTGACCATGCCAGAAGACAACCCTTGTCACATCTGCTCCAGTCTCCTGAGTGCTAAACTAGGAGCACCTCAATCCACTCAACCCTATAAAAGCCTGCCTCTTCCTCCCATGAAGAGTCTCATCAAACCTATGTAGAAGCTTGTCCAGTCTCGTAGCTGGTTTGTGTTTCTCCTTGGCTGATGTTATTCACTTTTTCTTTGCTCCAAACCCTCAAAAGGAATAAATACTTCAATTTCTCTACCCTCGTTGTCATTCTTCAGTTCAGAATATATTCAGAGAAACACCAAAATCCGCTGTTAAAACAACAAAATGAAATAAAAGCACAACGGCTGCTTAAATCATGGCGAGTAAACTATTTGTATTTGAGTGTTTTGAGTTTTTATGATATTTTCTCTGAAATCGAGAGACTGTAATTTGTAGCTTTGTTGATCAAACCCACTGCAATTCTCCGTGCTCATATCTGCACACCAGCAAATACGCCAACAGACAAAGCCTTTTTAGCGTTGGGTTCTCACCTCATGACCCTTTTCATGCCATAAATTAAAAACTACAAAACACTCAAGAGAGTGTATAACAGTCTACCTTTTGAAAAACACGCCCACCTTCCAACGCAACCTTGTTCCACTCTTCACTCTGTTCTTCAGTTAAAATTCTTTGGTGTGACCTTCCAGCAGTCTATCTCTCTCTCTCTCTCTCTCTCTCTCTCTCTCTCTCTCTCTCTCTCTCTCTTCCTGCTTCTTCAAGGATCCTCCAACAAAGTGAACAAGGGAAAACAATCATTGCGAGTGCAAACAAAAGAGGGCACGGAGCACATACATTAGCAGAAGCTGCCTCAAGTATTCCACGTAATGGAGTTGTGCATCAATAATGCGACTCAGGCCACACAAAAACAACTCTTTTCTAATTAGATCGCAACACAAGCCAAAGACCTTGCAATCAAATCATTGAACGGAGAATGTAGAATGTCGTGAATGCTTTATTAGGGTAGCTATTCAAAAAAATAATGGGAACGGCTAATTGGTTTATAGGCCCTACTTAATCTCAGTAATAGAAACTGAGCTTCAGCAGCATTGCAATATTCCTGTTATCATCTAAAAGTGCGCTGACATTCCCGCTGAAAACATTCCACCCTGTGACATGTGACCTTCACTCAAAGTCTACATCGAATGAAATTACATGTATTTTCCCCAAAATGTCAACGTTTTAAATCATTGAATACAAATCTGTTATGCTGGACAATGATAATAGTCATTTAATTCTAAAGCACAGATTGTTAATTATAAAGCAACTGTTGTTGACCAATTTGCTGAACAATAAAGAAACAGGCACAAAATAAAACAAACAAGAGTGTTCAAAACGCAGTAAAACAGAATTCATATTGACATTAATTCATATTGTATTATTGATAGAATTAAAACACATGTAATCAGTTAAAAAAAGTGAAATGAACAATGTAAAGTTCTTTTCGAAATAAATAAAATGTACACACCTTTCAAAATTGAGATTGAGACCTACGCTCTAAAATAAGTTCAATACATTTTTTAAATAATTGTGTGTTTTATTGAACTTGTTCACATTCGTGATGTTCCCTGTTAAAAAACGACTGATCACTGAAGATTAATAGGTAAACTCTCAATACAAATTTAACACTGTTTTACTCCCTTTTCCCTCTAATCTACATGCAGATGTCTTACGATACACACCCCAGCCTGGCTTTCTAGAAATCCCTATTACAATTTATTAAAAATGTACATGTTCAATACAATGCATTAAAATGCATTACAACTATAATGCAATACACTAACTTCTTTTATTTTGAACAATGTATTTTTATAATATACTTAAATTATACTATAAAATAGGTCTTATCCATTTGAATAAAAACATGGTCTGAATTGGTTGTCAATTAACCAATCAACAAAAAAAAACTGTGTGTAGTTACTCTAAAGCAGTTTGTACTTTTATATTCTGGACAATTTCACCAAATTCATTAATAAACCAAATTCCTTTAACACAAAATGAGACATTTCAGTGTTTATTTTTGAACATTTGTTGTTCAACGACATATAAAAATGTGTTTTATTTAGTTTGTATATCCATTTGTATCCACAGAAATAAAAAAACGTATTTTTTTATTTGTTGTTCGACAACAAATAAAAGAATGTGTTTTATTTCATTTGTATATCCAGTTGTATCCACAGAAATGAACAAAACATATTTTTTAATAATTAGAAATATTAAGTATCAAGTATTAGGAATTTTATTTAATTTTTACCATGGCAAAAATAATTCATGTCTGAAGGTTTAATTTACTTTGATCTCAACAGCCTCAACAAGAGACTTTTTCATACCCCATAGTTCAACCAAAAGCTCTTTGTTGATATTTTACTTCTTATTACAGCAGTATTCACCACATTGTTAAGTTCTTCGGGGAACCAAAAATTACAACATGGCCATGAAGCTATCGCTCTTTTTTTCACCTCCAGTGGAATCTTTCGTTTTATGACACTACTTGTTGAAGTGACCCCTGCTGAGTGCAAATGTGTTGGTAGTATACGACTGAGCTGGAGAAGCCTGAGGAGCAAAGGTCTGGAGGGTCAGCATCTGGAGCAGATTACCAAAGACGTGCTTCTGACTGCAGAGAGCGAAGCAGACGCTCATATACGCTGCTCCTGCTTTATCCCTCACACGCTCGCATTCTTTCATTTACTCGTCCACCATCCGTCCATCAGTCTCTCTCCCTCAGTCTGTCAATAGCACAGAACACTCGTGCGCAGAGGCTGAAAGTGTCAGAGGCAGCTCCACCACTCCCAGCACTGAGGGCTCGCTGACTTACTCAAGACTCTTTGAGCTGACGTGTTTGACTTCCACTTACTCTCCGTGGGTTCGCTTGAGGACAAGGCATGCTGGAAAGCTTGGGTCTATTCAAACATCACTTCTCTACAAGCCGGTGACAGCTAGGACACTTCTGACAAAAAACATTCTAAAACCTCGAGTCTTGTTTCTGCAGCTAGAATCAAATACACAGTGTTTCAGAAACCATTTCGTCAAGTAAGAAATTTTTATTTCTTAAGCATCTTTTTCTTTTGCATAGCAAGCGCTAGACAGCTGAACATACCATCACAACTGCAAATACAAGTACAACACAGACATTAAATAATTGGCTTTCATAATTAAAACCAATCACAGACTCCATTTTGAGATATATATAGTTAACCCAGAATGTAAGTGCTCTTATTCACTTTTAAAAATCTCGACACTTGCAAATAACCAACTTTCTCCAAAACCTTTAAAAAAAACTAAATAATTTGGGCAGCAGTCTGTTATCATGCAGACAAGACCGCTCAAGGCCGGGTTTCCTCAGAAGCGGGTGTGCTCCTGCATGTTTAAAACAAACTCTCCACCTTCTCTCCACCAAACGTACCCTAACCCCAACCCTTACCGCAACCCTTACCCTAACCCCCAACCCTTACCGCAAACCCTTACCCTAACCCCCAACCCTTACCGGAACCCTTACCCTAACCCCCAACCCTTACCGCAACCCTTACCCTAACCCCCAACCCTTACCGGAACCCTTACCCTAACCTCCAACCCTTACCGGAACCCTTACCCTAACCCCCAACCCTTACCGGAACCCTTACCCTAACCCCCAACCCTTACCGGAACCCTTACCCTAACCCCCAACCCTTACCGGAACCCTTACCCTAACCTCCAACCCTTACCCTAACCCCCAACCCTTACCGCAACCCTTACCCTAACCCCCAACCCTTACCGGAACCCTTACCCTAACCCCCAACCCTTACCGGAACCCTTACCCTAACCCCCAACCCTTACCGGAACCCTTACCCTAACCTCCAACCCTTACCGGAACCCTTACCCTAACCCCCAACCCTTACCGGAACCCTTACCCCTAACCTCCAACCCTTACCCTAACCCCCAACCCTTACCGCAACCCTTACCCTAACCCCCAACCCTTACCGGAACCCTTACCCTAACCCCCAACCCTTACCGGAACCCTTACCCTAACCTCCAACCCTTACCCTAACCCCCAACCCTTACCGCAACCCTTACCCTAACCCCCAACCCTTACCGGAACCCTTACCCTAACCTCCAACCCTTACCGGAACCCTTACCCTAACCCCCAACCCTTACCCTAACCCCCAACCCTTAACCGCCAACCCTTACCCTAAACCCCCAACCCTTACCGGAACCCTTACCCTAACCCCCAACCCTTACCGGAACCCTTACCCTAACCTCCAACCCTTACCGAACCCTTACCCTAACCCCCAACCCTTACCGGAAACCCTTAACCCTAACCTCCAACCCTTACCGGAACCCTTACCCTAACCCCCAACCCTTACCCGGAACCCTTACCCTAACCTCCAACCTTACCAGAAACCCTTACCCTAACCCCCAACCCTTACCGGAACCCTTACCCTAACCTCCAACCCTTACCCTAACCCCCAACCCTTACCCGCAACCCTTACCCTAACCCCAACCCTTACCGGAACCCTTACCCTAACCCCCAACCCTTACCGGAACCCTTACCCTAACCCCCAACCCTTACCCTAACCCCCCAACCCTTACCGCAACCCTTACCCTAAACCCCCAACCCTTACCGGAACCCTTACCCTAACCTCCAACCCTTACCGGAACCCTTACCCTAACCCCCAACCCTTACCCTAACCCCCAACCCTTACCGCAACCCTTACCCTAACCCCCAACCCTTACCGGAACCCTTACCCTAACCTCCAACCCTTACCGGAAACCCTTACCCTAAACCTCCAACCCTTACCCTAACCCCAACCCTTACGCAAACCTACCCTAACCCCACCCTTACCGGAACCCTGACCCTAACCTCCAACCCTTACCGGAACCCTTACCCTAACCCCCCACCCTTACCGGAACCCTTACCCCCTAACCCCCAACCCTTACCGCAACCCCTTACCCTAACCCCCAACCCTTACCGGAACCCTTACCCTAACCCCCAACCCTTACCGGAACCCTTACCCTAACCCCCAACCCTTACCGGACCCTTACCCTAACCCCCAACCCTTACCGGAACCCTTACCCTAACCCCAACCCTTACCGCAACCCTTACCCTAACCCCCAACCCTTACCGCAACCCTTACCCTAACCCCCAACCCTTACCGGAACCCTTACCCTAACCCCCAACCCTTACCGGAACCCTTACCGGAACCCTTACCCTAACCCCCAACCCTTACCGGAACCCTTACCCTAACCCCCAACCCTTACCGCAACCCTTACCCTAACCCCCAACCCTTACCGCAACCCTTACCCTAACCCCCAACCCTTACCGGAACCCTTACCCTAACCCCCAACCCTTACCGGAACCCTTACCCTAACCCCCAACCCTTACCGGAACCCTTACCCTAACCCCCAACCCTTACCGCAACCCTTACCCTAACCCCCAACCCTTACCGGAACCCTTACCCTAACCCCCAACCCTTACCCTAACCCCCAACCCTTACCGGAACCCTTACCCTAACCCCCAACCCTTACCGGAACCCTTACCCTAACCCCCAACCCTTACCGCAACCCTTACCCTAACCCCCAACCCTTACCCTAACCCCCAACCCTTACCGCAACCCTTACCCTAACCCCAAACCCTTACCGCAACCCTTACCCTAACCCCCAAACCTTACCCTAACCCCCAACCCTTACCGCAACCCTTACCCTAACCCCCAACCCTTACCCTAACCCCCAACCCTTACCGGAACCCTTACCCTAGCCCCCAACCCTTACCGCAACCCTTACCCTAACCCCCAACCCTTACCGCAACCCTTACCCTAACCCCCAACCCTTACCCTAAACCCCAACCCTTACCGGAACCCTTACCCTAACCCCCAACCCTTACCGCAACCCTTACCCTAACCCCCAACCCTTACCCTAACCCCCAACCCTTACCGGAACCCTTACCCTAACCCCCAACCCTTACCGCAACCCTTACCCTAACCCCCAACCCTTACCCTAACCCCCAACCCTTACCGCAACCCTTACCCTAACCCCCAACCCTTACCGCAACCCTTACCCTAACCCCCAACCCTTACCGGAACCCTTACCCTAACCCCCAACCCTTACCCTAACCCCCAACCCTTACCGGAACCCTTACCCTAACCCCCAACCCTTACCGGAACCCTTACCCTAACCCCCAACCCTTACCGGAACCCTTACCCTAACCCCCAACCCTTACCCTAACCCCCAACCCTTACCCTAACCCCCAACCCTTACCGGAACCCTTACCCTAACCCCCAACCCTTACCCTAACCCCCAACCCTTACCGGAACCCTTACCCTAACCCCCAACCCTTACCGGAACCCTTACCCTAACCCCCAACCCTTACCGGAACCCTTACCCTAACCCCCAACCCTTACCGCAACCCTTACCCTAACCCCCAACCCTTACCGGAACCCTTACCCTAACCCCCAACCCTTACCGCAACCCTTACCCTAACCCCCAACCCTTACCCTAACCCCCAACCCTTACCGGAACCCTTACCCTAACCCCCAACCCTTACCCTAACCCCCAACCCTTACCGCAACCCTTACCCTAACCCCCAACCCTTACCCTAACCCCAACCCTAATGCCTTACCCTAACCCCAACACTAAAGCCTTACCGTAACCTCAACCGTTACCCTGCAAGAACTGAACAGAGAGCCCTAACACCGATCTCAAGTCTTCATTAAGCGTTATATATTGAATTGTTTATTTTATACGTTAGCTTATTGTGCCACACAATTGTGATTTTCCATGCAATTATGTTGTAATAAGGAGATCTATTTTTTTGTAATAATGACATATTATGTAGTCTTTACAGCTTAACTATGATTTATTATCTTTTTTACAACACAATTATCTCATAAAACAACGTAATGATGATCATGGTATGTTGTTTTCATGACCTAATTATGTCATCTTTACAAGATCTATATGTCGTTTTTACAAGATAATTAGGACTGTGAGGTTTACGAACCCGGAAGGCTCGTAGTGGGTTCTCAAAAGTATATTAAATGAGAAAACCTCAAAAAATGATGGCACACTCGCTGATGTAACGTGCAAAAATGATGGTTTATTTACAGTGTACGAGAGTGAAAAACCAAGATAAATCAAAACCCAGCAAAGTAACAAAACAACCAAAAATAAAAGAACAATTAAACAGCAACCCAATAAACATCCAACAAACGATACATGTCCAACCACTCTTAATAATAGACAAATCAGAATTTCCTTACGGCACCACAGTAGCTCGCTTGCCTGCCAGGATAACTCTCCCTGATTTGGAGTTTGGGCTTCCTTTTAAAGAGGAAGCCCCGCCCCTTTAACATAAACCAACCCGCACATATTAACAGGTAAGTATAACATTCGTACGTGTTCTCAAGGTTAATTTAAATTATTTAAAACACATCAAACCCCAACTAGTCACAAGTAATCAAAGTATAATAAAATAGATCAACATATAAACATAAACATATAGATAAATAAAGATAAATACAAACAAATTCCCCCCCTTTATCCAGAAGACGATGGATGAATCGGCTTCCGGTTGCTCCGGAGCGCTCCACAGTGAACTTGGCACAATTTAGCCAGGCCACAGGGAGGCACTCTGTTTGACCGGCTGATGGAAGAGCAACCAGGAAGACCGACGAAAGAGAGACACAGACGCGGTAAATATTAAACAAATAACAACCGTAACTACTTAGATGTAAACAAGCCAAAAACATTAAACACTCAGACAACATGTGTATTTGTGGCAATAGCGTGCCTTATGGATGGAGATGGCGAAGTCCGTTTGTGGATGTGTGTGTGTGTGTGTGTGAACACCCAAATCGCCTCAGGCTTTTATCTATAACTTAGGTAAGTGAATGTGTTTCAATGTAAAGCACTGTTTATCAGCCAGGGTAAAGTCACCTCATCACAATGACATAGTAATGTAATAAAAAATTACATAATTATCAAATTTATTACAGTTATATTTTGTCATTCCTGATTCCTCGACTTAAACCACAAAGACATTTCATCAACATTAAGTCACTTCCATGGGATCACACTGAGCCTACAGACTCTACGTCGCCATTTAAAATCTTTAAGATGTAAAATATCCATGTTTCCTGATTGGTTTGTTCAATGACTGATGTGATATCTCAGTTTGAAACGGGTGTCTCCCGGCGACGTACCAAGTCTCGTTTTTATAGCTATACCTATGTTGTTTATACGAGATAATGATATCATTTGTACAACATTAGGATCTTGTAAAAAAAAATATGTGCTATGCTGTAATAACAATATCTTTGCTAGTACATATTACATTGATGATGGTTAACTCGAAAACCCAAATTTTGGCAGAAAAAGACAGAAAGGACCTCATTGTCTGAAACTCAGTCGATTGTGTTTGAAAGCAAGAAGATACACTTTGTGAGGTTGCATAGCAAGGAACCACCTAGTAATGTGTGCATTATTGTCTTTTATCCAGCGAATATAAAGTCAACCAATCGTGTCACAGATCTTTTCACACTGCAGGACGGTCCGGGTTTTAGTCGCTGCTGTATTCATAATGCATGATCTGTCATGTTTCTCACTGCATGATGTTACAAGAATCGCAGACAACTTTGTGCTGCTCAATCCACCTCTCGTCGAAACAACAGAAGGTCTCGTGAGCAAGACCAGCTTCACGTGAGACTGGGATTATCAACAACACAAATAACATGCAAGACGTTTGCCTTATCAATTACATGTGCGCTTATTTTCAGTAAAAAGAAAAGAAGATTATCCAAATGAAGCAAACGGTTAGAAAGTAGCAAAGAGCAAGTGTTGTGTTCCACAAAAAAAAGATTTAAATAAATAAGTAATGTTGCAGTTTGTGTTTCGTTTCTGCTTGATATCCCTGGAAAGTCCATGTGTCAGTTTATTTTGTTGCAAATTTTTCTTGATTAATAAAATATAAACTTTATTGTTGTGCTCATCATGTAAATAGCTGATCCGCAGGAGGCTGCTGCAGAGGAGTTCCATATTGGGCAAAATTTGAATAGGAATTTATTTCACACTGCTTGACTGGCCAGATAGTTTTAGCATAGAGTGTCAGCGACTTCACTGCGATTCACTCAAATCACGCTTTTGTCACCATTTGCATTTGTCACCAGCCATATCAGGGCTACCATTCTTCAGTCTGAACTCGGCATGAGCCAGACAAAGGCTTGATGATCAGTCTCTGGTGGATTTCAGCTCAAATCAAATAGACTAGTACAAAATGAGCTACATCACAAATCACAAGATCACAATGGTAGCAGTAGCATTGCACAGGCTACAATTGCATTCATTTAAACCTGAGCATGCACGAACACAACTGCTTCTGATTTAAAACATATTTCAACCAAATTGTGAAATGCTTATTTTTGTGCCTTTAAATGAACCAGGATTTATTCTAAATAAATACCGATTTGGAGCAAATCCACCAAGAAAAACCCTTGTGAGGAAGTCATTACTCTTTCAGAGGATGTCCTCTCATACACAAACAAAGGGTTCCTTCTAAACGTGTGCATATGGCTTCATAAAGTTCAGCTAATAAAGATCTGAAGCACAATAATCTCCAAGACTCATCAGCTCTATGTGTCTCATCACTGTGTGTGTCCTTTTGATCCTGTGACGTCCTTTCTGAAAATATCATGAGCATTATGATTCATATCCGAGAGGGTTATTATCAAAGACAGATGCTTCACAGATCTTTGGGAGAATGCATGCGACGCGCACACTTAAGTTCTCAGGGCAATCTTAAAATGCCAGCCAACATTTGTCGTAGGATCTCAACAGTGGATATAGCATCCATTATATCCAGAGGGGGCAAATAACCCTCTGCACCCACCCTCTGTCTGAGAAAGCATCTATTTGGGGGGTTGTTTTGGTTGGCAGCATGAGAGAGAACAAGAAATTGCAGCCAGCTGTGTAAACGGAGAAGTTTAGGGCCGAAAACTGGAACAAAGTGTTTATTTATGGGAGTTTAGAGCAGAGAGAAACATTTGAAGAGGGTCCTTGTTTGGCTTTTTCTTCCTCAACCTACTTTAGTGTGCAATGCTTTATGTTTCTAATAGCCTCTCCGAGGGCTTATTACTGTATGTGGAAAATACTTATCAAGATAGTCAAGATTGGGAGAGTTCCTCCTCGAGGGCTGGTTAATGCATTTCATGGGCCTAATACACATCAAAGATAAAACGAAGATACAGATCTCCATAACGGCATCCTTTATAATCCACTGTCTTTCTCACAGGCTGATTAGTTCTCGCTTGGACTATTGCAATGCACTAAACTTTGGTATTAAGAACTCCCTGATGGCTACACTAAAAAAAAGATTCAAGCCCCTCTTAAAATCAACTAAATTAATCACGGTTTGCTTTTTATAAGTAAATCAATTTGATCATTATTACTTTTCCTGCCATAGCTATAACTCAGAATAAAACCAACGATCCACTGAGCATGCGCGAAGCCCCCTCCCCCATTTATTTATTAGAAAATCAATTCACTAACTTGCTTAAAGTTAGCTTCCGCATGTTCCTGTTGATCTGTTATACAGGTGGAACTTCTCTTGAACTTAGACTTGTATTATTGTGACAACCAGCTTTAAATCCTGATTGGATGAGAAATTAGTGATGTCATCACTGTTCAGAAAATAATAATAATGCGTTCAATTTATATAGCACTTTTCCAGACCTCAAAGTCGCTTTACAATGTTCGGAGCATTATTCATTCACTTCACATTCACACTCTGGTGGTGATAAGCTACACCCCACCAGTCTCAAACATCCATACAGGGCAAAGAGGGTGAAGTGGCTTACCCAGGGCCACAACGGCAGAATGACCCTAGCGTGGATCGAACCACCAACCCTCCGGTTACAGGACGAGCAACTCCACCACTGTGCCATCTTTTCAAGACATTGTTCAATGTGTTTAAAGGCTTCTTGAAAGTTATCTTGTCTTGATGGATTGTGTTGCTGCATTCATATGTTTTCAATACTGTGTGCTGACTGTTTCAATTGTTTTTGGTGCAATATTAGATCTACCATTATTGAGCTCGATGTTTGTTTGCATGCCGTTCAAAGCCAAAAACATAGTTCAACGCATCTATGGTGGTGACTGAGATAGTATAAATATTCTCCAATAGTGTACCAAGATCTTAAGTCTTATAAAATAAGGATAGATTTTGAAGATTCTTCCTAGTTATCCACAATAATTCATTTAATTATGTATCTTCACATAAATTTGATTAAAGTTTGTTTGACAAACAACAAACTTTAATTAAAAACAAAACATTGTTTTAGGGCAGCTGGAGGTGATCAAATTAATTTGCTTAACTCAATTACATTAAAGTAAATTGATGCATTTCATTTCAGTTGGAGCTGAATATATAATTTTGGATGGACATTTTGCCATCAATTCAATTGAATTCATCCCATTAGTTATTTTTTTCAATCAACATATGCTTACGTCAAATCCCCATGAGCAAAATGCTTTTTCTTAAAGATGCAGATTTCTTACAGGCTCAAGGAGAAACTGTCTCTTAACTCCTATTCTGCACATCTTTCGCTTGCACAGGATTGCGTATTTAATACTCACAATTCTTTTAAAGTCTCAACATACAGCACCTTCATACATCAATGAACTCTGAATACACTTGTGTTCACTTCGTTCTGCTAATAAAGATGAACGGGTGGTGCTATAAGGGTGGTGCTCTCAACGTTTGGGGGGTCCATCTTTTAAATGTGGCGTTCACGTAAGCGTTCGTGGCGGTTGCGGGATTGCATCTGTTTGGTGAGCATTAATGTGTATTAATGAGCATTGTGTATGCACGTTCTATGGAAAACGTCACTGAAATTAAAGACATTTTTACTGATTTTTAATGTTTTTCAAAAAACACAAATTAATGCACTTTTTCCAAACACAAAATTACCAATATTCTGTGGTTTTTATTTCATGTGTTGATATTTTTGCACATATATTGAGCGCATTCTCTAAGTTATGTACAAGAAATGCACAAAAAATAGCAACTAGAGTTTGACTTTGGATATATAACATTTTGCATATATAACATTTATACTTTTTTGAGGCATAAAAACTAATCCAGGTTTGAAGGGGATAAAGGTTAATTAATACTGTTGCGAAATAGCATTACTCGTTAGTTAACCCACATTCTGGGTTTATATGAGGAATTCAATGTTGAGTTTTTCTCAATTCTTTAAGCACTTTTGTTTTAACAAGATTCCTCTCAAAGCCCTTGCTTGCGATCACCCCAAAACAGCTTTCCCATGGATCATAAATTCCAATCGAAACCTTTCCAGTTTTCATCTTGCTGGAGCTTATGCGCGGCTCTTCTGAGGTGCTAAACCTGCAGCGGAACCGGGAGCGCAGTGGAATGCAGAGAGCCGAAGGACGAGGCCCCCGAGAGCCTCGACTCAATAAAGAGCTGAAAGACTTGTAAAAACAAGCTAAAGTTGCATGACTTCTTCAGAAATTCTTTTTAGTCCTTGTTTATGTTAGGGAAGACTTAGAAGTTGTCAAACGCAATAAAGTGCAAGAATCGGGTCTGAGGTATATATAAAAAAACGAATCCCAAAGGGAGATTAAATATTCGAGGCAGATTTACAGAGAGATGTTAATCAGGCGAAGCCCAAGTTTAACAGAGAGAGGGAGAAAGTATTTGACCTCCTGCTGTCCACAGACAAAGAAATAATCAGTCGATGAATTGAGCTATTTGAAATGATTTCAGCAGTAAAATAAGGAAGGAATTTATTTCTCTAATGCAATATTAGAGTAAATGTATGAAATTGTTTTCATTGATGAGAGGAGAAGCTTTTGTAATGTTTGTGAGATTTCCCGCCAGGTTTGCATTTTTTTTTAATCTGTGGTCATTTTTCCTCTCACATTTATATTTTGGAATATGCAAAAATAACATCAGAATTGTATTCCTTTACATTTATTTATTTCTCATTTCACACATTTCCTCTTATTTAGATACACTTTATAAGACTGACAAGATACTGTATTCCACAAAACGTGCGATCGCGGCAGAATTTAGAATTAAAAAAAACATTTCGTTTTATTTTGAGAGACCCTAAATTTAACAGTTTAATTCAAATGAAAATACGGTTTATTGCACTAAACTTAATAAAATACTGTAAGTAGTAGTTTTGACAGTAAAGTTCTGGCAACCACAGTTGGCTATTGTTATGTAAAAATTATGTTGTTCTTTTTGTTTCCAGGTCTGGTGTAAAAAAAGATGATAATGAACCTTATGTAAATCATGAACATAAATGTACATTTGACTCTTATAATACGTAAAAACCAACAACTTAAATTTGTTAAATATATCATACAATTGATGCACACCGGTGCATTTTGACCATAAAGTTCTGATGTTTTCTTGTTACCGTAAAATTTACAGTTTTTTTTTCTTTATAGGTCTGATGTAAAAAATATACCAATGAACCTTAATTATTAAGACATTATTAAAACCTGTACATTTCCCTGCCTTTAATTGTAATAAAGATGATCCTGAACCTTTAATATTGCAAAATAAACCATGGAATTTATGTGTATAAACTGTTTTCATTGCAAAATAAATTTACATTTGACTGTGTTAATCTGTAAAATAAAACTGAAATACGTACCACATATCATACAATTGGAGCTAGCGCATAACAGCAATAACAGCTCCACCGTATTTTTTTTTTTTTTTACTGTAAAATGTAATGTAAATTTTTTACGGTGTACTTGGTTTGGAATGCAGCTGTTTTAATCTTCTCGTAGACTTGGGAGGACTCATACCTCGTCTCGTCTATCACTTAAATAAATGTTGTTTTTAAAGCCCCCTTTGAGAATAAATGTATCAAGAATTGCTAAACAAGTAAGCAGATTATAACCCTGTAATTTCTAAGAGGTGCTTAGCATCCATATTTCAGAGGAATTTAACTGAACTTGAAATTGTTCCTCAAGATCGTGAAAGAAGCCTCTTCTCTTGTGAGTGCTCACGAAGCCTGCGCGGGAAAGGAAGCTATATGAGAAACAAGCGTGTGACGGCCCAAAAGGTGAAGAAGATTACGAACGCGAGGAAATTCAATTCTTCCACTCTTTAAATATCATCCCAGATGACTGCACAGCACCAGATGGAAAAAGCAATAACGTAAAATACCTGCTTTCTCGAGAGATTAAAGATAATGATGGAGAAGAAGACACTTATCATTCATTACAAATGACACCGAGGCTATCTTCAGCGAGGCTTAGAAAAGAAACGGGCGAGAAATAAAAGATGCGAGACGAACTTTCTTGAGTCTTAGTTTTGCTCCTTCCTCAAGATATTCCTGTTTTGACAGACAGCACAGTTATTACTATTCGTGAATTCTGAAATGTGGAAAACAAATATAGGACAGCTCAACAAGTTATTACACTGGTTTAGATGCTAAACCCATGCTAATATCTAATCCGTCACAGCAAACACAACACAATCTACACGTTTACAATGACAAGATAGTCATGAAATTTCATCACACAAAATAGAAGCTAAATAATAAACTAAAATAAATGTATGCTGCTTTAACCCTTTGATGCAAGAATTATATTTAAAAAAAAACATTAATTTTTAAACGCGTTTTATTGTTCTTAGGGCATGAAACAAAAAGTTAAAACCAGTTTTCAAAAATATTATTGTTTCAGGAAGTTGCCGACGTGTTCAATGTAGTGGACTACATGCAAGACAAAACAGTATGAACTTATAAATATGAATTAAATTGCGGTTTATGGTAAATGCATGAATAAACAATTCTTTTATGCTTTGGAAAAAAAACATTTTAAAATATTTGACCAATTTCTTTACATTTGGACGTTGCCATTTTGTTTTCAGGGATAATATACTTGCAGTTGCAACAACTGACCACCAAATAAACGTCGATGGAGCAGAGCAGCAGAGAGCACTCTATATGCAGATACATCATAGAAAGCGTTGCGTTTAGGAGTTAAAGGTCGTTTATAACACATTATCTAAGCATGAACTAAGGTCACATTCAGACTAATGTTCAATTCTGCTTTTTGGGGGAAAACATTGTGTGTTTGTTGGCATTAGAAATAAGCGCCTGCTATCCATCTTCTGTGTAAATTAATTGTGGCTATAATATGACAAACATGTGCAGAAGAGGAAACTACATACCCCAGAATGCACTATTAATGGGAGTAAACATTGACGCAAATGCTCTCAGGCATGCTAGCGGCTTTGTTGGCATAATTATCTAATCTCTGTTTTTAATACTAAACAGTGTTTAAAAAAAAGTATTTGTGTCCCCTTGGTCTGCAGTCTGAATGTATCTTAATTAAAGAGTCATTAACAAATCGTGTTTTGGCCAATCTCATATTACACTAATGGGTTCATTTTCATTCACAAGAACTCTTACACTTCTACACTCTTACAAATCTAACAAAAGAAAGATACAGGTTATATTTTTATACTTGGGCTGTGCTTGATTACGAGAGTACCACACGTTGACTAAATAAACACCGTTGAATGCACGAAGTTGCTTTGCAATGCCTCTTGAAATACTTATTTACTAGAAATAAATTGTTTATCCCATTAAAGGTCACAAATTTGTCACACGTTACAAACTCATGATTACTTTGTTCATAACTATATTATATGTTAAGCATGAATACACTAACATTTAATTCATAAACGAGCAAAACAGTGAATTTAATAAAGTGAAAAAAATGAATGCTAGTTCAGTCTCAACTACTGTAGATTTAATTATAACTTCAAAAAGTAGGGGTTAAATGCATTGATGCATTATTTACACACAGTTAATTTCTCCATTACAGTTAAAAATCTCTGAGTTATTATAGATAGTGAACTGACGTTTAAGAACCATATCTCTTATGTTACTAAGACTGCTTTCTTTCACCTCAGGAATATTGCTAAAGTGTGGAACATGTTGTCTATCGTAGATGCAGAAAAATTAGTGCATGCTTTCATGACCTCCAGAATGGATTATTGTAACGCTCTGTTAGCTTCTGCTAACCCCCACGCTACACAAATTACAGTTAGTCCAGAACGCAGCAGCTAGAGTTCTCACAAGAACACAGAAATATGATCACATTACACCGGTTCTGTGCTCTCTTCATTGGCTTCCTGTACAATATCGCATCCATCACTTCAATAAAAACATGCGTCTTGGTTGCTTTATTTCACCAGAAATCATAACTACAGGTCAATTAAAATCAACAAATTCCTTATACTAATAAACTTAACAAATCCTAAGGTACCAGTAAATAGTAGGTCTATTTCTACCCTATAGATATAACCAATAGAAATTCCTATTTAACCCAACTTAATCCACACAGAGAGTTTTTGAAACTGCTATAAATCAACTGCTTTAAAAGTGCTATATAAGATTGTTTTGACTGATTGATGTATTGATTGATTGATTGGTGAATGGATTGATTGATTGATTAATTGATTGAACAACATTTTAATTGTAAAATCTGCCTTATTTCAAATGGGTTACATTTTTACGTCAGACAATGGGGTGAAATAATACAAAACACCAATAGCAAAATTAACATTTAAACAAATTACTATTTTAAGCGTATTTACATAAATATGTCCCACACACGTTAGCACATTAACCTCAAGCTAATATTCTTGAATAACAATAGACAAAATGCTCTATATTCTGGAAACATTTATTCTTCCTGGAAAAGAAATGAATAATGAAAAACACAACAGATTCTAAAAATACATCTTCGCCCCAGGCGTTGTTGTCTAGGACAGCATAACCCCGATTAAATATTGATGTCACTGCAATATAAACACTTTTTTCATTTCAAATCAACTACATAGATTATACTTGCTGTTTTGGCCCCCCTTGGGTAACGTAACTAATATTCCAAGTTTCTTCTGGACATGTTTGTGAAATGCCATCTTTAGGTAGCTCGGGGCAGGTTTGGATGATGCAAAGCAGACTCAAAATACTTTACATTAAGATGGTTTAACATTAATATATATATATTACAGTACAGACCAAAAGTTTCCATTCAAAACCTTTTCATTATTTTCATGACTATGAAAACTGAAAATGGTAGATTCACACTGAAGGCATCAAAACTATGAATGAACACGTGTGGAATTGTATACGTAACAAAAAAAGTGTGAAACAGCTGAAAATATGTCGTTCTAGCTTCTTCACAGTAGCCACTTTTTTCTTTGACTACACTTTGCACACTTTTGTGGTTCTCTTGATGATCTTCAGGAGGTGGTCTCCTGAAACGCTCTTCTCTTCTCAGGAGAGCTCTGTCAGGTTTAATACGTGGATTTCTCTCTTATAAATGGAGTCGGGAGCATCAGTGGAGCTGAGCAGAAGTCAGGTGGAGACGCAGCTGAGAGCTCCACTGAAGAGATCGTTAGAATTTGTATTATGGCGAGAAAAACAAGTGGCCATCATTACTTTAAGAAATGACGGTCAGTCAGTCCAGAAACTTTCTGAATGAGAAGATGTGTCCAAACATTTGCTCTGTACTAATAATATGATCAATGCGCTAATGTATAATACATATTCTAAATCACGGCAGTCGCCTAAACATTTCATTGCATATTGTACTCTGTATGTGACAAATAAAATTTGAATTTGAACTTTTAGCTTCCTGGAAATAACCTCAATAATTACCTTGCTTGCTTCTTTCTCAGAGACTACTTATGTATGCGTATGCGAGGTTGATCCAACTCATTTCTTCCACTTTTCACATCTGATTACTGATTTGCTGATAAGAGGCAGCTGTAAGGTGCACTTCTGAAGCATTTGCACGAGAAACAGTAAAGCGTCTGCGAGTTTGCCTCCATTTGTACATTTCTAATTGTTACACGTCGCCCTCTCTTTGCTGTAATCAGGGTTTTTCATATCCGCACGCAAACTGTGAAGGCTGAGAGACCTACAATCATCCAGGCCATGAGTGGCACATTGCTGCTAACAATGACGGTGTGTCTGGGGTGCTTTATGCAGCGTGTACAAGTGGTTAAATTATGTGGGCATCTGAGGGCACTGACTTACTGATAACTCTCAGCTTGTTGTGGATAAAGGACAGACGGAATGTGATTCGCAGATTGTCTATCATAACTCAAGTCATGCATCTCTGGATTGATTTTGTCACTGGTGAAATCGAACCAGACCCTTGACATTGTAAAAATTAGAAGCTTTTGAAACATTTCTGGTTGATTTTTAGAGAAAGAGCATAAGATGTAACTCTTGTTTAGTTGGAAAAGACATTAATACATCTTTTAAAGCTATATTAGAGCACAAAAGAGCTGTACACCTCTTTGTGGAGTCTGCTGTTGATTGACCTCCTCAAAACAAACACAGCCTTAAACGAAGATATCGAGGAGCCTCAAGATATTTTGATAGCTTCTCCTGCTTGGTAACACTTATAGAAGGAACCGTGTCTTGGAATTGAATCTCAGGAAACTTCTGTAGGACCTACCTGAGTTAGACTTTGCCTTTGTAACAAATTGCATAATGTCTCTCCCTCTATTGCATGCAGCTTTGTATAGAAGATACTGATTAAAGCGTAATTCAAGGTTGTTTAAAAATAGTTTGGAAACCAAATAAATGGAACCACACACTCTATATAAAATACCACATAAGTGTTTTTTTTCTCATTTGTAGTGCTATTATTGTGTCACTTTAAATGTTGATAGTGGGCTCTGTTACAACAATTTAAATGTGAAAAATAAGTATGTAATGTGATGACTTAGCTTGTTGCAATTACTTTCCAGAAACTCATATCAATGGGTTTTACTCCTGTGTTTTAGTGAGCTTCAGGATAAAAGATTGAGTCTTTTATGACATCAAGAGCCCCAACGAGAACTGTTATCTGTTTTTTTTTCAATCTTGAGGAGAATTAGTTTTTTAAATAAAACCTGATTTGATTTGACTTGTAAACGCATTACTGATTTTACAAACCTAATTAATTAATGTAATCAATAAGATAATGGCGTCACGAACAGGATCTTAATGAGACAAATATTGTTTTTGGACTAACTGATCTTCTGTTCAGTTGACTTCAAAGCAACTTTTCGAAGAAATAGAACAGATTAAGTAAGCGAGACAAATGAAACTAAATATGAGTTGTAATTAAAGTTTAGATGTTTTTAATAATGCTTCTTTTCAATTAATTAACATATCTTTACATCAGATTAATTGTCTCGGAGATCAGAGAACTATAAGGTTTACGTTATGTTTTTTTAAAAAGTCAGCATTGTTTTGGCACTTTTTGGCATATTTTAAGACAATTTTGTTAAATAAGATATGTTATCCTTCAGCACAATTTGCAACAATATTCATATTTTACTAATTATTTATCTTTACCTGGTTGATGCCCTCACTGGTATGTGTGAAACCATTAATTAGATAAATAAAAGGTAATTCAATCTTCCTCCCAAAAACTGCATACCATGCTTTTTAATACGGGAGGAACCACTAACATGTATTTCATTAAAGGCTGTCTGCTGACAGTTTTGTTGGACATTATGTAATATTCCAATTTTATTAACAAATACACAACTACGAAGTGAATTACTCTGCCTGGGACTCTTAAAAATAGTATTGTTACAAGCAACGTTTCTTTGACATGCTAAGAACACGAGGCTCTTTGGCACGCACTGAAGTTTTACTGTACACGAACCGGCAGTTTGACGTTCCTCCAGTGAGCAGTGTGAGAGATATTGTGTTACAGTCTTGCTAGGAACATTCTGTCAGCGTAACTTGTGTGTTTATGTGTGTGGTGTCTCTGGAGGATGGTGGAATTGGATCTTCCACATTCAATCTGCCCGATTTACCCTTCACCCCACTGTCCCCCCCCCCCCCCGGCCCCGAGCAGCAAGATACACAGGAAATGGGAAAAGTGGAGGAGCGACACCAGACTGAATCAGGTCAACGTTCTGAAGTGTATTTCTAATTCCATAAGAGCCAGAAGACAACTTCACTTTTGATTGCACCCCTTTGCTTCCAAAAATTCATGCTGCATAATGCAGATGCTGGAAAAAAAAAAACAAATACAACCTAAACTTGTAAATTAGCATAAAAAGTACAAGCTGCTTTATAAGCTGCTTCCGCACAACTTGACAACTAAAGGACGCATTACTGTAAATTGCCTCTGGTAGGGATACAGTATGAATAAATAAAAAATAGGTTCAATCTGATTATTTTCAAAAGTGCATTTGAATGAACTTCAATAAACCAGCTTCTCATAAATTCTGTTTGTATGAGTCAATAATAATTGCACTTGGATACAAAATAAACTGTTTTTACATTAGTCCAAGGTATATGGTAGCAGCAGCCATGTGAGATATGGAAAAAAGCAACTGTTGGAGGGATGGTAGAAGAAGCCTTGAGAGGTATGGTAGAGTAACTGCTAGCTATAGTAGAACCAGATGTGCTAAATATGGTAGAACGAACCAAGGGAGGTACATGTGTGAGGAACGGTAGAAGCAGACGTGTGAGGAACGGTAGAAGCAGAGGTGTGAGGAACGGTAGAAGCAGACGTGTGAGGAACGGTAGAAGCAGACGTGTGAGGAACGGTAGAAGCAGACGTGTGAGGAACGGTAGAAGCAGACATGTGAGGAACGGTAGAAGCAGACGTGTGAGGAACGGTAGAAGCAGACGTGTAAGGAACGGTAGAAGCAGACGTGTGAGGAACGGTAGAAGCAGACGTGTGAGGAACGGTAGAAGCAGAGGTGTGAGGAACGGTAGAAGCAGAGGTGTGAGGAACGGTAGAAGCAGACGTGTGAGGAACGGTAGAAGCAGACGTGTGAGGAACGGTAGAAGCAGACGTGTGAGGAACGGTAGAAGCAGACGTGTGAGGAACGGTAGAAGCAAACGTGTGAGGAACGGTAGAAGCAGACGTGTGAGGAACGGTAGAAGCAGACGTGTGAGGAACGGTAGAAGCAGACGTGTGAGGAACGGTAGAAGCAGACGTATGAGGAACGGTAGAAGCAGACGTGTGAGGAACGGTAGAAGCAGAGGTGTGAGGAACGGTAGAAGCAGACGTGTGAGGAACGGTAGAAGCAGACGTGTGAGGAACGGTAGAAGCAGACGTGTGAGGAACGGTAGAAGCAGACGTGTGAGGAACGGTAAAAGCAGACGTGTGAGGAACGGTAGAAGCAGAGGTGTGAGGAACGGTAAAAGCAGACGTGTGAGGAACGGTAGAAGCAGACGTGTGAGGAACGGTAGAAACAGAGGTGTGAGGAACGGTAGAAGCAAACGTGTGAGGAACGGTAGAAGCAGACGTGTGAGGAACGGTAGAAGCAGATGTGTGAGGAACGGTAGAAGCAGACGTGTGAGGAACGGTAGAAGCAGACGTGTGAGGAACGGTAGAAGCAGAGGTGTGAGGAACGGTAGAAGCAGACGTGTGAGGAATGGTAGAAGCAGAAGTGTGAGGAACGGTTGAAGCAGACGTTGCGCGGAACGGTAGAAGCAGACGTGTGAGGAACGGTAGAAGCAGACGTGTGAGGAACGGTAGAAGCAGACGTGTGAGGAACGGTAGAAGCAGACGTTGCGCGGAACGGTAGAAGCAGACATGTGAGGAACGGTAGAAGCAGAGGTGTGAGGAACGGTAGAAGCAGACGTGTGAGGAACGGTAGAAGCAGAGGTGTGAGGAACGGTAGAAGCAGACGTGTGAGGAATGGTAGAAGCAGACGTGTGAGGAACGGTAGAAGCAGAGGTGTGAGGAACGGTAGAAGCAGACGTGTGAGGAACGGTAGAAGCAGACGTGTGAGGAACGGTAGAAGCAGACGTGTGAGGAACGGTAGAAGCAGAGGTGTGAGGAACGGTAAAAGCAGACGTGTGAGGAACGGTAGAAGCAGAGGTGTGAGGAACGGTAGAAGCAGACGTGTGAGGAACGGTAGAAGCAGAGGTGTGAGGAACGGTAGAAGCAGACGTGTGAGGAATGGTAGAAGCAGACGTGTGAGGAACGGTAGAAGCAGACGTGTGAGGAACGGTAGAAGCAGACGTGTGAGGAACGGTAGAAGCAGACGTGTGAGGAACGGTAGAAGCAGACGTGTGAGGAACGGTAGAAGCAGACGTGTGAGGAACGGTAGAAGCAGAGGTGTGAGGAACGGTAGAAGCAGAGGTGTGAGGAACGGTAGAAGCAGAGGTGTGAGGAACGGTAGAAGCAGACGTGTGAGGAACGGTAGAAGCAGACGTGTGAGGAACGGTAGAAGCAGACGTGTGAGGAACGGTAGAAGCAGAGGTGTGAGGAATGGTAGAAGCAGACGTGTGAGGAACGGTAGAAGCAGACGTGTGAGGAACGGTAGAAGCAGAGGTGTGAGGAACGGTAGAAGCAGAAGTGTGAGGAACGGTAGAAGCAGAGGTGTGAGGAACGGTAGAAGCAGACGTGTGAGGAACGGTAGAAGCAGACGTGTGAGGAACGGTAGAAGCAGACGTGTGAGGAACGGTAGAAGCAGACGTGTGAGGAACGGTAGAAAAAGAGGTGTGAGGAACGGTAGAAGCAGACGTGTGAGGAACGGTAGAAGCAGACGTGTGAGGAACGGTAGAAGCAGACGTGTGAGGAACGGTAGAAGCAGAGGTGTGAGGAACGGTAGAAGCAGACGTGTGAGGAACGGTAGAAGCAGACGTGTGAGGAACGGTAGAAGCAGACGTGTGAGGAACGGTAGAAGCAGACGTGTGAGGAACGGTAGAAGCAGACGTATGAGGAACGGTAGAAGCAGACGTGTGAGGAACGGTAGAAGCAGACGTGTGAGGAACGGTAGAAGCAGACGTGTGAGGAACGGTAGAGGCAGACGTATGAGGAACGGTAGAAGCAGACGTGTGAGGAACGGTAGAAGCAGAGGTGTGAGGAACGGTAGAAGCAGACGTTGCGCGGAACGGTAGAAGCAGACGTGTGAGGAACGGTAGAAGCAGAGGTGTGAGGAACGGTAGAAGCAGACGTGTGAGGAATGGTAGAAGCAGACGTGTGAGGAACGGTAGAAGCAGACGTGTGAGGAACGGTAGAAGCAGACGTGTGAGGAACGGTAGAAGTAGACGTGTGAGGAACGGTAGAAGCAGACGTGTGAGGAACGGTAGAAGCAGACGTGTGAGGAACGGTAGAAGCAAACGTGTGAGGAACGGTAGAAGCAGACGTGTGAGGAACGGTAGAAGCAGACGTGTGAGGAACGGTAGAAGCAGACGTGTGAGGAACGGTAGAAGCAGACGTATGAGGAACGGTAGAAGCAGACGTGTGAGGAACGGTAGAAGCAGACGTGTGAGGAACGGTAGAAGCAGACGTGTGAGGAATGGTAGAAGCAGACGTGTGAGGAACGGTAGAAGCAGACGTGTGAGGAACGGTAGAAGCAGACGTGTGAGGAACGGTAGAAGCAGACGTGTGAGGAACGGTAGAAGCAGACGTATGAGGAACGGTAGAAGCAGACGTGTGAGGAACGGTAGAAGCAGACGTGTGAGGAACGGGAAAAGCAGACGTGTGAGGAACGGTAGAAGCAGACGTGTGAGGAACGGTAGAAGCAGAGGTGTGAGGAACGGTAGAAGCAGAGGTGTGAGGAACGGTAGAAGCAGAGGTGTGAGGAACGGTAGAAGCAGACGTGTGAGGAACGGTAGAAGCAGACGTGTGAGGAACGGTAGAAGCAGACGTGTGAGGAACGGTAGAAGCAGACGTGTGAGGAACGGTAGAAGCAGACGTGTGAGGAACGGTAGAAGCAGAGGTGTGAGGAACGATAGAAGCAGACGTGTGAGGAACGGTAGAAGCAGACGTGTGAGGAACGGTAGAAGCAGACGTGTGAGGAACGGTAGAAAAAGAGGTGTGAGGAACGGTAGAAGCAGACGTGTGAGGAACGGTAGAAGCAGACGTGTGAGGAACGGTAGAAGCAGACGTGTGAGGAACGGTAGAAGCAGAGGTGTGAGGAACGGTAGAAGCAGACGTGTGAGGAACGGTAGAAGCAGACGTGTGAGGAACGGTAGAAGCAGACGTGTGAGGAACGGTAGAAGCAGACGTGTGAGGAACGGTAGAAGCAGACGTATGAGGAACGGTAGAAGCAGACGTGTGAGGAACGGTAGAAGCAGACGTGTGAGGAACGGTAGAAGCAGACGTGTGAGGAACGGTAGAGGCAGACGTATGAGGAACGGTAGAAGCAGACGTGTGAGGAACGGTAGAAGCAGAGGTGTGAGGAACGGTAGAAGCAGACGTTGCGCGGAACGGTAGAAGCAGACGTGTGAGGAACGGTAGAAGCAGAGGTGTGAGGAACGGTAGAAGCAAACGTGTGAGGAATGGTAGAAGCAGACGTGTGAGGAACGGTAGAAGCAGACGTGTGAGGAACGGTAGAAGCAGACGTGTGAGGAACGGTAGAAGTAGACGTGTGAGGAACGGTAGAAGCAGACGTGTGAGGAACGGTAGAAGCAGACGTGTGAGGAACGGTAGAAGCAAACGTGTGAGGAACGGTAGAAGCAGACGTGTGAGGAACGGTAGAAGCAGACGTGTGAGGAACGGTAGAAGCAGACGTGTGAGGAACGGTAGAAGCAGACGTATGAGGAACGGTAGAAGCAGACGTGTGAGGAACGGTAGAAGCAGAGGTGTGAGGAACGGTAGAAGCAGACGTGTGAGGAATGGTAGAAGCAGACGTGTGAGGAACGGTAGAAGCAGACGTGTGAGGAACGGTAGAAGCAGACGTGTGAGGAACGGTAGAAGCAGACGTGTGAGGAACGGTAGAAGCAGACGTATGAGGAACGGTAGAAGCAGACGTGTGAGGAACGGTAGAAGCAGACGTGTGAGGAACGGGAAAAGCAGACGTGTGAGGAACGGTAGAAGCAGACGTGTGAGGAACGGTAGAAGCAGAGGTGTGAGGAACGGTAGAAGCAGAGGTGTGAGGAACGGTAGAAGCAGAGGTGTGAGGAACGGTAGAAGCAGACGTGTGAGGAACGGTAGAAGCAGACGTGTGAGGAACGGTAGAAGCAGACGTGTGAGGAACGGTAGAAGCAGACGTGTGAGGAACGGTAGAAGCTGACGTGTGAGGAACGGTAGAAGCAGACGTGTGAGGAACGGTAGAAGCAGACGTGTGAGGAACGGTAGAAGCAGAGGTGTGAGGAACGGTAGAAGCAGAGGTGTGAGGAACGGTAGAAGCAGACGTGTGAGGAACGGTAGAAGCAGACGTGTGAGGAACGGTAGAAGCAGACGTGTGAGGAACGGTAGAAAAAGAGGTGTGAGGAACGGTAGAAGCAAACGTGTGAGGAACGGTAGAAGCAGACGTGTGAGGAACGGTGGAAGCAGATGTGTGAGGAACGGTAGAAGCAGACGTGTGAGGAACGGTAGAAGCAGATGTGTGAGGAACGGTAGAAGCAGACGTGTGAGGAATGGTAGAAGCAGAAGTGTGAGGAACGGTTGAAGCAGACGTTGCGCGGAACGGTAGAAGCAGACGTGTGAGGAACGGTAGAAGCAGACGTGTGAGGAACGGTAGAAGCAGACGTGTGAGGAACGGTAGAAGCAGACGTGTGAGGAACGGTAGAAGCAGAGGTGTGAGGAACGGTAGAAGCAGACGTTGCGCGGAACGGTAGAAGCAGACATGTGAGGAACGGTAGAAGCAGACGTGTGAGGAACGGTAGAAGCAGAGGTGTGAGGAACGGTAGAAGCAGACGTGTGAGGAACGGTAGAAGCAGAGGTGTGAGGAACGGTAGAAGCAGACGTGTGAGGAACGGTAGAAGCAGAGGTGTGAGGAACGGTAGAAGCAGACGTGTGAGGAATGGTAGAAGCAGACGTGTGAGGAACGGTAGAAGCAAACGTGTGAGGAACGGTAGAAGCAGAGGTGTGAGGAACGGTAGAAGCAGACGTGTGAGGAACGGTAGAAGCAGAGGTGTGAGGAACGGTAGAAGCAGACGTGTGAGGAACGGTAGAAGCAGACGTGTGAGGAACGGTAGAAGCAGAGGTGTGAGGAACGGTAGAAGCAGACGTGTGAGGAACGGTAGAAGCAGACGTGTGAGGAACGGTAGAAGCAGAGGTGTGAGGAACGGTAGAAGCAGACGTGTGAGGAACGGTAGAAGCAGAGGTGTGAGGAACGGTAGAAGCAGACGTGTGAGGAACGGTAGAAGCAGACGTGTGAGGAACGGTAGAAGCAGACGTGTGAGGAACGGTAGAAGCAGACGTATGAGGAACGGTAGAAGCAGACGAGTGAGGAACGGTAGAAGCAGACGTGTGAGGAACGGTAGAAGCAGACGTGTGAGGAACGGTAGAAGCAGACGTATGAGGAACGGTAGAAGCAGACGTGTGAGGAACGGTAGAAGCAGAGGTGTGAGGAACGGTAGAAGCAGACGTTGCGCGGAACTGTTAGAAGCAGACGTGTGAGGAACGGTAGAAGCAGAGGTGTGAGGAACGGTAGAAGCAACGTGTGAGGAATGGTAGAAGCAGACGTGTGAGGAACGGTAGAAGCAGACGTGTGAGGAACGGTAGAAGCAGACGTGTGAGGAACGGTAGAAGCAGACGTGTGAGGAACGGTAGAAGCAGACGTGTGAGGAACGGTAGAAGCAGACGTGTGAGGAACGGTAGAAGCAGACGTGTGAGGAACGGTAGAAGCAGACGTGTGAGAGGAACGGTAGAAGCAGACGTGTGAGGAACGGTAGAAGCAGACGTATGAGGAACGGTAGAAGCAGACGTGTGAGGAACGGTAGAAGCAGAGGTGTGAGGAACGGTAGAAGCAGACGTGTGAGGAATGGTAGAAGCAGAGGTGTGAGGAACGGTAGAAGCAGACGTGTGAGGAACGGTAGAAGCAGAGGTGTGAGGAACGGTAGAAGCAGACGTGTGAGGAATGGTAGAAGCAGAGGTGTGAGGAACGGTAGAAGCAGACGTGTGAGGAACGGTAGAAGCAGACGTGTGAGGAACGGTAGAAGCAGACGTGTGAGGAACGGTAGAAGCAGACGTGTGAGGAACGGTAGAAGCAGACGTGTGAGGAACGGTAGAAGCAGACGTGTGAGGAACGGTAGAAGCAGACGTATGAGGAACGGTAGAAGCAGACGTGTGAGGAACGGTAGAAGCAGAGGTGTGAGGAACGGTAGAAGCAGACGTTGCGCGGAACGGTAGAAGCAGACGTGTGAGGAACGGTAGAAGCAGAGGTGTGAGGAACGGTAGAAGCAAACGTGTGAGGAATGGTAGAAGCAGACGTGTGAGGAACGGTAGAAGCAGACGTGTGAGGAACGGTAGAAGCAGACGTGTGAGGAACGGTAGAAGCAGACGTGTGAGGAACGGTAGAAGCAGACGTGTGAGGAACGGTAGAAGCAGACGTGTGAGGAACGGTAGAAGCAAACGTGTGAGGAACGGTAGAAGCAGACGTGTGAGGAACGGTAGAAGCAGACGTGTGAGGAACGGTAGAAGCAGACGTATGAGGAACGGTAGAAGCAGACGTGTGAGGAACGGTAGAAGCAGACGTGTGAGGAATGGTAGAAGCAGACGTGTGAGGAACGGTAGAAGCAGACGTGTGAGGAACGGTAGAAGCAGACGTGTGAGGAACGGTAGAAGCAGACGTGTGAGGAACGGTAGAAGCAGAGGTGTGAGGAACGGTAGAAGCAGAGGTGTGAGGAACGGTAGAAGCAGAGGTGTGAGGAACGGTAGAAGCAGACGTGTGAGGAACGGTAGAAGCAGACGTGTGAGGAACGGTAGAAGCAGACGTGTGAGGAACGGTAGAAGCAGACGTGTGAGGAACGGTAGAAGCAGACGTGTGAGGAACGGTAGAAGCAGACGTATGAGGAACGGTAGAAGCAGACGTGTGAGGAACGGTAGAAGCAGAGGTGTGAGGAACGGGAAAAGCAGACGTGTGAGGAACGGTAGAAGCAGACGTGTGAGGAACGGTAGAAGCAGACGTGTGAGGAACGGTAGAAGTAGACGTGTGAGGAACGGTAGAAGCAGACGTTGCGCGGAACGGTAGAAGCAGACGTGTGAGGAACGGTAGAAGCAGACGTGTGAGGAACGGTAGAAGCAGATGTGTGAGGAACGGGAAAAGCAGACGTGTGAGGAACGGTAGAAGCAGATGTGTGAGGAACGGTAGAAGCAGACGTGTGAGGAACGGTAGAAGCAGACGTGTGAGGAACGGTAGAAGCAGACGTGTGAGGAACGGTAGAAGCAGACGTGTGAGGAACGGTAGAAGCAGAGGTGTGAGGAACGGTAGAAGCAGACGTGTGAGGAACGGTAGAAGCAGACGTGTGAGGAACGGTAGAAGCAGAAGTGTGAGGAACGGTAGAAGCAGAGGTGTGAGGAACGGTAGAAGCAGACGTGTGAGGAACGGTAGAAGCAGAAGTGTGAGGAACGGTAGAAGCAGAAGTGTGAGGAACGGTAGAAGCAGAAGTGTGAGGAACGGTAGAAGCAGAAGTGTGAGGAACGGTAGAAGCAGAGGTGTGAGGAACGGTAGAAGCAGAAGTGTGAGGAACGGTAGAAGCAGAAGTGTGAGGAACGGTAGAAGCAGAAGTGTGAGGAACGGTAGAAGCAGACGTGTGAGGAACGGTAGAAGCAGACGTGTGAGGAACGGTAGAAGCAGACGTGTGAGGAACGGTAGAAGCAGAGGTGTGAGGAACGGTAGAAGCAGACGTGTGAGGAACGGTAGAAGCAGACGTGTGAGGAACGGTAGAAGCAGACGTATGAGGAACGGTAGAAGAGACGTGTGAGGAACGGTAGAAGCAGAGGTGTGAGGAACGGTAGAAGCAGACGTTGCGCGGAACGGTAGAAGCAGACGTGTGAGGAACGGTAGAAGCAGAGGTGTGAGGAACGGTAGAAGCAAACGTGTGAGGAACGGTAGAAGCAGACGTGTGAGGAACGGTAGAAGCAGACGTGTGAGGAACGGTAGAAGCAGACGTATGAGGAACGGTAGAAGCAGACGTGTGAGGAACGGTAGAAGCAGAGGTGTGAGGAACGGTAGAAGCAGACGTGTGAGGAATGGTAGAAGCAGACGTGTGAGGAACGGTAGAAGCAGACGTGTGAGGAACGGTAGAAGCAGACGTGTGAGGAACGGTAGAAGCAGACGTGTGAGGAACGGTAGAAGCAGACGTATGAGGAACGGTAGAAGCAGACGTGTGAGGAACGGTAGAAGCAGAGGTGTGAGGAACGGGAAAAGCAGACGTGTGAGGAACGGTAGAAGCAAACGTGTGAGGAACGGTAGAAGCAGACGTGTGAGGAACGGTAGAAGTAGACGTGTGAGGAACGGTAGAAGCAGACGTTGCGCGGAACGGTAGAAGCAGATGTGTGAGGAACGGGAAAAGCAGACGTGTGAGGAACGGTAGAAGCAGATGTGTGAGGAACGGTAGAAGCAGATGTGTGAGGAACGGTAGAAGCAGACGTGTGAGGAACGGTAGAAGCAGACGTGTGAGGAACGGTAGAAGCAGAAGTGTGAGGAACGGTAGAAGCAGACGTGTGAGGAACGGTAGAAGCAGAGGTGTGAGGAACGGTAGAAGCCGACGTGTGAGGAACGGTAGAAGCAGACGTGTGAGGAACGGTAGAAGCAGAGGTGTGAGGGAACGGTAGAAGCAGACGTGTGGAGGAACGGTCATAAGAAAGCAGACGTGTGAGGAACGGTAGAAGCAGACGTGTGAGGAACGGTAGAAGCAGAGGTGTGAGGAACGGTAGAAGCAAACGTGTGAGGAACGGTAGAAGCAGAGGTGTGAGGAACGGTAGAAGCAGACGTGTGAGGAACGGTAGAAGCAGAGGTGTGAGGAACGGTAGAAGCAGACGTGTGAGGAACGGTAGAAGCAGACGTGTGAGGAACGGTAGAAGCAGACGTGTGAGGAACGGTAGAAGCAGACGTGTGAGGAACGGTAG
Organism: Danionella dracula; assembly: GCA_900490495.1. NCBI lineage: Eukaryota > Metazoa > Chordata > Actinopteri > Cypriniformes > Danionidae > Danionella > Danionella dracula. Next base: position 1,752,911 of record UELW01000145.1, read on the forward strand.
AAGCAGAGGTGAGAGGAACGGTAGAAGCAAACGTGTGAGGAACGGTAGAAGCAGAGGTGTGAGGAACGGTAGAAGCAAACGTGTGAGGAACGGTAGAAGCAGACGTGTGAGGAACGGTAGAAGCAGACGTTGCGCGGAACGGTAGAAGCAGACGTGTGAGGAACGGTAGAAGCAGACGTGTGAGGAACGGTAGAAGCAGACGTGTGAGGAACGGTAGAAGCAGACGTTGCGCAGAACGGTAGAAGCAGACGTGTGAGGTTTAGTAGAAGTGCCCAGGTAAGGTAGAGTAGACTAAAGGGTGTAAGGGAGGTACAGGAGAATCAACTGCTTGATGGACAGGAGAAGACATGCCTGGGAGGGAGAATCGGCTGTGAAATTATACAGGAGAAGCAACAATGCAAGTTATAGTAACAGCATTTCTAAACCAAACATATGAACTTGACTTTGATCTTCATCTTAGCTCCAAAATCTCTCCACAAACTCATAACCTGCAGCTACTTTCCTATTTCAAGCCCTGATGCTATGCCTATAATTGCATTGTATCTCAGACAACCCAAAGGCAGTTTCCCTGCATTAAAGGAGTTTTAAAAATGGAAAGATGACAGCTAGTATGATTATCTAGGCGAGGTTGAATAACCGTCATCTCAATTCACCAGCTTTTTAAAGAGCCATTCTTATCAGGTGTTGAAAGCGTGGCATTTACAGTCAAAGACTGTCAGTTCACATAGAAATGAGTTGCAGAGCGCAAAACTCGCTGTCAGTGATGGCAAGAGCAAGGCCAACAGGAAGCACAAAAACCACCACTCTAACATGAATAGCACTTTTTAACATCAATGAGAGAATAGAATCAGTTGAGTGTAAAAGTGGATATAGTGTCGATGATGTAACATTGATTTAAAGAGTGGTTTTGTAGAGAAGGTGAATGTGTTGCAATGCTAAGACTTTCAGCATCGCAAACAAAGCCACTAGAAGCAGCAGACCATACTAAAGTGAAGGATACATGTGACTGGATGTTTTTGATCAAATGTGGTTAGACATAGAAGAATAAAACTGGATGTTGTGACGTCACATGCTGCTGAAGAACTTCCGCCATGTTGGAATCTCAGATGTGTGTGTGTGTGTGTGTGTGTGTGTGCGTGCGTGTGCGTGTGCGTGTGTGTGTCCATTTCATTTTGATTCTATTTACCATTTCACTCTGCTAATTAATGTCCGCAACAACTGTAAAATCAAATACATTTTAGAAGTTTTACAAGTCATCTTTCACTAACACGTTGTTCAGACAACTTGTTTTTTAATCTTTAGATGCTGTTTGGTGAGAACTTTTTAGATTCTATCAGACTTTGCTCAAAAGATAAATGGCATATGAGATCACTTAGGGCTCTTTGACAATCGGGGGTCTCTTTATAAAATATTTTAAACATATATTTAAATGTCCTGACATGTGGATCATATTTCTCAAATTGTATAATAGCGTATCACCCAAATAGCAAATGAAGCTATTTTAAATTCTCAAACTATTAATAGTACACTCTCTGATGGTAAGCACACAAAAATCATTTCCATAAACTATTAATACACTTATCAAAAAACAACAAGTACATTGTTATTAACACTTTGTTAAATGTATTCAACAAACAATCAACCTAAACAGCAAGCATTAATGTCAACAGTTTTTCAAAAAACTCTGTTACCCATAATGCCACACATCATTTTTTTTTTGGCATCTGATTATGATGAGCATCTTTTGGCTTAATGTTTAATAGATGGCTCCCACACGAAACTCAGCGTAGGGCCCCCTGAAGACAGCACTGGTTTCTATCATAAGGTGATTTTCTCTGGAGGTTTCTCTTTCTCCAATCCTCCTGATAATAAGCTTTATGATCTAAATCAAAGAAAGTGTGTCTCGTTAACATCGTCGCTCTTATAACACCTCTTGATTCTTCCTGCTGTAGTCATAAAAAAAACGTAGGCTGCTGTTTTACTTCAGAAGCAATAATTGATGTGTATTTGTGCCATATTTGCAGGCTTCCTTATTTTGTGCCTAAAGTCTTTTTTTTAACATTGCATTTTGTTCTGGTTATCTTTGCTCTGCAGAAATAAAAAAAATGTCCATTTTCAACTCAGGTTGTGTTGCCAAATCTTCCTTTCACAATGCCCTTTATTGTTTGTTAGTATTGTCTGTGCTATTTTCCCTTAATGTATCTGTATCTCATTTGGTTCATGCTCTAATGCAGTGTTTCTCAATTATTTTCTGTCGCACCCCTCCCTGGGAAGAAAAAAAAATCCTGCGCCCCCCCATGCAACTATAAATAGTATTATTTGTCTTTGAATTTGTCATAAGTACACCTCTGCATAACACAGTATCCTTATTAACGTATAACAGAAAAAAGAAAGAAATATGGACCAACTTACAACAAAGAATAGCTTTATTAACTGTAGCAGAAAAGATTTAAGGTGCATCTGAAATGTAAAAAAACATTAAATCCTTAATAAAACTATAAACATTGTTTGACTGATCGTGATTGCTGGCAATATTCGGCACGTTTTCGCTGAAAAAACTCAAGCAGCTTTTCAGCGTGATTGGGGTGTAATGTCTAAGTGACGCCTTAATTTATTTGGCTTCATGCTGTCCGCTGCCAACATTTTTAGACTCAGTAAGCACATCTGTCTCTCCTCATCTCCCACCGCAGTCACAGTGAAGCCAAGCGCTACAAATGCGTCATATTTCCTCGTCTTAGCTTTCAGGAGACTTTCGTTTGTCTCTTTATCTCCTTCTCTCTCCGCCTGTCTTCTACACTTCGTGTCTACACTTCATACTCTACCAATGAGAGCGCCACTGCCCCCTAATGTAGTTGAGTGGTATTGCACTTTATTCTAGAACAATCTTCTTCTTCTTCTTCTTTCGGCTGTTCCCAGTTTAGGGGTCGCCACAGCAAATCATCTGTTTCCACCTAACTCTGGCCTCAGTATCCTCTACTCTTGCACCAATTATCTTCATGTCCTCCTTCAGCACACCCATATAACTTGTCTTTGGCCTTCCTCTTGCCCTCTTGCCTGGCAGCTCCATCTCCAACATCCTTCTACCAATATAACTACTATCCCTTCTCTGCACATGTCCAAACCATCTTAATCTGTCTTCTCTGACTTTGTCTCCAAAACAACCAACCTGAGCTGTTCCTCTGATGTGCTCGTTCCTAATCTTGTCCATCCTTGTCACTCCTAAACTGAACCTCAACATCCTCATCTCTGCTACTTCCATCTCTGCCTCGTGTCTCTTCCTCACTGCTACAGTCTCTAACCCATACATCATAGCTGCTCTCACTACTGTTCTGTACACCTTTCCTTTGATTCTTGCTGACACTCTTCTGTCACACAACACCCCTGACACTTTTCTCCACCCACTCCAACCTGCCTGCACTCGCCTCTTCACCTCTTTTCCACACTCCCCGTCGCACTGGACTGTTGACCTCAAATACCTAAACTCCTCCACCTTCTTGACCTCAGCCCCCTGTAACCTCACTGTTCTACTTCCCTCCCTCTCGTTCAAACACATGTATTCTGTCTTACTACGACTGACTTTCATTCCTCTTCTTTCTAGAGCAGACCTCCAACTTTCCAGGTGTCCCTCCACCTGCTCTCTACTCTCACTACAGATTACAATGTCATCTGCAAACATGACAATGACAAACATAACTCAAGCTGATTTAGGCTCCCTACTTTACCCTTCAGCCGGTGCTCAGTTATCGTGAAACATGTCTCGCTTTACTCAAGCTATCGCCGTGATCCTGTGAGGTCACGTCTCGTCTTGTGTACCTGCTGTGTGTGTGTGTGTCTCCCCTTCAAGCTCACCTTGTTCTCTGCCCCATCTGTGCAGAGGAATCCCGGGGAACGGAGTGTTCTGTAGCCGACTTCTGGCTTGATGCTGGTGGGATTAACATTGTGTTTATGTTTTTATGCTGAGTTTGTGCTCCTCTTGCCTTGGCTCTAATGCTTTTTGTTTTATTTTGTACATACATAAGCTACAATAAAGGCATTACAGTGGCACAATAGGTAGCATTTGGCATTTCTGTGTGGCGTTTGCATCTTCTCCCCATGATCGAACGGGTTTCCTCCGTGTGCTCTGGTTTCCCTCACAAGTTCAGAGACGTGCGTTACAAGTGAATTGGGGCGGACAAAATTGTCCATAGCGTATGAGCGTGATGGGTTGGGTTGGTGCTGGAAGGGCATCAGCTGCATAAAACACATGTTTGATAAGCTGATGGTTCATTCTGCTGAGGCAAACCCCAGAAAAGGGACTCGATGGATTCCAAAAACATTACATCTGTAGTTGCAGGGAGTCCAATTGTAATTCTTTTTAATAACTTTTTATTAACCCTTGTGTGGTGTTCATATAATTGTTACTCAGGCGGTGTTTGCGGGTCTCGTGGACCCATTGCCTTTTGCAGATTTTAATTCACCCAATCAAGACATTTTATGTTAAAAACTTTACAATATTTCCTTTAGCCAAGAAACAAGTGATGTAAACAGCAAATATACTTTATTTATTCTTTAACCTGATTTCTTCACATTAAGAATTTAAACCATGTGTGGTGTTCTCATTATTGTTACTCTGCAGGGTTGGTGGCTCTGCTGGACCCGTTGCATTTTGGGGCTTTTAATTCCACCAATCATAGAATTTTAAACTAAAATGTCCAATTTTATGTTTATGTGTGTTTCATTTTTGTGTGGGAAGACAGAATAAAGGTAAAGAATATACCATTTTCACACTTTTACACGCCCCGGGTCCAGTAGAGTCGAACACCTTGTTTGTAATAAAAATGTGTAGAGGGAGATACAGTGTGGGGTCATAAAAAATCTGTTCTGATATATGTTTTTCACAGGAAATGAGCCAAGCCCAGTGAATCTCAGCTTCAAATAATAAATGCTTGTTTCATTTTTCTTTTTATGAAAACTGAAAATGGGTCCCACAGACCCGAACACCATACAAGAGTTAAAACATCCTCTACACATTCCATGTAACATCACCAACATCAACTAACATCACCAACTTAAGGCAAGTAAGTCTTACGATGTGCACATTAAACAAAAAGTACATTTTGGAAAACTAAAACTATATTTGGGCATCGACTGCTTTGAAATGGATCAGCTCAAGAGTGCCTCACCAGAGCATTTTATGACCAGCCCTCATGCGGAGCAGCAGCTTGAGAATGGTGTGTGATCCGGCTGAGCCTGTGGGATGGTTCCTACCTCAACAGCTCGACTAGCAGCAGAGAAACAATTACAAAGATATGAGTTTAGCAAAGCCAGCATGCGGCAGAGATGAGACCGAGTGATACGGGGCTCCTGTCATTATCCCTCTCTGTGGGAAATGACGCCGCCTCGATGGAACGTCTCATTGCTGCTGGATCCACAGCGCAGGAAACTGCTTCGGCCGGAAACTCTTCCATCACAGCGTCCCTCGGTTCACGGTCATCAGAGAAGAGTGGATTCCTGGAGATGAACGGTCTTCACACACGGAGGGCCTTCATTATAGACAGAACAGTCTCCTCCAGCTCTTTAATATCACCACTGTTTGCTTCATTCAGCGCTGGAGCAACTATACATGTTTTATAATTACTTAGATTTTAAAAATATAAATGCTTTATGTTTTAGGTCACATTTTTAAAGATCTACTAATTTTTTTCGTCTATCTCCGTTGTCTCTATCTGTCTCTCTCTCTTCTCTTTCTCTCTTCTGTCGTTAACTCTCTCCTCTTTCTGTCTTTTTCGTCTATCTCCTCTGTCTCTTTCTCTCAATCACCTCTCTCTTTCAACCTATACTCTCAATCTCTCTCTCTCTCCTGTGTCTCTCTATCCTCTGCTTTCCCTCTCTCCATTTCCTCCTTCTCTTTCGTTGCGTCTGTCCTCTGTCTCCCTCAATCGCTCTCTCTTCCTTCTCTCTCTCCCTCTATCTCTTTCTTCTGTCTTTCTGCTTCTCCTCTATATACCTCCTCTGTGTGTGTGTGTGTGTGTCTCTCTCTCTCTCTCTCTCTGCTCTCTATCAATATCTTTATTAATAAGGTAAAAAACTATATACTACAACTGCTAAGTTATTATTTATGTACTGTTATCTACAGATTATGAAATCAGTCAAAATAGACTTCGGTTCAACTCACTTTAACACTGGTGAAGAAGGCTTTAATGTGGGCTTATTTTCTTTTTTTTTTAAGGCAGACGTTGATTTTTATATTGAAATTCAATCGAGCCTCTAAATAGATAATCCAGACCGTACCTACAAAGAAAGTCCAAAAAGAGAGGATCTGGATAAAAGATCATCTCGGTCTGCAGGCTTTGATTCCAAACTCAATTTCTCTTCACCACACAAACGAAGATGAGAAAATCAGTGATGGACAACCAGCAAGTCTCAAGAGCACACGCCGCTGAATTCAGACAACAATTCTACTCTAAGAGAGATGTTGCATCATCCAACATGTGGACAGGAGCAGGCCTTCACCGAACTAACTCAGCGTAACAGGCCTGGAACATCTGGACATACGCGTCTAATTCAATCAGCTGTTTAATTAACTGCAAGCCTCGGTCTGCTCTGAACCCATCCACATCCCCAAACCCACCGCTCAAGAACTCCATAGGAAAAAAAGTTCATCAAAAGCATGCTCCAGATGTATATATATATATATATATATATATATATATATATATATATATATATATATATATATATATATATATATATATATATTTATATATATTCAAGAGCCAGATGTGGATTTGACAGTGGTAATGTCATTCCCAGCTGCAGCGGATCCTCTCTGAAGTCAAAGCTTCGCTCCAGAGACCGGGTCAAGGCGAGAAAGCCTCACCGTCTCCATCAAAACAAAGCCTTCCATCAATACGCTCTCTTTTAAATGAGTTCAAAGGAAGTTATCTGTGATGCACCACTCTGAAACTCAAAGCGGAGTCGCGTTTAGAACTCTCTCAGGACTGCACAGCTTTAGAATGAAATTTGGAACTTTCGCTTTAGAAGAAAAGTTCTTGTGCAGCAGCTTCCCTCGGTATCAGCGAGAGAAGCAGCGAGAGCGATGGAAGATGGGAACAGATGGTGTGGGACATGGCCTCTTGCAGGTGTATAAAGCTGCCGAGAGACATTTGCAGCTGCGTGACTGATGGAATAACTTCACTGTTGAATAGGTTTTTTCTTTTTGGGGAAAAAAACTATGCTCTCTCTGTTTCGTATTAATGTTGCCGTTTATTGAAAGATGAGAGAGGTGTGAAGTTATCCTGTCATCTTCTGTGGTATTTTTAGAACAGAAGAAGCAGGTGTTGTAGTTCGCTTTGAATGCGTTTATGAATTTTGATGCGTCTCTTGTGAGAGGAAGGGAACAGTAGATTATGCATAAGGGTTTTCCAAATGATTACTTCTCCAAAAATAATACACAAAGAAATCACAGCAGTCAGAAGGAATTACTTTATATAGTGTTTTTTTTTGCAGTTGGATCAAAGTTGCTTCACAAAGACCTAGTGTGGACCTACTTCCTATTTCTATCAATAAATGATTAAAGTGGGAAAACGATCAATATATTATTGATGTGGGATAAACACCTGGGGGTAAAAAAAAAACACACAAATGCAGAGAAAAGTTTCCTCCGCAGAAGAACCCCTTCGTGACATCACAGGAAGCCTCACTAACAGGTGCTAATCACCTCCCCAGCATAAACACCTTAGAAAAGTGTTCCAAATATTTATTAGCACAGTTTAAATGTGTTTATATGACCACAGTTTAAATCCTAAATCATGGTCCTTTTCGTAACACCATTGTATTATTGGTAGACTAAAAATTTACAATAAATAAAGAAATAAATTAATTAAACCTGTTAAAAAATACTCAGTACTGGCTTAAAATAAGCAGGAAGGTTTTTTCTCTGTCTTTTATTTAGGCAAATGATGTTATACTCCTTTACTGTATCTGCAAAAAGTTTTGGGTTTGTTATTAGGAAGTACGTAAATGTTATCGATAGAGCAGAGTGCTGACCACAAAACAAAGCAATAGAAAGTGAAAACTAAAAATAAGTAAAACTGAACAAAACTAAAGTGGCAGTTAAGAAGACATTTTGAATACATCTACAAATACTCAACACCACACATCTAATAAGCCTCCAAACAAAAGTGAGTCTTCAGTCTTCATTTATAAACCTCAATGCTCGGAGTATGGCTTATTTCCAGTCACGATGCACTCCACACTCTAGGGCCTACCGCAAAGGCCCTGTTCCCCTGTATCTTCAGTCTCCAGCGTGGGACCACCAGCAGCTCCATATCAGACGAACTCGAGGTGTCTAGTGGAGCGAGCGGTTGCTTGATATACAATGGAGCTAGACCATTTAAATCTAGCTTTAAAAACACAGATTTTTAAAAATTACATTTAATTTTGTAACCCACTGGTAACCAATGTAGTATGACTAAAATAGGTGCTTGTTACGCTTCAACTGCTTGAATCAACAAGTAGTTAAATTATTATGGGGACGATGCATCAGAGCCGGCACGAGCAGAGACCCTTGTGGATTATTATTTAAAATAATGTTAATAAAACAGTGCATAATATTTAACGACAAATCTACATTAATGTTATTAATTTGTGGGATTACATAGTACATGCACATTAGTTTGTAATGTTATAATTTGTGGGATTGTATAATACTGAGGATCACACTATTTCTGAGTGATTTCTATGTGTTCTAGTTTCTGTCAGTATGCTCCAATAGCAGCAGAGCTTTTGTGTCACCTGATGCCGAGCTCGCTGGGAAATGTAGTTCCTGCTATTACAAACGTCACCACGACGTTTCGCAAATGCAACAGCTTCTTTTTTTTCTGCTGGACATTTAATTTTCACTAAATGTATTTTATCTTTTTAATCAACTAAAGCCTCAAATGATACATTTACACAAAGTCCAATAAAACGTTACTAACACTAGCATGTAAAAATAAATTGAATAATACTATACATTAAGACAAGGTTAAAAATGCTGGTATAACAAGTATGTTCATTAAACTTTTAAAGGCATCTCTGAGCGTCTTCCTGTAACAATTTCAGTGCAAGTCTTCTCGTATCTGTGAAAAACAGGACTCAATTTGGGCACGATGACGAAAAACCAAAAATATAACGATATATATCAGATTCAGAAGCACATATAAATGTGACCTGGGTCGGATTAAAAAAAATTTGGAATCAAGCTGTTCAGACTGCCATTAAAATATCTGATAGAGGTCACATATGGGCAACAAAAAAAAAGATTTGTGTCACTTTGGACTGCAGCCTGAACGTACCCACCGTGTGAAGAGTATAACAGAAGTTCTTTAATGTAGATTTGGCGTTCATATCAGAAAAGGGGTCAAATTTCATTTCAACTAATGAAACTTTGAATTCCACAGTAAACTAATGATTTTAAAACTCACTAGCCACAAAACATACAAACACAAATCAATCAACCAAAGAGGATAGAGAATTTCTGATATTTTATACACCGAAATCATTAGCTATTGCTTCCCCACCACGCACCTGTGGAGCTTCTCCCCATCAACCGCTCGATATTAGTGACAAACGCTGCCTTGCTTGCTTCATTTGCTTGAACTGATACTTCATGTTGACGATGCATTCTCTCTGGGTGAAATCAAGCATGAAAATAGCTCCGCTCCTCATCAAGATAAACACTCACATTCACAATCATTAGGATTTAATTAAGATTTTCCATAGAGATGTGTGCGGTCTCTTTTTAAATCCCATCTTCAAATCCAATTTTATTTGGGCTTTTAACACTTCTTCTTGTGTTTTAATATGGCTTTCGATGTTGTGTTCTAATGTTTTTATTATAGTGTCGGCTTTTATAATGATTAGATTTTATTTTTAGTGTTGTTCTTACATATTTTTGTTGTTTATTATGGAATGAACTCTACACTAGGTCTACACTCAAACTGTTTGTTTAATACTAAAGCACTTTCTTGTGGCTGCTGCAATTTTAAAGTGCTGCATAAATAAAGTCGAGATGAGCGAGGACTGGTAAAAGCCTTGGCCAAGCTTTTGAAAGAGACAGATGTACAAAAGAGAGCGCGTAAAGGCCTGCGTTGAGAAGTGCACTGCTACACACCAAAGCAACTCATTTCTGTTAACGTTTTCTTAATTTGTGGTCCACAATAATGTTTGCTGGTCATTTTAAGGAGTGATATTTAAGCACAGACAGGCTTATGGTACAGTACAGCACTGAGTGTCCTTTTTTCAGTTCACTTACTTTATTAGGTACACTTTATTAAGTACGGCTGGGTTGGGCCACTTTTGTCTTCAGAACCTTTGTAACATAGATTCAACAAGATACTGGAAACATTCTATAGCTTTAGTTCTATTACTTTACATGTCTACTACCTACACTCATCATACACCTTATTCTGTTTATTTTTAACTTTAGCAATTTACTTATACTTATATTTACTTATACAATATGTGATTACTGTTCAATGTGAAGAGTCATTTAACGTACCACAGCGAAGTCCTTGTGTGTGCGCATCTTTCTGATTCTGCGGCAGAGGCATCGAGACACAGAGAGGAAAAGAAAGCTCAACTCCAACTTGAGGGTAGAAATAAAACTTTAATTCATGTACAAATAACAGAGTCTTGTGGAGTGGATTGAAGAAGCCTCAAAAAGATTGTCGGAAATTATTTATCCACAGAAAATTGCATTGCACTGATGTCTGAAATACCCAGCATGCACCTTGTTTTCTGAGTCACCAAAATAGCTTTGTGTACAAAATAGAGATCTCAGTATAAATGTCAGAGTTGTTTGTAATCAAGTTCATACATAGTGTCTACCTTTCTTTTACTTAAACATGTTCAGTGCTTATTCGGGTTGTAAAAATAGATTTGGTGTCTATTGCTTTCTGTGAAGATCAGGTTCAAAGCCACTAACAAACGTTCCGCAAACTCAGATATTTGAAATGGGATTGTTACTTCTAAAGAAACTATAGACTTTATTGAAGTGGGCTCATTCTCCAACTCTTCCCGAGATTTTATCTAGATTTAAAAGGTTTTTAAAGTCGTTCTGATATGGTGATAGCAGCTTTAGCTTAGCTTCGCAAAGATCATTGAATTAGATTAGACCAGTAGCATTTTTGTACTAGTGAAAGCATCAAAAACATTTTTTTTTTTACGTTTTTAAAAGTTTTCAAAACAAATTTTTTTCCTTTAAAAATTCTTAAGTTTTTTTACTTTTACAGAAGTAAGCCTATTTTATGATGTGACAGAAAGCTCTCGAAAAGACAGCATAAAGTTCCTAACATTATTGGCTCGCTAAATACAAAAGTTTTCTTTTTTTATTGGTCTCAGTACACTGTGTAACTTTTGACAAATCAAATTTCAAACAGGAAGAACAGCACACAAAAAAATCCTTGAAACTTTAGTCATTGTGCTACTGGTACTGGAGCTGCTCGATTACGGGAAAAACATTCTTTTAGAAATAAATGTAATCCCAATGGCTTTAAACAATTACCAAGCTTTGCCTGTGGACATATGGACATACCACTTTATAGTTAATTTACGTTTTATAAATAACTCATCTAACTTTGTTTTATTTAAGCATCCACTTAATTTATGTCTCAAAGTAAACAAAATATGACAGAAAAAAGATGATGCAAGTTTCAATGAAAATTAATTTAGCGAATTTCAACCCTTCGATTACATAGAGATATTTTGAGACATCTTTTCTTGGCAAAATGTTTATTTGTTCTCTCTCCTCAGCAGAAGCAGTTAGGCTCTCTCTCTCTGGCTAGCGTTAGCAGCTAGTGCCAGTCTTGTGATTAGCATTAGCTCTTTCTGAGCAGCACAAACTTGTTTTATCCGGACAGAAAAGTTTGAGTCTGAGCCAGAAGGATTCATGTGAACGTGCTCAAGGACCCATCTGCTGCAAACTGATACGGAATGTTCTATTTTAGCGAGAACTTCACCATGCATGAGACTTTGTTTATGTCCTGGATGAAGGTGCCGCTATTTATTGCACACTATATGTTCAGTAACCTATAACTGAACCGCTGGATTTTAGATGCATCTATCTGCTGCCACAGAAGTCAAAATATAGTTGTTATCCTAAAATCGTTCCGTCACTTGAGATACGCTCTGGCTGAGAGAACCAACTTTAGAGATGCGTTCGTGCGCATGCACAGACTTAAAGTAAATAATTAACACAAATAAATTATTCTTGATCATAACGTTTAGATTTTTATCCTTAAGACATAAAATATAATGAGCAAAATTTGATTAATGGCACAGCCCTAGTGGCATAGAATGCTACTGGTCTAAGCCGATGATCTATGCTAAGCTAAGCTAAGCTAAGCTGTCGAACAATTTCCAAAACCATGAACTGAACATTAACTCTGCTCGTACTTGCACTTTACAAATTTGCCATGACATTTTCCTCTTTTTTTCCTCTATTCATCTTTTCTAGGTCTAATTCTGTATATTATTGTTTGCAGATATTGTAAATTGTTTCCTCTTCATCATGTTCATTCTTGTACATCTGCACTGACTGGAGCAAGCTGTTGGTGATGTGCCAATTAAAGTGATTTGATTTCAACAGTAAACACTACTGATTATTTTTAGAGGAGTTGGAGAAAAAAAAAAGTGTTTCATCAAATGACTAAAACTTTAATAACTTACACTAAACGTAATTGGATGTCAAGGCTTGTACAACTTATAATAAAAGGCTTAAATCGGAAAGCAGCAAGTAGCATGACGACAGCTTCATAACACAATTTAATAAAACCTCACTTTCTACCAAAAGCATACTAAACCACATTACAGAAAACAATGTGAAATAATTCCACCTTTAGAGAAGATAAAAAGACAAACCAATCATTCCATGTCAAATTATATAAACTTTCAATATCAGCTCTTAATTTACATGAAGCAAGGTGAAGCCAGAAAAAAAGCTTTTGATAAACACAAAAAGGTGACAATGAAAAAAAAAAGAAGCACAAATTCACAATCATGGTCCTCTGGCGCCCTCCTTTGACTATAACGCGCATGCGCAACTACACTAAAGCAGCACCCGGTGCAGCCAATCACAGGCGAGCACCGCAATCTGCAGCACTCTCGCTGTGTAAACACATCTCTACGCAAACACAAACACTCTGGCACTTATAAAACTTCCCAGTAAACCCGCTGATGGAACAGATAACTAGTTTTGGCGAAGTTGAAAGCTATTTCTTCCAGTTCACTTTAGGAATGAATTGTACCAAAATAAAAGTCATCTGAATGGCACTAGACGACAATCCCTGAACCTGGAGAGACTATTGCTTCGAGTTCTACACCCAAATCTCCTTCACACCCAAAAACTCTACAATCAACACTGAGTCTCAGGATAACAGCATGCTGAAGGATTGTATGAGTGCTCCACAGTATATTACATTCTTTCACATTTATCGAGGTGATTACATTCTAAAATAAAGAGTGCATTAAAAAAATTCATTCACACGCCATGAAACCAACAATATCATAGAGAGCTCAAACTGAACATCGACATAAATGATGACTTTAAAACCTTGCTGGCTCAACAAACAAACATCAGTGACCTAAAGACGACTGTTTTGATTCCCCTGCGAGGTGTTCCAGTGAGCTAGTGAGGTTTTGTTGGTTGTTTCTATGTTTAACGTGTCTGCAGTCAGCAAACTAACACTCCATGGTGAAGAAATTGTTAAAATCCATGCTGTCATTGATTCATGAAATCTTGGGTATCTGAGATGTTCCAGAGGATTGACGATTTATAGGTTATCGAGCTGCTTGAAAAAACAATGTGGGTCAATGACTGATCTAACCCATCTCCACTGTCTGTTTTGTTTTGTTTTTTCAGGTGCTGTCCGGTGAGCTGTTTGTCGATGGATCTTAAGTTTGTATGTTTCTTTATGCTGGGGAGGTGATTAGCACCTGCCTCAGTCAGCGAGGCTCCCAGGGGCCTCACAGAGGGAACTACTCTGCCTGATCCTCACGAGGATTTTGTGAAGCTGCTTTGAAAGCAACTGCTAAAAAAAAGCGCTATACATAAAAACGTATTGATTGATTGATGACTGGCTCCAGGACTAGAGTTGGTGACCTATGCCACATGCTTGAACCACATATTCCTTTGTGTCAAAAAAAAAAATCTGCTGTTAGAAAAGCTGAAGGATTAACTGCAAGGTGCCGAACAGATTAAAGCAGCATTTCAGGACCTTCATGTGCTCTTTAATCGTTCACAGAGAGCGGCTGAGTACAGGACAGCAAGCACTGAAGGTGTGTTACTGGGCGAGATGAAGCAGTGAGGGAACACGTACGATGAGCACGGAGCACCGGTGGATGCAGCACAACCACACGGAGCAGGGGACATTCCACTTTCCACAAGGGACAGTTCACTCTTTCGGTCAATAAATGCAGCTAAACTCTCACACTGGGATAAGTACAGAGGACGACTCGTTCTGATGACATTGATTGGCTGGTGGAGTCGATCGATCCATCATTAGAAATAACGGTCTCAGGACATCAAACACTTGGGAAATTCAGGATTTGGGTTTAATCTAGGGATGCACCGAAAAGACAACTCTTGGCTGAAACCCAAAAAGAGAAAACTAAGGCCGAAAATCAAAACACAAAAATACATTTTGCCAATTATTGGTACAGTTGCATTTGTGGCTACGACTCTGTACTAACCCTACTCAAATCAAGGCATTGCAATTGCATAAATTCATAATTTAGTTTCAAAGAATAAATTAATTACAAATTAATTAAATAAAATTCAAACTTAAATGTTTAACTTTACCGCACTAATGCTCACGTTCAATAATAAAGTGCAGGCCTTCTCCCTCTCCGTCTCTGCAGGTTCTCCGTATCCAGCGCGTTCTGGAGTCTTTCCCGTGCGCGCTGCTTTAGTTCTGCATACAAGTAATAATCTCTATAACGCGGTCTATAAGTAGTCGCGATGAACTGCAGAGGATCCGAATAGATCTCAGTGAAACGTGTGCTGACAGACTCTAAGAGTGTACTTTTCATTGCTTTCACTCGTGTTCTGTCTCAACCTCTTTGCTTAAGAGACGCTTTAACGCTGCGATTAAAGGAATAGCGTCCGCTACAGGAGCATCAGAGGAGCTGCTCTCTGGAGTCATCAGCTCAAAGGGAACAATAAGAGAGAATGTTCCCTATTAGACTCGCTGGTGTGCAGTGAAGGTCACGGGGAGCTCGTGATCTGCGCTATCTGCAGCCAAGACTCGCTTTTGGTCAAAGAGGCTTTGCAACATGTAATAAGTGCTGCCCCACCGCATACTCACGTCTTGCTGGAACCGTTGCTTGCGACAAGCGTGTGCAAGCTGTGATTGCGTCATCACTGTTTCAGTCATGTTGTTTCGGTGGAAAAACTCTTTCAGCCAAAAACCGAAAATGCACTTTTGGGCCAATTTCGTCCGATAATTTTAGCTGGCCCAATATTCGGTGCATCCCTAGTTTAATCTGTCTCCTAAATTATCCTTTTTTTCAGCCCTCCAAGCACCTAAGGCCTCTCAGAATCAGTTGAGGATAAAGGAGTGGTTAAAATCAGAGGAGGAGCTCACCGGAGACAGGAGATGCTGTACAGATGCAGACGCACACTGGTTTGACGGTTTTAACGTGGCTACCGTTGCGCAGGAGGCAACTAATACATTTTTTATCCTCTGTGACCTGCTCTCTAGATTTCTTCTTTGAAAACCAAGAATTATGTTCGGAACATCGTACCTTCACGCCTGTAAATGAGTAATTCAACCAGGATGTCTACAACAGACAAAAACACCAAGACTAAAACCAAACAAAGTTGCGATGGTTGAAAAGAAGAACGCCCTTTTCAAGTTTGCATACCAGATCTGACCTGCGGGGTGTTTTAAAGGGGTCATGACCTCTAAAAATATATTTCCTATAACACAAAATATCTTCGATTTCTCCATAATCACATCAGAGGCTTGTGGAACCTGAGCATGTGTAGCGTCTACCGAGGCCTCCACGCACCTCACAGAGGCTGTGAATGGTCATACCTGTTCTCCAGCAGTCCCTCGCTCTCCTGGTGCAACTAGCAGCGAAACAGCCGCTCCTGCTGAGGTGGAGCGGGTGAGCGTGAGGGGATCAGGAGCAGATGGAGCCAGGCGCGGAGGTCAGGGAGCAGACGGGCGTGGGGAAGCCGTAGAAGAGTGGATCCGTTAAGGGGAAGATGGAGAGGAGGAAGAGGGCGACGCCCAGCACGTAGAAGGAGAGAATGGTGAGGCGGTGCGGGTGATCCAGCGCTGTGCTCAGGGCGGGGAAACCCATGTAGTTGCAGAAGGAGTGACACAAGACCGGACCCACCAAATGACCTGGCGGGACACGAGAGACGGGCGCACGGAGTCAGGGCTTCTACCATTTTAGAAAGATCACACTCAAGGTCTATTTTTGGCTTGATTACGTTCTATGAAAAGAATCAAGCTCAATTTTTAAATGATAAGCTAAACACAAACAGATGTAAAATGTATTTATAAAATACTGCTAACAGTATATTAAAACTAAATAAACTTCTTTCATCCCAGCCTACAAGACAAACTTTATTCATTAACTTTCAATAGCTGTTGCAGAAATAAATAAGAAAAAGTTATATAAATGAAATAAGAAAGCAAAATATAAAATGAGATAAACAAATTAATGTAATGATTGAGCATATAAAAAATAACTAATTGGAACTCAAAGAAATGTAAAGAACAGCATGGTTTTAAAAATGAATGTAAATTTCGAAGAGAAAAAAAGCAAAACAAAAAATGCAACATAAATCTAAATTTTTTATCTATTATAATTGAAATTGAACTTTAATGAGTTTGAATACATGAAATAATACAATATAGATTAAAATCAAAGGAAATCAAAGAAACTAAAGCAGAAATCAAACAATTGAAAATAATCCTAGAAAAATCCTAGAAGAATAATGTTATGCAAAATGAATGTAAAATGTATCTAAAGAGATTTAAAGGGATCTAAAAATATATATATATTTTAAAAGAAAGCTAAACCTCAAAGTAGTACTATGAAACAACACATTGAAATAAATAAATAAATACTAATAATATTAATATTTATAATTAATTTAATTATACACATTTCATATATATTTTTTATTTATTATATATATATATATTATTTAATATATAATTTAATATTGTTTCACAAACAATATCTATTTAGTCTACTACATATATAAATATATTTACATGAAAAAAAAAATAAACTGAACTGAATTTAACAACAGATTTAAGAGCATTTTAACTAGCAAATAAAACTAAAAACCAACAAAATAGAAGAAAACCACAATTTACATTAAATAAATTAATTAGCAACAACTTTTAACTAAATTTACAATTCAAGCCAACTCTGCTATTTGACTCTCGCATCACTTTTGAAGCACAAAAGATCAAGCAATAGGAAAATAGCAGCTTATTATTTATTTTCAGAAACTCAGAACGATTGTCTTCAGAAGTTCAAGCACCCGTATGAACCCCGGACAGCGTTCGTATTTCACAATATCTACGAGCAGCGAGAAGCACACAAGCACTGCACCTGTCCTGATGAAGATAAAGGCAGTGTACGCTCCAAACACAGCAGTGTAGGAGAACTGGAACACTGAAGAACAAGAAAAACACACTCGTGAGTAATGGAGTCTCTTCGGGGAAGCGGCACAGTAACTTAATGACTGTTACCTGCGGAGAGGAAAATCCCAGAGACGCTGCCTTGTCTGAACCGCAGGAGCTCGATTACATGGTGAAAATGAGCTGTGCTTACACACAAACAGAGACGGAGAGAGAAAGAGATTTGTTTTAATAACCGTTCTCAGCGCATTCTCATTTTTCATCCATGGTTAGCCAAGCAAAGAGGGTGATACACAATCTCATTTATAAGCAGAAGCCTTCTCTTGTATCACCAATAACCAGGCGACACAATGCGCAGCATGATGCGTGGGTTCCGGAATGACATTGTGAAGCTGTAAGCCAAGTGATCTATTGAAGATTTTATTTCAAAGGTGGATGTGATTTAAAACGTCCCAGAACACGTCAGCAGGTCCAAGCCTTGGAGCGAAACACTTGTATATTAGCAGAGCACAATCACAACTTGCTTTGCATCACTCCGTCCCTTTAAGATTCAAAAAACATTAACAATTATAATGTTTTAGGGGAGCTTTTAGGTTCAGGCTACAGCTGGAACAAGAAGGATTTCCTCCTCGATTCTCCTGAATTTTCGGCGAATCTTACATTTTTTACCGTAGTATCCCTAGAGGGCATCAAAGCACTAGATTTAAGAGTTGATTTAATGTCATAAAATTTAAAGGGGTCATGAACCTGATTTTTTTTACTAATACGGTTCATTTATAAACTCATCAGATTCACAAAGCCTCCAGCTAAAGGATCATTTTAATATGGTGTTACGACCCCAAAACGGTAGATGACAACTAAGGTTGGGTGTAACAAAAAGGTGGAAAGGGACATGAAGACTGAATTACACCACCCAAACAACATGCAACACAAAACAAATACATACATTCCATGGATAGAGACTAAAAGGCGCCAGCTAAAATAAATATAGGGAGCCAGTAAAGCTGTTAGAGGACCAGAGTGATGTGATCAGAGCATGTTGTCGATCTAGCGCAGTGTTTCTCAATTATTTTCTGTCATGCTCAAGAAAACATCTCGCCCCCCCCCCAACCACACTCCACCCTGTGCGATTATAAACAGTATTATTTGTCTTTAAATTTGTCATAAGTACACCTCTGCATAACAAAGTATCCTTATTAACTATAAGAGAAAAAAGAAATAAACATGGACCAACTTACAACAAAGAATAGCTTTATTAACTGTAGCAGAAAAGATTTAAAGTGCATCTGAAATGTAAAAAAAAAATAAATCCTTAATAAAACTATAAACATTGTTTGACTGATGGTGATTGTTGGCAATATTCGGCACGTTTTCGCTGACAAAAAACTCAAGCAGCTTTTCAGCGTGATTGTGATGTAATGTCTTTAAGTGACGCCTTAATTTATTTGGCTTCATGCTGTCCGCTGCCAACATTTTTAGACTCAGTAAGCACACCTGTCTCTCCTCGTCTCCCACCGCAGTCACAGTGAAGCCAAGCGCTACATACGCGTCATATTTCCTCGTCTTAGCTTTCGGGAGACTTTCGTTTGTCTCTTTATCTCCTTCTCTCTCCGCCTGTCTTCTACACTTCGTGTCTACACTTCATACTCTGCCAATGAGAGCGCCACTGCCCCCTAATGTAGTGGAGTGGTATTGCGTTTTATTCTAGAAAAGAAAAAAGAAAAGAAAAGCATGTTCCCCGAGGTCAAACGCGCCCCCCCCCTCCCATTTCCATGCATTTTTATTTTAATATTCAAGTAATTAATATTGAAAAGATAAATATTATACACATCTTTAGATTTTACAAATATATTTATATTTAGTGAAAATATATTTACTACGCATTTATTTCAATCTATATGTCTTTCGTATGTACATATATATTTTAAAAACACGTATTAACACCACTCACCGACACCGAAGAACAAGGGGCATGTGAAGATGGCGGTGGAAGGCCCAGCGCAGGGCACTAGCATGGGGAGCATGCATGCACGAAAAACCAGCTCCTCCGTCAATGGAGCCACCACCTGGTTCCTGAGCCAGCGCATGTCACTCAGACACAGCGTCCAGAAACAGGGGTCTGCAGAAACAAACCAGTACTTTCACCTTTACAATCACCCTCAGAGACGCGCCACAATCTCCAGAGCATCCTTCATTAACCCCACATTCACAAAAATGTTGCGCATGAACTTAAAGGGGGAACCCAAGTACAAACCTTTTACATACAGTAACATGTTGTGTGTGTACTGATTGAAGTAACAGCTGCATTTTAGGAATATCCGCATACTGACCTGAATTTAAAAGGAGAAACCTTCCCCTAGTGCACTCTTAACTATGAGTAACTAACCAACTAACTATAACTAACTAACTAACTATAACAACTAAATATAACCGACAAACTAACCAACTAACTAACTAACTATAACAACTAAATATAACCGACAAACTAACCAACTAACTAAAACTAACTACCTGTAACCAACTAACTTTCTAACTATAACTAACTAAAACTAACTATCTGTAACCAACTAACTATCTAACTAACTATAACCGACAAACTAACCAACCAACTAACAAACGGTAACTAACTAACAGAGCAGCTAACTATAACTAGCTAACTAACTAAAACTACTTAACCAACTAACTGACTATAACTAACTATCCAAACAAATAAACATAACTTTTTTGATATAGAACATTTATTTTTATATATATATATATATATATATATATATATATATATATATATATATATATATATATATATACACACATATATACACACACACACACACTTTTTTCATATATAGATATATACATCAGAATTCATGATCAATAATTAAGTGCTTACCAATTACAACTTTCACCCCATCAATAAATCCCCAGGGGCAATCCATAGCCAACTGAATCAAAGGACCCAAAAACAGCACCTTAAAAAAAAAAAAAAAGAGAATTACCGATCACAACTTGAGTTTATCGTCACCAAAACATAGTTTGAAAAAGAATAGAGACAGATGGACTCACCATGGTTAGAAGCAATGGAAGTATAATCGCTGGAACTAGTCCCTCTAAACGAATCCCCATTAGAGCTAGCAACGAGGGGCCAGTCTGAGAAAAACAATACATTTACAGCTGATCAAGACTCCAGCCAAAAAGAAAGACTCCAATGCAATAAACCATTCACTGTGTTTTTAAAGCAGATAAAAAAAATCCAGGGCAAGCCTCTGAGATGGTTTAACTCTTACCTGTCTGACCAGAGACTCGTCAGATACAATAGCAGCAGAGTTCCACAAGGTTCTGTTCTGGGACTCATTCTATTCTCAATCTACATGCTGCCGCTCAGCAACATTATGTTAGCTTAGCTCAACTCCCAGCTCTATATATCAGCATAACTTAACAACCTTTCAAAGCTAAATAAAAACTCAGAAAGTGTTGCTGATATCAATAATTGGATGAACAATAATTTCCCTATGCTAAATTCTGAAATATTACTTATTGGATCTAAAAAGCAATTATAGAATCTCAGTTTTTAATGTGGAGCTGGACACACACACAGTTAATTTCTCCACTACAGTTAAAATCTCTGAGTTATTATAGATAGTGAGCTGACGTTTAAGAACCATATCTCTTATGTTACTAAGACTGCATTCTTTCACCTCAGGAACATTGCTAAAGTGCGGAACATGCCGTCTATCGTAGATGCAGAAAAATTAGTGCATGCTTTCATGACCTCCAGAATGGATTATTGTAATGCAATGTTAGCTTCTGCTAACCCCCACGCTACACAAATTACAGTTAGTCCAGAACGCAGCAGCTAGAGTTCTCACAAGAACAAAGAAATATGATCACATTACACCGGTTCTGTGCTCTCTTCATTGGCTTCCTGTACAATATCGCATTGACTACAAGATTCTGCTCCTTGCCTTTAAGGCGCTGAATGGCTCGGCCCCGGCCGACCTGAGCAGTCTCCTCTCACGATATATTCCAGCTCGCTCTCTCCGATCACAAGAAGCAGAACTATTGATTCTACCGAAGATTAGTAAATCCACCAGAGATGGAAGAGTGTTCTCATATAGAGCCCCGAAGCTCTGGAATAAACTACCGGATGTTGTTCGCAGCTCAGCTACGCTCACAGAGTTTAAACCAGATAAGAAACATATCAAGAGTTCAAATAATTGACTCCTTGTATGTGCGTCTGAGTGCTACACATAACACGGTTGAAACAACAAAAAATGTTGTTCAAAGGATTTAATCAACTCTAGCCCCATCGTTTTTCTTTTTTCAAATCCGATGCGCATGACAATAATAATAATAATAATGACACAAGCGGTAGATGCAGTTACCCTGATTGGTCAGTAGGCGGTGGCACAATGATTGGCCTTAGGTTAGAGAGCCTGATCGCTTAGAGCTCCTAGAAAAGGGATAAAGGTCAAACTAATGTGCAACAGCCATCACAAATACAATTTCACAAATGTTTTGATGATGAAACAACACAATAAAATGTGTGACTGCTTCAGTGTTGACATTTGAACAACTAAAGAAAGTCGTTGATAGCTCCTGCTGGCGTTTAGTTTTTTTGTTATTTATTAGTTAAGATAATTCTTAAAGAACTTAACGCGACTGCTATTCCAATTCACCAATTCACTGACAAAATCTTTATAGTCGCTTTGAGTTTTACGATCCTGGGTATGAATACACTTCGATTGCACCATACACAGTTTTTGGTCTTTGTTTATACACACGCTATGGTAAAAGCACCAAGTGTCTGTATTTATGTTTTAGTCATTGTAGGGAATGTTTTATATTTCATTTTATTTAGAAGATTAGGTTTTGGCCCATACTTAGTTGGAATTGTGTTTTATTGAGTTGGTGATTTCTGGCATTTGCTATTGAATTGATCCCGCAGCCATAAATATATATTTTTATCGTTAATAGCTCACCGTGACTTGTAAATAAATCCTCTGTATACACCCATATTGTGTCGACCTATGTTCATTTGTCATTCCAACCAGTACCTCAATGTTAATGGTAACATGAACAGTCCGGTGAATATAACATTAACTGACCTGAATGCCTGTAAACTCCCTCCATGTCCACACAAACACAGGAGAGAGAGCAGAGACAAACAACACACTGGTGAAGCGCCTTTTTATCACTGCAGGATGATCCCTGTTGATATAAACAAATACAACGTTAGCTTTCAACCACACACCACTATGATCTAAAGTTATTTTTTGTCGGCTTTTTCATGTTAAAAAAAATCCTTATTGTTCATTTAAAGTGAGGGTAGGTAAATCTCACAAGGTAGCCAAACCCGTGGAATCACCTCTTCCACTGAAATGATTAAAACTTGCAATGCTTATTTACTCTTTATCAAATGATGTTAGCTGCAAATAAAAATGTCATTTTACAGGACGTTGTTTTCATTACCCCAAAAAAACTCTCCCACAGAAGCATTATTAGCTACAGGACAGAGCCAATTTTTTTTTTTACCAACGATATACCTCGGTAAATCATTCTTCCACACGTATAAACTTCCAACGTAGGAGCACGCGAGCAGCAGACAGGAGAGGACTGACACCCAACACAGTCCTGCAGGCACCGCCGCCACATTAGCATGTTGTTCTCGTTCTGAATGAAAGCGTGTCAAATCCTCGTCGTCGTTCATGGCGACAGCGACGCGAGCTAAACCCTACAAAACGCACTCAGATTCTGCGGATGAGAGACGCTTAAAGCGCCTTAAAAGCGTTAAAATATGTGTGCAATAGAGGTAGCCTGAATAGAATCAGACAGTGACAGTTTTGGCAACGACTGATGACGTCATCAAAACGAGACCGCGGTCTATCGAGCTAATTCCAGTCAATGGCCAATTCAACTAATTTACATCTTAACTTTTTGCTAAACGAATTGATTTTAGTGTGTATCATAAAACAGGGCGTGTCCTGGCCATTAACGGTTTGTATAAAACGGGATACTTTCTCCTTGGCAGCCGTCGTTCGGTTGCCTAGTTACCAGACTTGATTGGCTATGTTTATTTTACTATTTCCTGTCACTTCGCAAATATTTTTACGTTATAATTTTCCCTCATTCTTACGGGGAAATTACAGAATTAATTACTTTAGCTGAGAAAAGTAACGCTATGTTGTTTCTGAAAAACATATATTTTGTTTTTAGAAATCATTAAAGGAAGACCATACTTGTGTTAAAACATTTTTTTTTCGTTTCACCATTTAAAATATTTTTGCTGAAAATTCTTCTGTATCTTTTTAAAATAATGTTTTATTCAAGAGGTAACCTTCTGCTCTCTTACTTATATATATATATTTTTTTTACACGCTGAAGTTTTTAAGCTTAGAATGAATACAAAAGTAAGCGACACGGTGGCACGGTCGTCTCACAGCAAGAAGGTCGCTGGTTCGAGCCTCGGCTGGGTCGGTTGGCATTTCTGTGTGGAGTTTGCATGTTCTCCTCGTGATCGCGTGGGTTTTCTCCGGGTGCTCCGGTTTCCCCACAAGAACAAAGACATGCGATATAAGTGAATGTTATTTTATGGGTGCAAAATGCAAAAAATAACCCAAAAAAGAATGTTGCCGGTGCAAATAACACCAATGTTCCAGAGACTATATTTTATTTAGTAAAAAAAATTTGTTAATGAATAATAATGTTAATGAAGTAGTCGCTTTTTAAATAGTAACTTGCACAACGTTGGCTCTATTTTTTATAATTGGGAGACAAACAGCGCCATCCCTTAAAAGCTGGAGACTGCGCAGACTCCATCAGATCCCTCGCGCGAGCGTCACCGAGCGGCGTGAGTAACGGTGCCAACCCCAGGAGCGGCATCCAGAAGCGAATAACGATGCCCACGCTTTGCTCCTGAATATTACTCAATAACACTGCATATTAAACGCTGTCGTATACAATCATCCAATAGGAACGCGTATTCTTCTGACCAGCGGAGAGCAGCTGACCATATAAGGGTAGAAGTACGTCACATCCGGGGGCGTCTCCCACAAGCTTCGTGGTACCCTGACCAACCGCAGAGACGCAAGATGTGGGCGAGGGCAAGCTCCGTTCTCGGATTTCGTTAACGGCAGAATTCGCTTCGGAGGAGATGCTTGCGGAGCGGGTTGGCGGTGCTCTTCTGCGGGATTAGGACCAGAGCTCTCGGTCTTCCGTGAAGCTGATGACAGCGGAGCGAGGCGATGCTAACCCTACGACGTGATGCGCGTGCCATCCTTTTTTACACCGCGAGTGACGGAGCAGCACGACGCTCTGTGCTAAGGCCATCCGGGGACTGACACGCCAAGGGACTCCGAGGCAGGTCTTCAACATCATCAGGTGCGTTTCTGAGGGGTTTTGAGCACTGGTGGCCTCACGTGTTCCCTTTTTAACTACCTTATTTTAATGCATTAGAGTGGCATGTAGATGTTGGTTGAATGTGAGGTTCGTTAAGTGTTTTGTTGACTTAATTGTTAGTGATTGCCAACAATAATATCATAATCTGAATCTTTTCAGGGCTCACAGGTGCTCTAATGGAAAGAGAAGTCAAAGCTGCTGAATGTGTAGAAGTGATTGGCTAGATTTGATAAATGCTTCAGGGGTTGATCCGATACATACATCACACAAACGGTATATACTAGTTAAAGTTATGGTTCTATCTCTAGTGAAAAAGGTGTAAATTTATAATTTCAAAGTGTTTTTGCATTTCAAAAACACTTTTTTTTTGCATTTCAAGCTCGGAATCTCGGAATTCGAATCGCACTACTTTTGGAGTATAAACCACTTATTCAAAGATTGGAATTTAAATCACGCCATTTCAATCTTGTAATTTGAATCTTATAATTTAAATCTAGGAATTGGAATCATATCATTTGAATCTTGACTCACAATTTGAATCATGCCATTTGATTCATAATTTGAATCGTGGAATTTTAGTTAAGCAGTTTAAATTTTTGAATGTGAATTTGAAAATTTAAACTTACAATTTGAATCGTGCTGCTTGAATCTTGGGATGTAAATCATACGATTTAAATCACAATTCAAATCTTGAAATGGGAATCATGCCGTTTGAATCTTGGAATTAGAATTTTGGAACTTGAATCTTGGAATGGGAATCATACAATTTGAATCTTGTTACAATGTGAATCATGCTGCTTGTATCTTGGAAAGTGAATCACAGCATTTAAATAACAACTTGAATCTTGCAATGTGAATCATGCCGTTTGAATTTTAGAAAGTGAATCATACCATAAAGCGTCTCGGTGGCGCAGTGGATAGTACGGTTGTCTCACAGCAAGAAGGTCGCTGGTTCGAGTCTCGGCTGGGTCGGTTGGCATTTCTGTGTGGAGTTTGCATGTTCTCCTCGTGATCGCGTGGGTTTTCTCCGGGTGCTCCGGTTTCCCCACAAGTCCAAAGACATGCGGAATAAGTGAATTGAATAAGAACGATTGTCCATAGTGTTAAAGTGTAAATGAGTGTGCGAATGTTTCCCAGCGATGGGTTGCTGCTGGAAGGGCATCCGCTGCGTAAAACATATGCCAGAGAGTTGGAGGTTCATTCCGCTGTGGAGACCCCGAAAGGGAACAAAGCCGACATGAAGATGAATGAATCATACCATTTAAATTACAGTTTGAATCTTAGAATGTGAGTCATACAATTTGAATCACACAATTCAGAGTTTGGAATTTAAAGGGGACCTCTAATGAAAAATAAGTCTTTGTATGATGTTTGGCCATAAATGTGTATTCGTTGTGAACACACTCATGGCAGAGTGGTAAGAATTCATTCATTGTTTTTACATTTACTAGAATTAAAATATAATCTCAAAATCAGAGCTGTTTGGGACCAAACTGCTTATGACATTATTATGACATTACTTTCATGTGAAAGATGTGATTTGTGTTTTAAACCAAAACTTGATGTCCAGGATACCCATAATATCGATATTTCATTATATAAATTTTTTAGTGTGCTTTAAATCACAACGTTTGAATCTTTTGGGTCGTAGAATTAAAAATCTTGAAATTATAATCGCATCAATCCCAGTAACACAAATCCCACAGTTGAAATCTTTGAAATTATAATCGCATCAATCCCAGTAACACAAATCCCACAGTTGAAATCTTTGAAATTATAATCGCATCAATCCCAGTAACACAAATCCCACAGTTGAAATATTTGATAGCCATACTTCCCTCGAAAAGAAGACAATTTGGTGGATGGAGTGTGTTTGAACTGGGTTTCCTCTACTCAGATTCATACTGTAATGTTTACAAGTGATGTAGCGTGTGTTTAGGATCCAAAAGAAGTAAGCAGAGCATGGTTCTAAACAAGGAATCATATTCTTGAATTCCAAATCAAGTGATTGGAATCACACAATTTTAGTTTTTGGGGGAAAAATAGAAAATACATTTGTATTCACACAATTATGCATTCTTAGGAAGGACAAGTCCTCAGCATTTTGTTACCTGAGAGAGCACGAGCAGCTCCACGGGTCTCGAGATGATACAGAGCAGAGCTTTGCCATTACATAATCATACTGGCATTAGTATTTGATCTGTACTCTAATCTCTAACATTGTAGATCAAAAAATAAGGTAAAAACAACAAGACTGGCATTGAGGCTGGTGGAAGAGTTGCACATCCTGTGGTTAAGTCACAACAAGAAGTGCTGAGTAACAACTAACAATTAAGATGGCCACACAGACAAAGGCTTGTATTTGGATGCTATAGTGCAAAATAATATGACTCAAAGGCACAACACATAAGATTTATGAAGACATTGTCTCTTTTTGCTTGAAAAGTGTGTGACAGATATCAAGCAGTTCTTTACATGTTAAATATGAAAGTTTTTTTTTGAACATTGTGTTCGTTAAGTAAAGCTGGATGTTTTAGCATTGCTTTTCTACCAAGCTGTGGACTCAATTCAACACACCACAGCTGCTCGATTATAGGAAAATTGATAACCACAGTTATTTTTGCCTTTGGAAGTATAATGCTCTACCATTCATTTATATGTATTTATCCAGATATATTTAATAACTGGTCTAACGTCCACACTATTAATGTCTAAAAATAAAGAAAACCCAATAGGAACGACACAATGGGCTTTCCAGTGAAAACACATTTAGTTTTTAAAGATGTTCATTTAATTGTTATAAATGACACGTAATAACTATATAAAACTCAGCGGTTAAATAAATGAATTACAACACCTTGATTAAATAAGAACGACGTTTTCACAACAGGAACATTGTTTAATTATTGTTGTTTAATCATTGTTGTTTAATCATTGCATCTCACAAGGTAGATACTTTTATTTTGACAGTGCTTGAGTTCATTCGGGATGTCTAATCTAGTCTCCAAAGACGCGGACAGTAGTGATGGGAAGTTCGGATCATTTCACCGACTCGGATCTTTGAGTCCCGTTCAGCAAAATGAACAAATCTTTTTTCGAGTCATTTTAGTAAAATACCAATAAAATGTTGTGTGTTTCTTCCCTAACACATTCAGTATATACACACACCCAAATCGCACTACAAATAAGACAAAACTATAATGCTTGAAGACAAAAAAGATATTTTAATTAAGCCTACCTGAGTCTTTTAGTCTGATTCAGTTCAGCTCTGATCTGTCTTTAGGTTAAAGTCTCATTCGTTCCTCACATTTCTTCTCTCTGATGGTAACGAGTGCAGTCCGGCCCCGGGGCCTTCTGTCACGTGACGCTCCCTAATATTTACCAACACAATATCAGCCGGAAACCTACAAGATTCGTTCTTTCCCCGAGTCCTCCGGCTCCTTTCGTTCTTCTGTCCCGTGAAGCTCCCTAATATTAACCAACACAATATGAGCTGGAAACCTAAAAAATGTGTTCTTTCTCCGAGTCCTCCGGTTCCTTTCGTTCTCTTGTCATTAATGATGAGTGCGTTACGCTCAGAAAACCAGAAGAACGTTGCGCATGCGCCACTGAACGAATCCCTCTCCGACACGATTCGTTCCTATCGAGTCACTTTAAAGAGTCGTTCAAAAAGAACGAATCGTTCATGAACGACACATCACTAGCGGACAGACGCGCAAAAGTCTCCTGCGTCTATCTGATCGATTTTGAACTCGTGACTCGCGTGAGGACGTCCGCTCCGAGAAGGGCGAGGAACTAAGAGCGAGCTCGCCAGAAGAGGCACGGATTGAAGAGACCGTCGCATACCCGCTGCTGACCCTTTTTTTCTTTCCTATTTTTTCCTCTTCTCCTTCAAAAAGTGCCCCTCAACCCTTTCAACTTCTTCCTACACGCTACCTCGGATAAATAAACTAAGTAGCATGCTTAACTTTAGCTAACATCAGCGCAATATCAATTTTTATCACGTTGATTCATTAAAAATTTATAATTTACCATATTCAGCCACCTCCTCACCCGCTTAATTCTAAGCAAGGTCATTTTTGTTTCCACATGGATAATAATACAAGTTATTCATTCTGGCTGGCCAAAACTGTGATATTTGTCTCCTCCATTGTTGCTGCGCATGTTCCTGCTTCATAAAACAATCATGTAACTACAAGAGCAAGCCCCTGATTGGTTGGCACACAGCCTAACTTCGTCTGAATAGACCAGGTTTCTATTCCAGTGATCAGTCTGGTTTGCCAGTCGCTGGTTCGAGCCTCGGCTGGGTCGGTTGGCATTTCTGTGTGGAGTTCTCATGTTCTCCTCGTGATCGCGTGGGTTTACTCCGGGTGCTCCGGTTTCCCCACAAGAACAAAGACATGCGGTATAAGTGAATTGCGTAAGAATGATTGTCCATAGTGTTAAAGTGTGAATGAGTGTGTGAATGTTTCCCAGCGATGGGTTGCGGCTGGAAGGGCATCCGCTGCGTAAAACATATGCCAGAGAGTTGGCGGTTCATTCCACTGTGGCGACCCCGAAAGGAAAGAAAGCCGACATGAAGATGAATGAATGTTGCCAATCTCAGAAATAGTATGATACATCAAACTTCCGAAGTATTTCAATGCTGATGATCTTTAGCTATACCCTACTGTAGACCGTAATAACCAATGATCACCGAGTAATGTTTTACAGTGTGTAGAAGAGCTAAAATCTTTGTTAGCTTATTCTTTTCTCCACCTGAATTCCCAAAAGTGTGAGTTTATAATTTTTGGTGATACAAACGACATGGATTTTAATGCCCCCTTTACTCTGGACAGGCGTGCCCTTGAAAGTGTCTTTCATGCCCTCATAAGCTCCTGCATGGAGTATATGTTTGCATCAATAAATCACTGCTTAGTAGCTGTTCAAAATGCTGCTCGGTTTTTAGCGCACACCAAGAAAAACTGCCACCACCCCCATTTTAAGTTATTCAGATGCCGGTAGAGTATCACATCCAATACAAGGTCATCGCATTCGTTTGTAAATCTTTACATGGAACACATGGAACAGCACCTTCTTATATAAATGGTCCCCTGTACTATTATACGCCTACACGTAGTCTGCACTCGGCCACCACCAGCTTCTAGTTATCCCAAGGTTTAGATCATTAGGGTGCGCGTGCCTTTCCAAATTTTTTGCTCCAAGCTCCGGGAATGATCTTCCAGGAGACCTCAGAACTATATCTGAGATTGACCAGCTTGTGTGTGAATGATTTAACTTTTTTTTTTAAACGTATTTTGTTGGTAACATGTGCGTTTGTAACAGTTTTTACTCTGTTTTCCTACACATTTGTCATCTTTACTTCTTATTCGGCACCCTGATCAACCTTCTGGTTGTAATGAGGTGCGTTACGAATAAACTTGAATTCAACTGAGGTGTCCGGGTTATGCGTAACTTTAGCGGTGAAAAAAAAAAATGTCAGAAGACGCCATCTTCACTTTATTAAATTTGTCTCTCTTTGCAAAAACCTTGGACATCCCTGCCTTAAGGGACTGCTTAAACGACTGCTTAAAGGTTCTTCTGTGATTATGAGCGAAAGAGCTAAATTCTTGTGAGAGAGAGCAAATGCTGAGTGACTGGCGTGCTGTGAAAACCTCAAACGGCAGATAAAAGATCATAGCAATGTCACCGGGGTGACCCACATACAGCATTGTGTGAGAACGCTGAATGGCCTCGAAGAAGGCTGATGTGCTGTGAGTGCAGGAAGAGTGTAAGTGATAGAGTTCTGCCAAGCACCCAGCCTCTGAAGGTCACGATCACGTTTCACAGTCTGTAGCAGAGACAACGTCGATGTGTTCTAGACCTTTCTTTCACTCTGCTCGTCCAGACCGGAGCCGAGGGGTCAGGCAGCACTCTAGGACACCACTAAATTATGAGTCTCATATCACACGAGCACACACCTGCAGCAGGTCACGGATTCACTGCAATGACGTCCGTTCCGCTAGTGCAAGGTTTCTCAATTATTTTCTATCGTGCCCCCCCCCCCTCTTCCCGTGCAACTATAAATAGTATTATTTGTTTTTAATTTTGTTATAAGTACACCTCTGCATAACACAGTATCCTTAATAACGTATAAGAGAAAAAAGAAAGAAATATGGACCAACTTACAACAAAGAATAGGTTTATTAACTGTAGCAGAAAAGATTTAAGGTGGATCTGAAATGTAAAAAAAAAAACATTAACTGCTTAATAAAACTATAAACATTGTTTGACTGATCGTGATTCGGCACATTTTCACTGAAAAAACTCAGTGTGATTGGGGTGTAATGTCTTTAAGTGACGCCTTAATTTTTTTGGCTTCATGCTGTCCGCTGCCAACATTTTTAGACTCAGTAAGCACACCTGTCTCTCTTTGTCTCCCACCGCAGTCACAGTGAAGCCAAGCGCTACAAATGCGTCATATTTCCTCATCTTGGCTTTC
This sequence comes from Danionella dracula, assembly GCA_900490495.1. Classification (NCBI taxonomy): domain Eukaryota; kingdom Metazoa; phylum Chordata; class Actinopteri; order Cypriniformes; family Danionidae; genus Danionella; species Danionella dracula. The sequence goes on from UELW01000145.1 coordinate 1,784,417, forward strand.
GGGAGACTTTCGTTTGTCTCTTTATCTCCTTCTCTCTCCGCCTGTCTTCTACACTTCGTGCCTACACTTCATACTCTACCAATGAGAGCGCAACTGCCCCCTAATGTAGTGGAGTGGTATTGCACTTTATTTTATTTAACAGTAAAAAAAAATAAAAAATAAAAAAGCATGTTCCCCAAAGTCAAACGCGCCCCCCTTGACGGAGCCTCACGCCGGCTGCAACCACATGAAGCTGTGAAAACTTATTGTTATGCCATAATTAGGCAATATATAGTATTCATGGGTGTAGATTACGATCTATGACAGGTCTCTGGGACGAGGCTCAGCTGTGTTTACTTGTTAAAAGATTCAACAGATGAAGCTTAGCAACTTGAGAGCAGAAAATGCATGAAACAGGAATTTCTGCGTTCGGATGCTGTCTAGAGACTGAACTTTTCCATCCTGCGTCTCTATCACTTGGCTCTTCTTCTACATTTTTTGAACGCTCGCTAGAAGTGGAGGCCTTTTCCAGTTCTCTTTTTGGTTTGAAGACTATAGAGCCAACATTTTTATCCTTGTATGGTGTTCGGGTCTGTGGGACCCGTTTTCAGTTTCCGCCAAATGAAAAATTACACAACCGATTGTTATTTGAAACTGAGATTCACTGGCTTTGGCTCATTTTCTGTGAATATCATAAAGAAAAAAAACGTATGACCCCACACTGTATCTCCCTCTACACATTTTTATTACAAACAAGGTGTTCGACTCTACTGGACCCGGGGCGTGTAAAAGTGTGAAAATGGTATATTCTTTACCTTTATTCTGTCTTCCCACACAAAAATTAAACACACATAAACATAAAATTGGACATTTTAGTTTAAAATTCTATGATTGGTGGAATTAAAAGCCCCAAAATGCAATGGGTCCAGCAGAGCCACCAACCCTGCAGAGTAACAATAATGAGAACACCACACATGGTTTAAATTCTTAATGTGAAGAAATGAGGTTAAAGAATAAATAAAGTATATTTTCTGTGTAAATCCCTTGTTTCTTGGCTAAAGTAAATATAAAGAATAAAGTATTTTTAGTTTTAAAAAAGGATCCACCAGACCTGAAACGCCGCCTGGAGAACAATAATATGAACACCACACGAGGGTTAATGCTACACAAACTCTCGTACATCATTATCAATGCTTGTTTACATGGCACAAGTCCTTACTTTAGTTTAGTTTAGAGCTGCAATCTCGAGCCAGAGATAATTTAGCCCGACCAAATCTAATTTCGTTTGTGATGTATGCATGCAATCACAGCTTTTCAAGAATTAGATATAGATATTTATAGATACTGTAATCAATTTACCTTAACATCTCCGCTCTAGTCTGTTTCACCACTTCAGTGTATATTTGCCTTTCTCTGCAGCGCTTGTATACAGTTTTAGAAATTAAACCAGATCTTCAGCTCTATAAATTTGTGTTTCCCCTAACATTCGATACAGGTCCATTTTTAGGCCTTAGAAACTCTTTAATTCACTGTTGTAGGTCTTAAATAATTGTTCTGATGTTCATGTAAAGCTCATTTGTGTTTTTTGTGTTGCTTGGGATTGCCAGAGAGTGAGAAACTTTTGTAAATCCTCAAAAACCTCAAAGTGACGTTTAGCGCTGCCATAGTTTGAGTGTACATGAGTCATAAAAGAGAGGGTTAGGGTTGCCAGAGTTTGAGAATACCCTCCTAACTGCTCAAAAGAGTAAAAGCGATTGTTAGGGTTGCCAGATATAAGACTCATAAATGTAAAAAAGTGTCAATTTGATTGTTACCTGAGATTAAGAAAAAGATGGCCAGAGTTCCAAGAGTTTGAGAAAATGCTCTTATACGCTCAAAATCGTCAAAGTGATGATTAAGATTTTGAGCTTTTATGAGAGTCCACAAACATTTTCTTAAACTCTGGAACTCCTAAAGTGATGTTGACACAAGACTCATAAATGTCACAAAATGTAAATGTGATTGTAAGGGTTGCCAGATATTGAGAAAATATGCTTAAATTCTCAAAAACATAAAGTGATGTTTAGTTTTAGGTTTTCACACAATGTATTTAAATTTGAAGCAAATTTGTACTTGTTTTTTTTATTTATATATATATATATATATATATATATATTTATATATATATTTATTTATATATATATATATATATATATATATATATAATATATTTTTTTATTTTTAAGACCGTTTGATTTGTAACGGTCTTAAAAATTCCGGAAAAAGATTTGACCTCCTGATACCTGCAGAAACCCTGATTTAAGAACACCGCCCCCACCCCCACCCACCCCATAGAGACACAGAATAAACAAGATACAGACAATACATAAACAACAATATATGTATTGTGACTGATTATGATCGATGTTTAGGCCTTATCACTCATCCCAAGTTGCTATCAATCACTCGTCCAAGCTTACATACAAATAGATGACATCTTCAGGGAACACCTACTATAAAAAAAATCAATTTATTCCTCCTCTCTGATTATTTTCTTCATGCTATGGTTTATTAATCAGTTGATACAACTTCTATTATGACAAGCTAAGATAGACTTTGACTGTATAACAAATTGCAGATGGTCTCTCCCCTTCTGTAAGTCGATTTGGACAAAAGCGTCTGCCAAACGCTTAAATATAAATCTGTAAATCCCAAAGGCCCTTCACCCTCTGCTGACTGCGCCACACACCAGTGGAACGTAGCCGTAAAAGGGAACGTGTTCAGCTGTAGCAGAGCCTAATTTCTACAATCAAGCATATTGGAGCACCAGCAGAACCTTTGTTTGCATCCAGAACCAGGCAGACAGAAATCCTTCAGCTCCGTCACCAGCACACAGAACAAAACGCTGCGGATCACAGAACGTTGTGCTGAAAAGTCCATCGATCCTGGCTTCCACCGTCTGGAGTAGGCCTCATAAGTTATTCGCGAGATCATTTCCCTGTGCGTGTATATTTAGAAGCCTCTTCATCTGGCTCGTGATGGAGATGGATGAGGGAGGCTCGCTCTCTGTCTGCACTCGCTCACCTCGCTGCGGAGAGGATTGTGGGAACACGAAGAGAAGATGACGGGGACGATACAATAAGAATTAAAGACACGGAGTAATATCAGAGTGATGAAGGGAAGGACCTGCTTTAAACCCTTTTAATAAAAGAACTACAAGCCTCTGCATTATTGATAAACTACTCAATAATGCGCGGAGAACACTTAGAGCCCACAGAGAGAGAGAGAGAGAGAGAGAGAGAGAGAGAGAGAGAGAGAGAGAGAAAGAGAGCGTTTGCTTTTTTTATCTGTACACACATCGTTCGTACATGTGCATTTAGTCCATATATATCCTCCAGATCTCTGTTGCTCTCTGTATCTCTCTCGTTCTCCTTTTCCTCTTCAGGTTGTGGGCTGATTAGAAAGTGCATGGCACAGAAACGGCAATCCATCACCCTGCCGAACCTGCACACACACACACACACGCACACACGCACACGCACACACACACACACACACAATCTCGCAATATCTTCAGTACTGTGCTGCAGATTCCCAGTAATCTCTGTGATAAACAAACTGCAAAATCATGAGTAATTGTGTGTTGACATCGCAACTCCCCATTCTCTCTCCCTCTCTCCCCCCCTTTTATGTCCTCTCTTCTCTCTCTATGCCTCTCTGTTTTCTCTCTCTCCCTGTCTTTCTCTACATCACTCTTCCCCTCTATCTCTCTCACTCCCTCATTCGCTCTCTCTTTTCTCTCTCTGCCACTCATCTCTCTTCCTCTCTCTCTTTCATTCTTGGTCTTTCTTTTTCATCCTCTCTCTCACTCGCTATCACTTACCCTCTCTCTCTATCACTTGCTCTCATGCTCTATATCTCTCTCTCTCTATCCCTCTCTCTGTCTCACTTACTCTCACTCACTCACTGTCTCTCTCTCTCTCTCTATCCCTCTCTCTCTCTCCCTCTCTCTCTGTCACTAACTCCCTCTCATTCTCTCTCTCTCTCTCACACACACACCTGCACGTACGTTTCTATTTTTATCCTCCCTTAGTTTCCCTCCTCATACCCACCTCCCCCTGTACACCTCTCATCATCGCACCCCCACTGGCCTGCAGTCCTCTTTAAGCTCTCTGATTGGCTCGTTCATCCTGTTCCCAGTGAAGGGAGGGTTTGCATTGGTTCATTTGCTGCAGGAGGAGGAGACACATGGACGTTTAGGCTGTTGCTGTTTTTGCACGCTGACATTTTGTAATGCCATTGAACATGTTTTTTCAGCACGATAGAGCTGAGGCCACAAAGCTGAGCATTAGGCTATGTTTAGATTGCAGGTCTTGTGTGTGCGTGTGTGCGTGTGCGTGTGTGTGCGTGTGTGTGTGTGTGTGATTGTGTGTTCATTCATATTATGCACCTGCTATCCATCTTTTCTGTGAATGAAATGCTGCTTCAATGTGACACTCATTTGCATAAGAGGAAACTACATCACCCACAATGCACTGTTAATGCATCTGAACTGAAGCGTGCTCTCTACTACACATGTGACTGTGTTGGTGTAAATATCTGATCAGAGCCAACTTCATTAGAATGAAAAAGTGGGGTGGTAACACGTGGCAACGCTGCTTCTCTCCTATTGGAGGAGAGTCGTGGCGATGTCATCCCTGGGTTTTAAGTGCATGATTATGTTAGTTGTATAAAGAAATGGTTCCAAAGTATACACTTTTATCAATGATTTTAAATATATATAAACCAAACGCAGAACAAGAAACGTCTGAAGACATTCACATCATTAAAATCGTTAAACTTCATGTAATTTTTTAATATATGTTCCTTTTGTTATGCACTTTTTGTGAAAAATAACAGCGTTCTAGAGAATAGCAGCATAAATAAAAGCAGGGTTTCTGCAGGTTTCAAAAGGTCAAAATTAAGACTTTTAAAGATCTTTTTAAGGTACGAGTCAAATTGAAGACCATTATCATAACATCAAAAACACCTACAAAACTCTTTTGCATTACAAACAGTAAGCTTCAGAAACATTCTTTGAACCCTTATCATCACTTTTATGTTTTTGAACGTTTACAAAGGTGCTCTGGCAACCCTAAACACCATATTTATATTTTTTAACATTTAGGAGAATGTTCTTAATTTCTGGCAACCCTAATAAACATATTTACAATTTTTTTTAAATCATGAGTCGCCAAAATATTCACAATCACATACAAGAATATATAAATATTGTAAAACTATTTTTTTTAACTAAAATTAAAATAAATGTTGGAATTGTCTGACAAAGTATGATTTAGTTTACAAACGATACGGAATTAAAAATTGAAATAAAAAAATTCCTGACCTGATCTGTAGTTGTTAGGCCCTTGGCATTGAGATACGAGTTAACCTTAACAACCTCGCTTAACCTTAATAAACCTAATAAAGCTGAACCACCGATCCTTTCGTGATGCTTTTCTCTGTCTTTCGATCAGCTCCACGTGGCTCGTGTGGATATGGTTTTGGAAGGGAGCTCGGAAGCTCTCTGCACCCCTCCGTCTCTGGAGCTACGGCCCTCGTGCAACAAGAACCAGCCGTCTCCGACTCTGGGCTCTGGATCGCAATCCCATGATGCTTTGTGCCCGGAGGATAAGGAGCCTGTTAAGTACGGCGAGCTGATAGTACTCGGGTAAGCAGACCAACTCCTAACCAGCCAATCAAAGAGCGATAATCTGCTGTTTAACTAATAATATTTCGTTTCTGAATATCTTCGTCAAATAATAAAAGTAAATTAATTTACTTTAACTAGAATGAAAGAACGTTATGACAGTACTTGTGAATTCTCAAGACAGAAAGGTGTCTAATGTAAAGCATCTGTGATCTTAATGCAAACTTAATGAAAATGTGTCTGGCTTGAGATATATATTTATATATATATATTTTTATTTTATTTATGTATTGATTTTTTTCATGTATGAAGTGAAGAAAGTGTTTATGGTCTTTTTGGCCTGCTGTTTGTGACATTATTGGCTTGCTGATAATTTGAGGATGGTTATGACCCTTTTGACCTGCTGTTAGGGAGAAGATGTTTGTCATCCTTTTGAGCTGCTGTTAGGTGTGGAGTGTTTTTGACCCTCTCGGCCTGCCGTAAGGAGAGGATGTTTATAATCCTTTTAGCTTTCTTTTACATAGATGGGGTTTATGACCCTTTTGACCTGCTATTACATAGATGCCATTCATGACCCTTGTGACAACCTGCTATTAAGTAGAGGAAATGTTTGAACCCTTTGACCTACGATTACCAGTATAGGTTGTTGATTGCCCTTTTGGCCTGCCATTAAGTAGAGGTTGTGTATTAACCTTTTGGCCTGGCATTAAGTAAAATGTGTTTATGACCCTCTTGGTCTGCCATTAAGTGAAGGTTGTTTATGACCCTTTTGACCAGCTACTAAGAAGAGGTCGTTTATGACACTTTTGACCTGTTAGTAAGACGAGAATATTTATGACTGCCGTTAATTATAGAGCATTAATGACCTTGTTGGCATGCTCTTAAGTAGATGTTATTTTTGGCCTTTTTGGCATGTTTATTAAACAGAGGGTGTTCATTACCCTTTTTACCTACCATTGAGTAGAGGGTATTTATAACCCTTTTGGCCTGCCATTATGTAGATGATGTCTATGACCATTTTGCCCTGACATTGAGAAGATGGTATTTATAACCCATTTTGACCTACCATACCCTTGAATGCTGAATCTAGTTGGTGATACTGTTTGAGGGACATTTAATAAATGTATAAAACAAATTATTCCTCTGTTTTAGACCAAATTTGTGACATGTTCAAATAACCAAAAAAAAACTCCCAGCAAGGGTTTTGTTTGTTTTGGCGATTGTTTTGTCAACATTGGCTCCCAAAGATTGCATACAGCACCTTTTAAAATGAACTTTTAAATATGCCTACAGTAGTTCAGGAAAAGTATAGAATTAAAAACAGTTATTGAAAAACTGAAATTGAAGAAGCCTGTCAAACATTTAAAGACGCAGAAAAAACTTAAAAGTGCAGATCTCTGTTTCAGCGTTTGCATTTTTCATCACTACATTCTATTGTTGCAAACAGATTGTAGCTTTATTTGTTTACTCTCCAATTACTGGAGCTTACCATTCAGCAAGTCCCTGTTTAGCTCTGAATGATGGATTCCGTAGCACTGGGTTTATCTCCACTCAGGTCTGTCTGCAGTATACGCGCACACACTGAAACAGTAAGATACTGCACGCGCTTTAAAGTGCTGCTCGTCCACTCAGCCGGGGATCTGCTGAACACGGGGGTTTAGTGGCAGTTCAAGGGTAAAATTACTCTCAAATAAATATGGCTTTAATTACCTGCATTTCTTGCGGATGAGTGAACGCCTCGTCACTTGGGACGACCAGTTGAATCCCTGCCGTACCTGTAGCTGGGTTTATCTGTAGATTTCAGCTGCAGATGCAAAACACTTAATCTGACTGCAAACCAAGACGCCGTTCAGATAAAACAGAGGGTGAGCTGAGCGCGATGAGGAACCCCAGAGCTACAGCGAGAGGGAAAAACACAAAACGGTGTTTGTATGTGGATAAAAATGAACATGAACTTACTGGCCACTTTAATAGGTACACCTTTAAGAAGCAGGGACGATCCTCGGGTCCAAGCTTGAGGGGTGCTCAGCCCCCAAACGAGAACAAAATGTCCTCAGTGACACTCGTGATAAATATAACCTGTTATACAAATTAAGGTTCTGTACACGTTTGCACAGTGGCGAGATGTCAATGAGTTTTAAGAGGGTTCTGGAGCACTGGGTCCTGAAGTTTTTCAGGTTATTTTCTTTACTTATTTAATTAAAGAATGAATTGTTATTTATTTAAAGATATTTTCTTGAGGTTATTTTCTTTTTTAATTTGGTGCAAAAAAATGTTTTGGTACTGTGTTCAGTGCTTTGGGAATCCAGCTTGAAACATATATAATAAAGTTTATTATTATTATTAAATATTAATGAAAAGGGCCTTCAAAGTTGCTTATGGAGCATTTTAAGGGTAAAAACACGTGGGTCTTAAGCATTTAACCATAAAACTCTTAAAATTGCAGTGTCAGGATTCTTAAGAAGTAAGCTTCTAATAATTCTGTTCTGTAAAAAGGTCTTTTTGTCTTCGAATTTTCAAGATGCTTAGAAATGTTGTGAAGAAAAAAATGACGTTGTTGCATTTTTTGTGCAACATATATATATATATATATATATATATATTTATATATATGAAAAAATATACATGTAATAAAAGATTTTGCTGATTTTAAGAAAAAAAGTTTTCTTTAACTCCTTTGTTTTATTAATTGCAAATCTATATACATTTTTATCAATGTTTGCAAGAATTAATGAAATTTTAAAAAGTTAACCAAAAATGTAAAAAACTTGTTCTTGCGTTTTTAATTAAGTAAAAAAATATGATACAGCGAGAAAATAAATGGTTGAATATCTCATATTTTGAATGTAAAGCTTAGGATTGCATTTAATCAATCCTTCAATACTCTACCTCATAGCCTTATGTTAATTACTTGTTAGTTGTGTTGCACTTTACTGTACTTGTGTGGTTTGTATTGTACTTACGCACACACACACACGGCAATAAAAACTGATTTAGAGGATGATTTATCAAGCTGTAAAAATCATTAATCAATCTTAAAGTGAAGGCTTCTATGGTTTCTAAACTGATTTAAATGAGAAAATGCTGCTGCTAGCGCCTCTGTTTCATCTCTAAACGAGCAGATACTGATGAGACGCTTGATAAGAGGTTGTTACTCAGCTGAGCGAATCATCTGTTCAGATCTGTGGGGGCGGGGCCTGTGTTCGCTCTTTTATTGGGCGACTCAGCTGTCAGTCTCCTCTTCTCTAGGGCAGAATGAATGTTTCAGCTCCTCTCCAAATGTTGGTGAGAAAACTAAATGTATAATGAATGGTTTGGTTTTAGGGGTGCTAAGAATAAGTTTAGGGGTGCTATATTGTAACAAATAAAGATAGAAAACACAGATTAAGAAACATGCCTCATTTTTTACAACCCAAATAGAACATTTAACTCAGTAGAACTAATATAACTAGATGGAACTATTAAAATAAATCAAAATGTACCTTTTAAAACTGTTTTACTTTAGAATAGATGATGCCATTAAGGAACTTAAAAGCTTTCAGTGGAATCTTTACAACATTTCAAAGGAACTTCTTTGAAAAGAGACCAAATTTGTGTTCCTCTGCAAATCTATGTGAGAAGAACAGAATGTTTTTGTTTTGGTGCAGGAAAAACAAGACCCCCAGAGTACTCACTGACAAAAAATGTTCCTATTATTCTACACAAAAGAGAAATAAGAACACAGAGTCATGTGAAAAATGCCTATTTTAGTATTTTTAGATGTGAACTTCAGATGGGAATTTAACAAGTCAATTAAAGCAGACGATTACAGCGCGAAATAAAGCGTTATTATTATTTGACCGCCTTTAACACACCACCACGAATTCTTTGACAGACGGAAGATGCCCGCACACACACGCACGCACGCAAACACACATGCGCACGCACATGCGCACACGCACACACACACACACCCAAGCTCCTCATACCCTACAAGACCGTAATCATTTTATGAGTATAAAACGCTTTAAAAACGTATTACACACACAGAAATGCACTAAATTGCCTGTACCTTCTCCCCAGATTTCCCCAGTCGGTGTTCTACAGCTCTCTTAAAGGGTTTGCAAGGGAAATACTATAATAATATTTCCCCAGAGGAAAGAGTATAGTTTAAGCTGTAAATCTGTCTCGGTTGACTCAGTATTAGAAACTCCTCAATTTTGATGCAGGTTCAATTTATTGTAAATTTACACAATTAAAAATACAACAAAAAAAATACTGTATGTACACTTATATTTGTATTAATTCAGGCTTGTGATTTTGACTCACCAATGCGTCCTTTAACTCCAGAGAGTTGATGTGCTTTTAGTTGCATCATCTTCAATGTTCCAATATTCTCTGAGCTTGGATTGTGCTATTGTGTTTTCTCTCCATCAGCCATAATGGTTCGCTAGCTAGCGGGGACAAGGGGCGCAGACGGAGCCGCCTTGCTCTTTACAAGCGACCCAAAGCTAACGGCGTCAAGCCTGATGTCATCCACAACGTCTCCACTCCTCTGGTGTCCAAGGTAAAGCTTCTACTGGAGAGCATTACACTCATTTCTCTCCTTTTTACTTTTTTATTTAGATGTACAACCAGTTTGATTAATTCCAATTCATAGCTTTCCATTCCCATTAGGAGTCGTTTACAGTTATATGATACGATGAGCCAGCATTTAATTAAAGAGCCAGTATTGTGGTTCTGAATGTAGATTATTTGTGTTTTGGTGTCTCAAACAACATGATGACACCAATGCATGGTCAAAAAGCACTTTTTATTTCTACCTGATTTTTCAATGACTTCAAGAAGATTTGTTTTATGACTCGTTCGTAGAAAACTCCTCCTTTAAGTGATGTATTCTGCAGTGATTGGTCGGTACACTCAGGTCTGCTGTTATTGGATACAGCGTCTAGCGCTTCTGAAATAATAATTAACTTTTAGCATCCGCTAGTGATGGGAAGTTCGGATCATTTCTCCGACTCGGATCTTTGAGTCCCGTTCAGCAAAACGAACAAATCTTTTTTCGAGTCATTTCGTTCATTTTAATAAAATACCAATAAAATGTTGTGTGTTTCTTCGCTAACATATTTATTATATACACAAACCCGAATCACACTACAAATAGGACAAAACTATAATGCTAGAAGACAAAAAAGATATTCTACTTAAGCCTACCTGGGTCTTTTAGTCTGATTCAGTTCAGCTCTGATCTGTGTTTAGGTTAAAGTCTCGTTCGTTCCTCACATTTCTTCTCTCTGATGGTAACGAGTGCAGTCCGGCCCCGGGGCCTTCTGTCACGTGACGCTCCCTAATATTTACCAACACAATATGAGCTGGAAACCTAAAAAATGTGTTCTTTCTCCGAGTCCTCCGGTTCCTTTCGTTCTCTTGTCATTAATGATGAGCGCGTTACGCTCAGAAAACCAGAAGAATGTTGCGCATGCGCCACTGAACGAATCCCTCTCCGACACGATTCGTTCCTACGAGTCACATTAAAGAGTCGTTCAAAAAGAACGAATCGTTCATGAACGACACATCACTAGCATCCGCACATAAACGTTTTGACTGAGAGGAAGATGCTGGCGCAAAAAAGTGAGAACTGATCAATTCTTTTTCAGAAGCCTTTTTGCGAAGCCCGAGTTAAACGCTTGTAGATTCGCAAAGCAGTCCTCAAGAAAATGGCGAGTTCTCATGAGGTTCAGGTGAAAGATGGAGCTTCACCAGCGCTCCTTAGAGCCTCTTCTCTCACCAGAGGATATAAAGATGAGAATCTCTCACGGAAGAAAAAACAGTTCTGTTTGGGGGAACACCTTTCCAGGTGTCCTTGTGAGAGCGGTGGGAGGAGCTTAGTACGTTTCGTACAGTCCGTGACTTTTCGAAAACCTGAATAATACATCCATCCATCCATTTTCATGTCGGCTGTCTTCCCCTTCGGGTTCGTCACAGTGGAATGAACCGCCAACTCTTCTGGCATATGTTTTTACACGGCGGATGCCCTTCCAGCCGCAAAAAACCTGAATAATCTGTAATAGAAATCTGAACTGAAAATCAGTCAACACGCAAATACTTTTCACAAATAAAGCTCAAACTGGATGCTCCTCAGACTTGCAGCGCTGTTACCCACGACATGAAGAATTTTCTTCGCAAATTTTTTTTCGCAGTCCAATTACAAACATTCCAATTATTACGGAAAAACACTTGCTAATTAATACACATTTCTATAGACGAATCTTTATAGGGAAAAGTAAATAACACTCCCTTATTTTTAGAGCTGACTTATAGCTCTATTGTAGTTTTTGCGGTCTACTTTTCAAACAAATGTAAGCCTTGTATGGAGTTATTGTTACTCAGACAGCGTTTCATGTCTGGGGGATCCATTGCCTTTTGGGGATTTGAATTCACCCAATCTAGACATTTTATGTTAAAATACTTTATTCTTCTACTTTTGCCAAGAAACAAGTGATTTAAACAGCAAAGATACTTTATTTATTGTTTTTTTTTTAACCTCATTTCTTCACATTTACAATTTGAACCATGTGTGGTGTTCTCATTATTGTTACTCTGCAGGATTGGTGGCTCTGCTGGACCCGTTGCATTTGGGCCTTTTCATTCACACAATCATAGAATTTTATACTAAAATGTAAAATTGTATGTTTATGTGTGATTCATGTTTGTGTGGTAAGACAGAATAAAGGTACAGAATTTAAATTTTCACACTTTCACACGCTCCGGGTCCAGTAGAGCAGAACACCTGGTGTGTAATATAAACGTGTAGAGGGAGATACAACGTGGGGTCATACGTTTTTTTTTCTTTACGATATATATATTTTCTTTTGATGAAAGCTGAAAGATATATAATTTCTGTGTAAAACTGTGTCATTTCTCTCTTTTGATGAAAAATTAAAACTGGGTCCCACAGACCCGAACACCATACGAGGGTTAAACAAACATATGTTTACACTTTGTGTTTTGGTGAAATCACTCACTTTCAGTCAAAAATCCCTCTTTATTCTTTACACATAGTTTAGAAGGCCTGGACTCGAAAACGCTACGTTAGGTAGTAAATGGAGTAATTCAGGCTTCGAATAACCGGTTTCTGCAAGTTTGCAAACTGGACTTTTACTGCTGACAGAAAAGGCTGGAAAACATTGCACCAAATGTGAGACGCATCCACTCTTGAGGATTCACTAATCAAGTACCCAAGCACTTCTTTGTAGCTTTAAACGCTTAAGAACTTAGCACTGTCTCAGCATGCCCTCGTGATCCTGTAAGTGTAGAGCGCTGCATGATGTTGCAACCAGAGAGATTCCTTGAAAGTTAGGAAACATGACAGAGCCCGATTTTCCTCCCGAATTATGAGTGGAGAACGATGCAGCAAAGAACATTGCTCACGATGTGTTCTCATGTGTTTGTGTTTCCAGGCCCTCAGCAACAAAAGCCAACACAGCATCTCCTACACCCTCTCCCGGAGCCATTCTGTTATAGTGGAATATACTCATGATCTCAACACCGACATGTTTCAGGTGAGCAGGAGAGCAACCCAAGAGAGGCTCCTCTAGCTCGGTGAACTCATTAACTCCCGTCTTCTACTCTGAAAGCTCTTTCAGTCTTCAAACATGGAAGATTTCGTCCTGAAATGTGGCGAGCTATTAAATTATGAGCAACAAACTATAAAAAAATGGAAATGTAAAAAAGAGGAAAAGAGGGAAGCCAAGCAGGAAGAGAGGGAGACTAGAGAAAGAAGGTCCACATGAGAAGAGATAGAACACAGAAGAGAGAGAGACTAAAGAAAAGAGCAAGAGGGAAAGGTCCCACAGAAAGAAAGAATGGAAAGAGAGAGGGAAGAAGGAGAGAGCACAAAAAGATAGATTCCAGAAAGAGAGGCAAAGAGGGTCCACATGAGAAGAGATAGAACACAGAAAAGAGAAAACCTAAAGAAAAGAGCAAGAAGGAGAGGCCCCACAGAGGGGAAGAGCGATGGAGCACAATAGAAAGAGAGAGCGAGAGAGGGATAGAGAAAGCACTAAAGAGAGAGGAGCAAGAGGTGACACAGTAGAATAGAGAGTGCACACAAAAAGATAGATAGATTCCAGAAAGAGAGAAGGGGAGGGCACATGGGAAGAGATAGAACACTGAGAGAGGAGGTCGAATGCTGAAAAAAGAGAGGAGCAAGAGGTGGCACAGAGGAAGAGAGAGGTGAACAGAGAGAGAGGAGAGAGAATACAGAAAATAGAGAGAGCATGAGGGGAAAGGCAGCACGAAGATTGTGAAAGTATAGAAAAGAAAAGATAGAGCACAGAAACGAGAGAGAAAGGACAGAAGGGATAAAGACAGAGATAAAACAAAAAAAGAGGCCACATGGGAATGGATAGAAGGAGGAGGGAGAGAATACAGAAAAGAGAGAGAACAAGGAGAGACAGCACAGAGATGGGGAAGAGAGAGAGAGAAAGAGAGAGAAAACACAGAGATAGAAGAGAGGGAGATCAAAAAGGAGGAGAGCACAGAAAGACAGGACCGTAGGACAAGAGCACAGAAAAGAGCAAAGTAAAATTGAATTCCAGAGAGACAACACAGACAAGGAGAGCACTAAAAAAGAGAGATCACTTGCAAGAAGAGAGGTGACACTGAGAGAGGGTGCACGAGAGAGAGGGTGCACGAGAGAGAGAGGGTGCACGAGAGAGAGAGGGTGCACGAGAGAGAGAGGGTGCAGGAGAGAGAGAGAGGGTGCAGGAGAGAGAGAGAGGGTGCACGAAAGAGAGTGTGCACGAGAGAGAGAGTGCAGGAGAGAGAGAGAGAGAGTGCACGAGAGAGGGTGCACGAGAGAGAGAGTGCACGAGAGAGAGAGAGTGCACGAGAGAGAGAGAGTGCACGAGAGAGAGAGAGTGCACGAGAGAGAGAGTGTGCACGAGAGAGAGAGGGTGCACGAGAGAGAGAGGGTGCAGGAGAGAGAGAGGGTGCACGAAAGAGAGTGTGCACGAGAGAGAGAGTGCAGGAGAGAGAGAGAGAGTGCACGAGAGAGAGAGGGTGCACGAGAGAGAGAGGGTGCACGAGAGAGAGAGAGTGCACGAGAGAGGGTGCACGAGAGAGAGAGAGTGCACGAGACAGAGAGAGGGTGCACGAGAGAGAGAGAGAGGGTGCACGAGAGAGAGAGAGAGAGAGAGAGGGTGCACGAGAGAAGGGTGCACCAGAGAGAGAGAGAGAGAGAGAGAGAGGGTGCACGAGAGAGAGAGAGTGCACGAGAGAGAGAGAGGGGTGCACAAGAGAGAGAGAGAGAGGGTGCACGAGAGAGAGAGAGAGAGAGAGGGTGCACGAGAGAAGGGGTGCACCAGAGAGAGAGAGAGAGAGAGAGAGAGGGTGCACGAGAGAAGGGTGCACCAGAGAGAGAGAGAGAGAGAGAGAGAGAGGGTGCACGAGAGAGAGAGAGAGAGAGAGAGAGAGAGAGGGTGCACGAGAGAAGGGGTGCACCAGAGAGAGAGAGAGAGAGAGAGAGAGGGTGCACGAGAGAAGGGTGCACCAGAGAGAGAGAGAGAGAGAGAGAGAGAGAGAGGGTGCACGAGAGAAGGGTGCACCAGAGAGAGAGAGAGAGAGAGAGAGAGAGGGTGCACGAGAGAAGGGGTGCACCAGAGAGAGAGAGAGAGAGAGAGAGAGGGTGCACGAGAGAGAGAGCAGGCGAAAACGAAGGAAGAAAAGTTGCCTGTACAAGCATTATTTAAAATCTATATTTTATAACATGATTGATATTTTTCTATGTTTTGAGCAAACACTTGGACGTGTAATTCTATTAATTTATTTGTTTGGTGCAGATTCTGTTATTTCTCTTGAATGATGTCATTTGAGTTATTTTCGTTGCATTAAAGCTGAACATTAATGTTTCATTTAGAAAATACTTCATTTCAGATAACACGAATGGTATGTAGACTATAATTGAAAAGGTTTCTTTGTTTGCTTAAATGAAACCAAAACAAAAGCTAATCAGATTAATAAAACGAGCCATTGGAATTAATTGAAAAAACAACAGCAATTACATTTTTTATTTAATCAACAAAGTCAAAGTAATGATTAACTGACTGAATCTCTTCCTTTGAATGGATTTCAGATCGGGCGCTCCACAGAAAGCATGATAGATTTCGTGGTGACGGACACAGCGAGCACTGGAGGAGGAGGAGGAGGTGGTGGAGGAGGAGGAGGAGGTGGTGGAGGGGGGCAGGGCTCTGGAGTCCCGAACGGAGAGGGGGGGCAGTCAGCTCAGAGCACCATCTCTCGCTATGCGTGCCGCATCATGTGTGAGCGCAGCGCTCCATACACCGCCCGGATATATGCAGCCGGCTTCGACTCGTCCAAAAACATCTTCCTCGGGGTGAGTCCCAATACACCAACGGGTTGAGCCCTCTTCACCAAAACCAGTGTTGGGTCAGTTACAGTTGTAGTTACATAGTCTAAAAGTAACTCCAGGTAACGTTTGATTAGTTACATTTTAAAAAAAGTTACTTTTTATGAAGGTAATCAATGGCTATCAAGAGTTATTGTTGACCCAAGTAACTATAAACTGTACTGTAAAAGTAACATTTGAGTTACTATATTATTTATTGTTCTGTTTAATTAAAACTACAAACATAAACATATTAAATAATAATTTGGAATGTATTTCACAAATTAATATCGCAAACTCAAGAGAAGCTGTCTGAAGAGGGCTCTGGGGCCAGTAAGGACCCGGGGCCCATAGACCCACCCTGAGAAGGATTAAGCTGTGTGTGAGGTGGTGCCAGAGTTTTCTTTTTCAACCATCTATTGGGAAGCAGGGGGTAGGTTTCTTAAATCCTAGGTCTGTGTTGAGTAAAAAAAAATTTATAAATCATAATTGAAACAATCATTTATTTTCAATTATATTTCAAATAATTGAAAAATGGTCGAGATGCATTTTCTCAGTATGAAAGAACTTAAAAACACCTAATATTTAAATTCAACGAGACAAGATGTGAAAATATGCGTCCGGAAGGGCATCCGCCGCATAAAACATATGCCAGAAAAGTTGGAGGTTCATTCCGCTGTGGCGACCCCGAAAGGGAAGAAAGCCGACATGAAAATGGATTGATGGAAGATCTGAAAATATAAGTTAAAAATGAGAATCAGATGGTTACTGTTTTAGTTAGGTTGAACCTGCAGTCAACCATCCATCTTCATGTTGGCTTTCTTGCCTTTCGGGGTCGCCACAGCGGAATGAACCGCCAACTCTCTGGCATATGATTTACGCGGCGGATGCCCTTCCAGCAGCAACCCATCGCTGGGAAACATCTACACACATACTCTATGGACAATAGTTTTGTTTTTTCTCAATTCACTTATACCGCATGTCTTTGGACTTTGGACACCCGGAGTAAACCCACGCGATCACGGGGAGAACATGCAAACTCCACACAGAAATCCCAACCAACCTAGCCGAGGCTCGACCCTGCGACCTTCTTGCTGTGAGACGACCATGCTATCCACTGCGCCACGGTGACGCCCAGCTGCAGTCAACCAATTGAGAATAAAGTTTGTTCATGCTACTGAATGCAGAGGTTGTTCTGCTCATTCGTCTTCAGCTGGTGTCCGGCGGCAGGACGAGAGCCTCAGCTCCTCATGTTCAAAAACCTCTACTGACACCGTCCAGCAGAAATACCCCCCAATTCCCCTCGGATGGGTTGTTTTGTCTGAATCGAAGGGTTCTCTGGCTTCCGCTGCAGGTGTCTCCACGTTGTGTGTGCGTCCAGTGTATGCCAAGTGCGTTCATAGCTCACTGGAGCCCCCTCTGTCCACAAGGCAGTCTCGCAGATGACCATAGGTGACCTTTCCCCTGTATCTCCTTCTAACGTAGATGAAATACACTTGAATACTGAATAAATAATGAAAATAGCTATTACATTCTTGATCATACATACAAATCTTGAAGTTATACAACAACGGGATGTTGATGACAAAGTTTCGGCAGTAGCACATGCAGACAATTAATGCTTTAGCTAATTATTCTCCTCAGATATTCCCATATAAACCATCAGATCGCTCCGTTACTCTGACGAGCTACAGCAAAACCCCTCCACCACCACTTCGCCACGCTTCCAGAGCCCGAAGCTCGCCTGGTGCGCGTTTATACTCGCCAAGTCTGCTTGCGTATCCAAGGCTTAATTTATGCAAGTGCGCACTTGTGAAATAAGTTTGTGCTTAATCATTCAAATGTTTTTCTGTTTTTGAGGTGCATTTAGAAATAAAATGCAATTTAAAATTTTATTTTTTGGAAAAAAAAAATCCAACATATATAATCATATAGTGCCGAAAACAACGTACAGAAATTTACCACAATATCAGTTGCAATAAAAAGCATGTCAAAGTATGTAACAAAAAGAAAAAATTACAAACAGAAAAGATTGTTAAAAGACTTAAGCTGTAAATCCATCTCAGTTGACTCAATTTTAGAAACTCCTCAATTT
Source organism: Danionella dracula (assembly GCA_900490495.1). Lineage (NCBI taxonomy): Eukaryota > Metazoa > Chordata > Actinopteri > Cypriniformes > Danionidae > Danionella > Danionella dracula. The sequence goes on from UELW01000145.1 coordinate 1,802,546, forward strand.
TGATGCAGGTTTAATTTATTGTAACTATGGATTCAAGTGAAATTGATGTATGAATTGTATTAATTCAGGCTTGTGATTTCGTACAAGACATAATCAATAAAAAAAACATGCTCAAGTCATGCTAAAATCAAATAAACTTGAGATCCCGGAGCTTCTCTTTGGAGCTGCATCCTAGCATTTCAATCCCATCGAATTGCGTCCCTAACTCCTCCCTGTGACTTTCATAGCAACCAGCTCGATCATGCCTTTCTACACTTTAGCGTTCCTCAGCCGCAGACACGAAGCCAGCAATGAAGCAGGCAGCGATGCATGACCGATCAGCACACGCTGTGTCCTCGTACCAACGCCCTTGACAGACTTGCTCTGCCCACTGCTGTTCTGCGGAGGTGGACGGAGAAGGAAGGGAAACTGTATTTCTTCCTGGGTTATAAATATTCCAGCCTCCTAGTGTAGAGAGCAGCTCCGAGTAGTACTGTAGGTGTGTTATGTAATCGCTAGCTGCTGAGAATGGAAAGCTTACATTCTGTGTCTAAATTAAAACTATGAGATCTGGGATTTATCAAAGAAGACAATACATTTTAGTGTTTGTCATAATGCATACTGAGATATTTAGGTAATAAAGGGTCAATTATAATGTGTTTTGATTCATAATGATTTTTGATAATGCTTAATATAATCCACATTGAGTTACGTACTAACTTGCCAATAATTTGGGAGACATTTTTGGTTTCAATTATCGTCATGTTTAAAATAAATGTTTTTTTTTAATCAAGTTCATAATCAAGCATCGGTTAATCATTAATACGTCCTTAACTAATGATGAATGCCAACCTTAAGGAAAACTTTGGCAACTTCAAGTTCACACTAAAGTTTATTTGGTGACAGTAAATGATGGAAGGTAATTGATAGTGATAAATAAAAAGCATTTAAATGACTAGCTGAATAACATAGATTGCTTAGTTCTCTTTCTCTTACAGATAGAAAGGTTTTATCTCTTAAATGTGATTCTTGAATGATTTTTTTTAACTAATTGTCTTGTGACAAAAAGGGGGGATTGCAACGGGAAAAGTGAATAATTAATAGAGGTATTAATATCTGTTATATAGTATGTGTCATAAATAATTATTAGTTAAATATCTAAGTATGCGTTAATGATTTTAGATAATTAGCTAATATGAAAGTTAATGATTTTAGCTAATTCTTAACATATTCCAAATTAAGAGTTCCATATTAACTTGCCAATAATTTTGTTGACATTTTTGGTTTCAATTATACTTCCTATTAACAGAAATAAAATATTTTATCAAGTTCATAATTAAGCATTGGTTAAGCAAGTTCAGACTAAAGTTTATTTGGTGACAGATTTATTTTAAGAGACTACACCATGCAAACCATTTATCTCTCTCTAGTTTCCTAGCTCAAATTTATTCTACTTCTACAGTTAATAAATGCATTTTATTACAAGTCAAATAAGTGTACCTAAAGCCTTGCATCTATGTTGGGGGTGGGGTTTGTGTGCAGAACTCCGATGAGGATGGTATTTTTATAGACAAAAAAAAGATGACTTTAAATGCAGTTTAAGTTTATAGCATCATGTCAATTAACCATGTGCAAATCAGGATTTTTTAAAAGAAATTATTACTGATTGACTATAGTAAGTAAATAACTTAATTTGTATATATAAAGCACATTTACATTTATGCCTTTGGCAGACGCTTTTGTCCAAAGTGACTTAAAGAACGGGAGAGACAATATGCAATCTGTTACACCGTCAAAGTCTTAACTCAGTTTGGTCATAATAGAAATTGTATCAGCTGGTCAATTAACCATGGACGGAAGGAAATATTTTTTTGTAGTAGGTGTTCCCTGAAGAGAAGAGTTTTCAGTTGCTTTCTGAAAGCTGTTAGTGTTGCTGCTCTCCTGACTGCATCAGGAGTTTGTTCCAGCAGCCAGGGACAGTGAGAGAGAAGCTTCTGGAGAGATTGGGACAGACCTATTTACAAACAGCAGTGATGAACCAAAGTGCTGAACATGAAACAAGGCAAAAATACGGAGTTAAAATGACAGGATAAACTAAAAACAAACAATAAAAGTGACCGCATTTACAACAGTTGAAAAAAAGATTTGCAGATACTAAACTCAGTTTAAATGCCTGCAAACACTTCAGTCTGGATTTTAAATATATATTTTCATACCCCTTTTGTGGTTGTTTTTCTTGTAGATTTCTCTAATTTGGTGCATAATTGTTTTGTGTTTTAATCGACTCTTCTGGCATATGTTTTATGTGGCGGATGCCCTTCCAGATTTAAATATTATGTGTTTACACGTCTCGCGTGCTCCAGCAAAACACCCACAAACACACAAACACACACGCGCACACACACACACACACGCACGCACGCACGCACGCAGAATAAAGATCTCTCTCGGTGGAGTCTCTCTGACTGACACAGGTGCTAATCACCTCCCCGGCTAAACGGAGACAAACAAACAGTGGTTAGAAAGCGTAACACAAAAATCAAACAGGTGATCAGCATCAGCTGCAGGATCAGAGATAAATGATGAAGATGGGTTAGATAGGCACATTGAGTCACGTTATTTTTTTCAACAATTTGTATGTTTATAGTGCCCAGACACCACAGCACTTATTCGAATGCTAGCTTAAACAGATATGTATTTAATCACATTTTGGATATGAATATTATTATGTGGTGTGCATGCGATGAAAGTATTTAGAAACACATTTTACTTCCTCAGAGCTACCCCTAAAACATCAGATGTGCAAGAAGGTCATGTTTTGTTTATTGAGTCGTTCGTACTAAACCTGTCCTTCACATAACACATCATATGAGAGTCACTGAACAATTCGGTATGCTTATATGTTTATTAAAAGATCGCAAAAGGTTTTGTTAACCATAGAATAGTGTCGACCCAAAACCAAATAATGAACCAAATAAAAAAAACAAATAGAGAATCGCAATAGGGGCACTTTAAAATGTAACAAAGCTTTAGTTTTGAAGGTTCGGGAGCTGCCACGCTGTAACTTTTGAAAAAAAAAGTTAGACAAAATGTAATGAGCTACCAAATATAGCAACCTGATAAAGTCCTGTAAGCAGACACTTGAGCTGAGTTTTCCATGTAAATAAAAGCCAATCGTGTGCTTGATTGCAGGAGCGCGCAGCGAAATGGAGGACCTCCGATGGTTTGATGGATGGGCTCACAACCAACGGGGTGCTGGTGATGCACCCAGCGGGGGAGTTCGTGTCGGAACCCGCTCCCGGCGTCTGGAGGGAGATCTCGGTGTGTGGGAACGTTTTTGCCCTTCGGGAGACGCGGTCGGCCCAGCAGAGGGGGAAACTGGTGAGAGTCTGGCTCCGTTCACTGTTCCTGCGGGTGCTTGAAGTCCTTGAAAGTACTTGAAATCTAATTTTGTGTGTTCAGCGTTGAGCCGTTGTTGAATTGTTGGAGAGTTTAAGGTTAAAACGGCTCTAAGAAGCGGTCACTTCTCGAAGAGTCTGCAGTCAAAGAAAGATTTCTTTAAGACCAGTTTGGTTTTGTCCAATTCTGCAACTTTTGCCTTAATATATACACAACTGTGGCTTTTGTTTTAATTGAAATAAAATGAAAGTCATTTAAGTTTATATATCTTTCTTTTTTTCTTTAGCAATTTTATTCAAATACTAGTGTCATTGTTTTTGGTAGAAATTGTACTTTGTTTTATTTGATCTGTTTCTTGTGTTTCTCAGTTTTATTTTGTATTTACTTGCATTTTTTTGTAAATTAAAATGAATTAATTTAAATTTGTGTCATTTTATGTTTATTTTATGGATTCATTATATGTATTTAATGAATGTTCTGTTATATTTGTTTTGATTAATTTTATGTTTTTTATTTTCAATCCATTCACTTTTTATTTAAGTTTTTTTTAGTTCACTTTTATTTTGAATTGCCATTTTAATTGAACTTTTATTTTCATTTTAATGGGTGTTCTTTGTATTTAATGGCTTTCCTTTATGAAATGCACTTTTTAAAAACCAATTTTATTTGACAGTTTTTCTATTTTATTTAATATTTGTATTTTTATTCATGAATGTTTTTATTTTTTATCATTTTTATTTGAATGGGAAAAAAACAATTTAAGCTAAATTCATTAATTTACTTCTTATTTTTAGTTTTATTTATTGATTTTTTTAAAGAAATGTTTCCTTTGTTAATGGCTTTTGGTTTTATAGCTTAAGCTTTGCTTGTGGTAACATTACGTCCATGTTAAAGACAGTTGATAATTCTCGCACCTTGAGGCACAAATATAGAAGCATGTGCCATGATATAGAATTTATAGAGTTTATTTAGTCTGTAAGAGCTCATGAACCACAAACACCATGTTATAAGACTGAAGCGATGGGCTGTATGAAATCTAACCACAGGCCGTGGTTACCTCTCAGGTGGAGAACGAGTCGAACATGCTCCAGGACGGCTCTCTCATCGATCTCTGTGGTGCCACTCTCCTTTGGCGGACACCCAGCGGCCTCCGACACACACCGAACCTCAAACAACTCGAGTCTCTCCGGCAGGAACTCAACGCTGCTCGTCCTCAGTGCCCTGTGGGGTTCAACACCCTCGCCTTCCCCAGCCTGACACAGAGGGCCACCATCGACAAGAAGCAGCCTTGGGTTTATATGAACTGCGGGCATGTCCATGGCTATCACAATTGGGGTTTTCGCAAAGATAAAGCCACGGTGGGTCACAGCAACACCCCAGCAACCACCGTGGACCGCGAGTGTCCTATGTGCAGGGGAATCGGCCCCTACGTGCCACTGTGGCTGGGGTGTGAAGGAGGATTGTATCTGGACGCTGGTCCCTCGACGCACGCGTTCTGCCCCTGCGGTCACGTGTGTTCGGAAAAGACGGTTCAAGGTTGGAGTCAGATCCCGCTACCACACGGGACGCATGCTTTCCACGCTGCTTGCCCTTTCTGTGGAACATGGCTGACCGGGGAGCAAGGCCACGTCAAACTTATCTTCCAAGGTCCGGTGGACTGAAAGAAAGATACGAGTCTGGACTCAAAATGAAGAGCTTGTGAATTTTTGGCAAGGATGAAACAAAGGGAAATTCTTTGCAATGTGATGTAGAATGTGTAAATAAAAGTGATGAATAAAAGGTGAAAGCGTGAAATTGTTAGAGTGTGCAGAAGAAGGGAATGAACATGTACGCATTCAATTGTTAATAATAAGTACAACAACTGCAAGCAGAAGGAGTATAATGATATGCTAATGATAGGAGTTTAATGATATGCTAATGATATGAGTTTAATGATCAGCGTATAAGGATATGCTAATGATAGGAGTTTAATGATATGCTAATGATAGGAGTATAAGGATATGCTAATGATAGGAGTATAAGGATATTATAATGATAGGAGTATAAGGATATTATAATGATAGGAGTATTAATTATATGCGATCGATAGGAGTATAAGGATATGCTAATGATTGGAGTTTAATGATATGCTAATGATAGTAGTATAATGTTATTGTAATGATAGAAGTACTAATGATATGCTAATGGTAGGAATTTAATGATATGCTAATGATAGGAGTATAAGGGTATGCTAATGATAGGAGTTTAACGATATGCTAATGACAGGAGTTTAATGATATGCTAATGATAGGAGTTTAATGATATGCTAATGATAGGAGTATAAGGATATGCTAATGATAGGAGTATAAGGATATTATAATGATAGGAGTATAAGGATATTATAATGATAGGAGTATTAATTATATGCGATCGATAGGAGTATAAGGATATGCTAATGATTGGAGTTTAATGATATGCTAATGATAGTAGTATAATGTTATTGTAATGATAGAAGTACTAATGATATGCTAATGGTAGGAATTTAATGATATGCTAATGATAGGAGTATAAGGGTATGCTAATGATAGGAGTTTAACGATATGCTAATGACAGGAGTTTAATGATATGCTAATGATATGAGTGTAATGATAGAAGTATAAGGATATGCTAATGATAGGGTTATAACGATATGCTAATGATAGGAGTTTAATGATAGGACTATAAGGATATGCTAATGATATGAGTTTAATGATAGGCGTATAACGATACGCTAATGATATGGGTTTAATGATAGGCGTATAACGATACGCTAATGATATGGGTTTAATGATAGGAATATAACGATATGCAAATGATATGAGTTTACTGATAGGAGTATAATGATATGCTAATGATAAAAGTGTATGATAGCGTTTGTTTTTTATTCTAATTATCATTTCTGGAAATCACCATCTAGTCATTCATAAGCTGATGATAGGCAAGGGGAACCTGACATGCAGCCTTTTTTCTCTCCTTCAAGAAAACCCACACGCGGTTTAATTTTAGCATCCACGTGCTTTTGTGTGTTATGGTGCATCAGCTACACAAGGATGGGATCTATTTTCAGAGCCTCAGCCAGGTTTAGTGAACTTGATGAGCTAGCACAGGAGAGCGATGGACACTGCAGCCTCTATTCTCTGTATCTCTGGAGAGTCTAGGCAGAATGGTTCATTCCAGCACACTGACAGACTGCAGCTCCTCTGATGGGTAAAAATAACTCAAGGTCATTGGTTTCCCTCTACTGCACCATGTGCTTCAACCCAAACCTTCAAAGCGCTTCCTACTGACGGTGTTTACATGTTTTCACCTACGTATGAGGATCATTTACTGCGCACTAGGTGAATATATTACTGCATGAAAGCTCACGTACACTTATAGAAAAAAAGGTACCTTTTAAGGTACAATGGCCATCACTGGGGTGGTACCCTGAAAAATTCAATTTTGTTCCTATATTTTTTTTGTACCATTAAAGCGGCAATTTTGTATCCCAAGAAACAAAATTGTTCCTGCATGGTACCTTTTTTTCTGACAGTGTACATAAAATGGTCCACATTAGGTCCTTAAGGTACAATTTTGTACCTTAAGTGTTTGCAATTTTGTTCCAAACTTGCCTCTTTGATGGTACAAAAGCCTAACTACAGGAACAAAATTCAACCATTGATGAATTTGTAGTGATGGCCATTGTACCTTCAAAGGTACAGTTTTATACCTTTTATCTGAGAGTGACCTTAATGATTTTGGTGAGTAAACAGGTAATAAAGCACTTAATCAGTGATGGGCAAGGTATAGACTATAAGTAAACTTGGTTATAGATGTGTGTACATTGGGATAGTTTCGTCATATGTTTTCACAAACTCCTCAAATCAAGGTAAGTTAACAGCCGAGTGTAGTTTCAGCCTCCGTCTTGAATTTGTTACGCTAGTAGCTGCCAGCTCAGCCAAAATCACCGCAGCAAACATCACCACAAAGCTTCAGTATTTGAACCTATAGCTTTCTAACACAAGAAAGACATCTACACTGCACAAAACCCACTATGTATAGCAGAGCACTTTTTAAAATGTACGTGGGAGTAATGGAATTGAATTTGGAGATGACTTTTTTTAATTATCTGAATTTGTAGCTGGTAGAGTTTTGCAAATTTCTTAGCAATAATGTGGAACTATAAAAATTCTGACTCAAATGGAGGTTAAATTTTGGAGTCACAACCCCTGCTGGGTTGCATTTTAAAAATGATTTAATAAAAACCATAAATTTCAAAATAAATGGGAAAAACACTCCAGATACAAGTTTATTCGAGGAAAAGCTGCACATCCTATTACTTTAATTCCTTTGAAATTTCAGATCATACTGCAACTAGTATAAAACAAACAAATCCTAATACTATTCAGCTAACTTGGAAGTTTAATAAACTGAGGGAAACATCAGCATTATAAAGAGCAAATAATTAATAAACTAGAACTAGAAATCACGCACCTACAAGTCATTCGCCACAATCAGAAAATAACACGACAAACACCGCAGTTTAAGTCTCATGTTGATCATTTTATTATATATATTTATAATATATACAGAGAAGAAAAAACAAGATCAAACCCAGCTCTGAACCAGCACCGGGGCGAGCAAGCAAAGAAGAAAAAGAGAGAGCTAGAGAGAGAGAGAGAAAGAAGAGCAAACGTGTGTATTAGCACAAGGAAAACTACATAAGAGGTGCTTGCCAATAACCATCGCCGTGTCTTAATTCAAAAATTAGATGTGCAAATGATGGATAGACAGTAAAAAATGAAAACGCACTCCATCACATTCATAAGCAACAAACCCCCTCCCCACCCCACGCCCTTCATCGTTCCCTAAACCCCGCGCGCTAGCACAAACCTCAGATCTAAAGACAGCAAAACGTCTGAGAAAACACTGACCCTCTCATTCACACACTCGTTTAATGTGATTGACGCCGTCATAACCTGTTTTTTTTTTCACACAGACAACACACAGAATCCACAGAGGACCCTTTTTAAAATCAAAGGAATGTTCCCACACACATTTTTTTTTTCAGAGATGCCCCGGTTTCCACTCAATCCTTTCCGGCGATTGCACTCACACCCGCATCCATGCTACTGCTCCCTCTAACCCACTTAAAGGGACACCCCAAAAAGAAACGTCAATCCAGTCATTTTGTTTTTGTGGCAGATCCTTGATTCCAATTACAGGAGTCCATTCCTCCGTTAGCTACGAGTTTTCTGCCCTTTCAAAGCTGCGAAAGCATCACTGAATAAATTCATAGAAAGGCACACAAATGCATCCTCGCAGCTTCTTAAAGTGAAGGTTGAACGATGAGTAAAAAAAAACCTGATTGAACAAAGTTTTTACAGCCGCTGTGAAGCTTTACAGAATATCCTCATATTTTACCTCGAACAGCTATTAAAGTTTTCAGAATCTCAAGCTAATTTTTGGAAGTATACAAAAAAGATTTCATGAGAAAACTCTCTTACAGATAAATTCACTTGAAAAATAACTAGCTGGTGACGGTTCTGTGTGGTGCCAGACGTTACTGGGGGAAAAAATCATCTCAACTACGACTTAATGCACTAATACTACTGAATCCCAAACAATAATCCTCTTAAATATCATCACAATACAGTGTAACAAGGCCAAATCATTGCATCGTCTGTCATTGTGCTAAATTTGACCAGATTTTGGTGCATTCATCCTCTTTCAAACGCAACATGAATGAGCTTCAAGGCCCTTAATCCAGTGTGACCGCTAAAATCTTCCCACACAAGAACATGGGAGGTCATATCCGATCTCCAACATTAGATCAGTCAATCCCGATGTTCTCATACGCATGCGCAGAAACAAGAGGAGAAATCAGAGGAGTCGTTGGAGAAATTAAGGCCCTTCGCAAGTATGCAAAGCTACTTGGTGCATGTAAACCTAGCACAGACCATTTCTGGCTATTGGGATTGAAAACAGCCACCAAAACATGGATTTCAAACTTAAGAACTGTCGATAAGGTTGATTTGGTGACACTCAAAAAAATAGCTTGAGATAAAAGAGGGAGCAGTAGCATTCACCAATTACTCAGATAATAATCAACCCTCTCTCCTGACAGTCCGTGACAGCGGTAAGCATTTACACAAGCCTTCATTAGAACATAAACCTACGAAGAAACAAATCAGCTTGAAAAAAAAAAAAATAATCACCTTAACGATAATCTAGTAGTAGAAGAACGAGTATAGACTTCAGCCTCAGAAGCCAAGGTGACGATTTGATTTGGGATAACGCCATCTCAAGACGTGTAAAGGAAGGATTTGAGCCTGCTCTCATTCATTCCCCTGGACTTATGAGGGGTTAAGTAAGTGGCCTGGATTTTTGTGAACACGATGGTGTTTTACAAGAAAAAGAGATTTAAAAACAACTTAATGAACTGTTAAACGTTGGTTCTTAATGCAGAGGCTCCTCCTGTGATGTTTTTTGTGTGAAACAAATGTATTTGAAATGGGAAATAGTTATTTTTTTGCATGTTGCACAAGAGAAGAGAGGTTTTCAACAGCAGCCGCCGCTGGACTGCCGAACCGGAGTGCTCTCGATCTTCAGGTTGGGTTTGTCCCCTCCGCTAGTGGCCCCCGGGCCCATGCGCTTCTTGATCTCGGCAGCCATAGTCATGAAGGCCTGCTCTACATTTGTGGCATTCTTAGCGCTCGTCTCAAGGAAGGGAATTGCTAAAGAATCCGCAAATTCCTAGAGCAGGAACAAAAAAACAGAGAACCAGAGTGAGAGACTTCAAAGCGCTTCGTTATTTCACCAAACTTCATTCCTTGCACATTTCAGAGCAGATGTCGACATGTGAGACAGTAGTACATTCAAGAAAGTAAACAATAGTGGTGCTCCGATCAGGATTTTTGGAATTGATCACTGAAAGTCATCTTAACCTCTCAGCAACTTTACTAAGTAGAACAGGGGTGGGGAAACTACACCGTGGGTCACATACGTTGGGGTTTTTAATCCGGCCTGCCAAAGATTATTACAGAATTAAGGTTTGATGTGAATTATTGCATTCATTTAATTTTGACTTTTAATTGACAGGTATTTCAACAGCAGGTGGCGCAGTGACTTGATTTTGGGAGCCCGAGCCATTTCTAAAGTATTGCTCTTCTTCTAACGTTACTGGTCAGATCCGAACTCATCTGCAGCGATGTCAAAGAAAAGAAAGGTCAACAGCGAGTGCCAGGTGTTTAAGAAAGACTGGATGCCTAAATGCTATTTCACTGAAGTCCGGTGCAAGGCTGTATGTCTTATTTGCCAAGAAACTGTTGCGGTTTTAAAATAATGCAACATCAGCAACATCGGCTGTCATTTTTCCACCAAGCATCATAATTACGCCAGTAGCCGTTCAACACAACAACGTACGGCCACCGCTGACAGGTTTCGAGCAATTTCCATCCAAGAAGAGCACAAAGACAAGTTATTTACTGGCAGTCAAACTCGCAAAAGCCAGCAAGACTGTCTCCGAAGGGGAGTTTCTTAAAGAGTGCACGGTAGAGACAGCGAGTATTTTATGCCCTGAGATCAAGAACTAACGTGAAAAAAAAAAAAATAAAAAATGCTCATCATGCAGGTCAGGTACTCGCCGTTTTGAAATAATTGACGAACGCTTAGCTAGCAAGCTAAACAAAAAAAGTGGAGTCATTTATATTATATTCTTTGGCCCTGGACGATATAAAGGACACCGCTCAGCTTTTAATTTTTATCCGAGGGATTAATGAGAACTTTCAGTTGACGGAGAAGTTTTTGACTATGGAATCCCTGAAAGGAAAAACACAGGGAGAGGATTTGTTCAACAGCGTGTCACCGGTCACAAAGAGGCACACGTTACCTCGGAGTAAGCTCGCCAACCTTATCACAGATGGATCAGCAAATCTGACAGAAGAATCCTCGGGACGCTCAAGAGAGTTCAGGACAGGGGGAAAGAGGACAAGCCTGAGCAGGAAGTGCCTACTCTGCATAAATCACCAGGAGTCACTGTCTAAATTCTGTTCTTGTGGAACGTGAGAAAAGAGAGAGCAACCCAAAATAGAGGTCAATTAAAGAAATAGGTTGAAACCTGTCATAATACTAAAGCTAAGGCTGTTGCAAAGAGTTATAACAGCAGAAGACACGCAGTAAAGAAATATTTCTGACCTGACATGATCTGACGCAAACTAGCACTCCCTGGTGCGACTGACGAGAGAGGCACAACACAAACGACGAGAGCGCCGCGGCACAAATGGACTCCTCATAATTCTCTTATACATTCTGTCAGCAAAAGACCTTTAAAAACTTCCAAAATTGTAGATATATTTGATATATATTGTCATAATTGATTTTGGCAATCTGTAAATCATTTACTGCAAATAGTTTTCCTATTAGTAAATCCACAAGAGGAGGAAGAGTGTTCTCATATAGAGCCCCGAAGCTCTGGAACAAACTCCCGGATGTTGTCCGGAGCTCAGCTACGCTCACAGAGTTTAAAACTAAATTAAAAACATATCTGTTTAATCTAGCTTTCGAATAACTGGCTCTTGGTATTTGTGTAAACGGATCTGGTGTCTGAGCACTATATACATAGAAACTGTTGAAAAAACAATGTGGTTCAATGTTGCTCTCTAACCTCTCCTCATCATTTATCTCTCCTCCTGAAGCTGATGCTGATCACCTGTTTGTTGAATTGTCTTACAGTTTTCTAACCATTGTTTTTTCATTTGTTAGTTTTTTTTCAGGTTCTGTCAGGCGAACTGTTCATCGATGGATCTTAAGTTTGTATATTCTTTATGCTGGGGAGGTGATTAGCACCTGCCTCAGTCAGCGAGGCTCCCAGGGGCCTCACAGAGGGAACTCCTGTCTGCTCTACCTGATCCTCATGAGGACTTTGTGAAGCTGCTTTGAAAGCAACTTCTAAAGAAGCGCTACATAAAAACTTGATTGATTATTTCCTCCTCTTTTCTTCTTTTTGTTGTAATATTTATTATTTTCATTCTTATGTCTGTTATTTGTGTGCACTTCATAGTTATACTGTCCTCTATTTTCTTTGTACATGTCCTGTACCTTTGTGTTGAAATACAATAAACTGGGGGGTGGGGACATGTTTTTTCTTGAGGAAAAAAAAAAACAAAAAAACATGGAGAACAAGCTGATTGTTGCCGTGTGCATACATTCAGTCGATTAAGACTTGACTGACTATTTTTTTAAAGACAGGAACAACAAGGATCTTGCTTGGAAGTCAGTGAATGAGGAGGTCAGAGGCCGTGGCAAGTTCAAAAAGTTTTAGTGCTCAACTCAAATAAACACACCAAGCTGTGTGCGCCTCTGGAGGCTCTGGTAGGCCAAGACTGATCATGTCAACACCATTTTTAGCTTTCAAAACTAATGTAAATAAAGAGAAAAAACCCTTGCGCGTCCTCAAATCAAGTCTGCCTCATTTTTTTATTTCCGCTCTGCCCAAAGCGAAATTTCCGTTTCAGGTAAGACGAGTTAATTTGAGAGTACAGCTATTTGTTGGCTTCATCCGTGTTCAGTCTGAAAACGGTTACACTTCCGCGTTCTGTTCTTGGAGTGAAAATTCTGACTACTGCCATCTGCAGGTATGGCAAAGGTATATTTCCTTAGGCAAGAGCAGAAGACAACTACGGAGTAGCAAGGTGACGTTCGAGCTTTGATGCACCCGACGAGACAACAACTTACATCAGTGCTAGTTATTTAGAAAATAATTTCAATAACATTAATTCAAAAAGCTTTGACACATAATTAAAAAAAAGTTACTGGAACTTCAACAAAACACTCATCACCAACATGAGGTTGGTGGTGATAAAATGGTTGATCTCAGTCCGGCAGAATCTTTATGATGGAATGTAAATCGTGTCGTTTCTAGGCTGGTGAGGGAATTTCAATCACGTGTAAAAACTTGTCTCACATTCAGCAGCTCTTCCTCTTCATCCTTTTTAGGGACTGCTGATACAGTAATCGTGATCGAAGCACCACATTTTCATGACTAGAACACAATGAAACATTTTACCTTGGCTGTTGTGTAGTCCACTACTTTCTTGGTGGTGAGGTCACATTTGTTGCCCACCAGCAGCTTGTTGACGTTCTCGCTTGCATACCGATCGATTTCCTGTAGCCACTGCTTCACGTTGTTATACGACTCCTTTAGAGGACAGGACAGAAAGAAATCATTTTCGGTGGATTACAAAATTGATTTAAAACAATGTAACAAAACGAGAATTCTTGGAGGGCCGCAGCCCCTGCTAGCTTTTGTTCCAACGCTGTTTTCAGAGACGAAAAACAAGCCACACCGAGCGTAACTAGTGAATTAGGTGAGCTGCATGAAAGTAGAAGTGACACTGTGCAGGGCTGTGCCAGGCCAGGAAAAGACTGATCTGATCTCTAAATAAATCTTTTAATTAATATTGATACAACACTAAACACACACTATAAATTCTTAGAAGCTTTTGTTTAATTTCAAACAGGCCTTGACAGAGAAACCAACTTTGTCTGAGAAGAGTGAGAACAAAGGTCCTGCCACCTCAGACTATTTTGTAAACGCACTTTTTTACACGATTACACCACGTCCACACGTATCTGGAGCAGAAGTTAATTTGAAAACGCCGGGCAATTATTATTATTTTTTTACTACATATTTATTTTTGTGTGGACAGTGTAATCGCGTTAATTCTGGTTCAGGCAGAGTTTGGAGGAGTTATTGGAGCTTTTTTTGCTAACAGCAGCTTTTGCTCACAGAGCTCCATGGTTAATGGGGACAGAGCGCGGTGCTGTGCTGCTGTTCTCCGTTTTAAACCAGATCTTCTGAGATGTACAGAACTACACAAGAACACAGCACATTTAATAACGTATTTAATCACAGAACAGACGCACCAAATTGCAACAATATGCTGTTAATGTTTCTCACGCACTCATCTCACATAGACGCAAAAAAGCACCAGTTTTGAAACAGATCCGATTAAGCCTCAGATAAATTCTGAAATTTTGATTTTGTTCATTTAAACAAACATTTTCTTATCTTTGTGTGCGCTGCATTTCCCAGCCATTGACAGGAAGCACAGATGTGCCTCGGCGCTGAAAGAAGCTTTCCGATTGGTCAGGGTTAAGGAGTCTTCTGCATTTTAGATTGTTTTAACCAGTTTTCGTGTGGATGGAGTTTTTTTACTACCCGTGCCTGATTTTTTTTGTAAACCGGATAAAGAAATAACCAGGTACATGTGAACATGGCTTAAGAGAAGCTGTTTCTGCAACAGGACTATACAAGCATCCAAGAAGTTTTGGCAAAGAAATGGTTTGAATCCTCTCGCTGGACCTTATGTTGGGAACTTGAGAAAAACGTATTCTGCTTGTGAAAAAGGTGCTATATTCCATCAGAGAGCAAACTAAAGATGATGAACCTATCCTCAAAGGACCTCCCCCATCTCAAAATCTTCTGACGATGTAAATGATCTTGAACCACTCACACCTAATCACATTCTCCTCCTTACATCCGAACCTATCATGAGGCCTGGACTATTCAATGAATGTGACTTGTGCATAAGAAGAAGATGGTGACAGAAGATGCAATACTTGTCTCATCTTTTCCGGAAATGATGGACCAGGAAATACTCGTTAATGCTACAAGTGAGAGAGAAATGGATAAAGATCCAAAGAAATGTCACAGAAGGAGACAATGCTGATCCCGTTGCCCCTCAAATCTCTCGGCTGTTGGGAAGAATTATCCAAACCTTCCCAGACAAAGGAAGAAATTGTCCAATTAGTGCTGTTAAGGTCAAAATTGGCAAAGGGATGTGTCCAAAATGTGTCTACTGTTGTAATCAGAGAACTCATTAGTTTCCAATGGGTGGAAGAGCAGTGCGGGTCCCATGCTATGGAACAAGTTTTTAAGACTACGTCCACAACAGTCCATCACTGCCAAATTTGAAAGCATATTTAAGATCTATCTTTTCAGACAGGCCTACCCTGTCTGTGTGTTTCATGTCTAAACGGTTGAGGAATTAGCTTGTTATTTTACGGCTTTAGTGTTGCTTAATCCTGCAGTGTCCCACTGAAGATACAACAGAAGAAGTTCATTGTTTATATAATTCCAGATGTCTATATTGTTTTGTATTGTACCCTTCCAATAGTAGGCACTGGCTGTAATGCTAATGAGTTGTTGCTAATGAAAGGAGCTCATAATGCTAACGAAGTTTCTTAATTTGTTTAAGTTCCTTTTAATGTGAGGATACAGATGAAAAGGAGGCCGCAACGAGCACTCCTTGCTCTGCATTTTCTGAAAGAGAGAGCCTCTCATCGGGATCGAATGTCTCTCAGGTGCTTTCCAGCAGAGCTTCACAAACGTTGGTTCGAGAAAAAAAATAACCATACAACTTAAATAATACGAGTCCAAGTTGAGGAAATCCGTGAACGATTACTGAACTGTGATCAAGCGCTCACATTGAGTGAGCGGCGAAGAACAGCTGATGTTTATGTTTGTGACTAACACACCCTTGCATCCTTGTGACTAGGATAGAAACCAACCTGGACTAACTGCCAATCAGAATGTAGTATTCAGGCAGACCATGGGATAAACGGAATTAATAGTTGAGGCAAAGGACTTTGCCTCCACAAATTTTTGTATTTGAGGTATTCGAATAACTCGAATAATCATTTCAGTCCTAGTTCGTACCATACATAAAATCATAAACATAATGGCATAGGAGACCATGCGAGGAGAGCACAAGGGAGCCACCTTCATTCAGTTACACATTTATCTGGTGCAATTACTTAATTACATGAATGAAAGTAGTGTTGGTCTGGACAATTACTTTATTTTGTGCATAAGTGAAAAGGACGTGAACAGTCTTGGCCAAAACAGACCAGAGAACCTCACGTTCTTTATGAATCCTACCTGATCTGTGACGTCATAAACTACAATGATGCCGTGGGCTCCTCGATAGTAACTGGAGGTGATGGTTCGAAATCTCTCTTGTCCTGCAGTGTCCCACTGAAGATACAACAGAAGACGTTCCTTGTTAATATAATTCCAGATGTTTACAAGAAGATCATCAAGATTTCAGTGCTTGTAAGTAACGAAGGATGTATGCGCTTACAATTTGTAGCTTAATGGTTTTTCCATCAAGTTCAATGGTGCGGATCTTGAAGTCCACCCCGATGGTGCTGATGTAGCTCTCTGTATACGTGTCATCCTGCAGCAGAAAAGAAACTCTATGAATGGCAACATGTCAGAGTAGAACATATTCAGTTGGATGTATTATCTTTAAGTACGACTTGTTAAAGTACAGTCTGACATAAAACAAAGAGCAATCTCTACTCACAGCGAATCTCAAGAGCAGACAGGACTTTCCTACTCCGGAGTCACCGATGAGGAGCAGTTTGAACAGGTAGTCACTAGAGTGAAGAAACAAAACAGATAAAGTTTTATGTGGAGAAAAATGGGTTATTGTGCGAAATATCCAATCAACCTTACAAAAAGGGGACATGAACTAAAGACCTATGCATATTGAAAGCTTTCAAATTACAGTAGAAAAAAATGAATAATCCGGTTCGCACTTTAAACGCACAGCAATTTTTACATTAAAAGCGATGCCAATGTGTGACGAGATTCCTGAAATAATTAATTTTCAGATTCCTCGTCAAGCGAAGATGATGATGGGTGATGGTGGTGGTTTCCTGGCTCAGCGACAACACAGGAAAGGATTTATGATCACCCCAGACCTAACGTACTTAAGAACATCAATGGGGCAGTCTGAGGAGCTGCTTAAGACCCCCAGTGTGAAGAGACGTTTCAGAGACCCAACTGACTCAGAAAACATCTTGCTGTGTACCTGAGGTATGTAGTTGTTTCATTCACAAGCACCCTAGAGCGGTTTAACTACAAAATTCTCAACATTTTTATTTTCTCACCCTTGTTACTTGTGCAAACGCCAACCTACATTCGGTGGCAACTCTCACCATCAGGACCTACATTCGGTGGCAACCCTCGCCACCAGGACCTACATTCGGTGGCAACCCTCGCCATCAGGACCTACATTCGGTGGCAACCCTCGCCATCAGGACCTACATTCGGTGGCAACCCTCGCCATCAGGACCTACATTCGGTGGCAACCCTCGCCATCAGGACCTACATTCGGTGGCAACCCTCGCCATCAGGACCTACATTCGGTAGCAACCCTCGCCATCAGGACCTACATTCGGTGGCAACCCTCGCCATCAGGACCTACATTCGGTGGCAACCCTCGCCATCAGGACCTACATTCGGTGGCAACCCTCGCCATCAGGACCTACATTCGGTGGCAACCCTCGCCATCAGGACCTACATTCGGTGGCAACCCTCGCCATCAGGACCTACATTCGGTAGGCAACCCTCGCCATCAGGACCTACATTCGGTGGCAACCCTCGCCATCAGGACCTACATTCGGTGGCAACCCTCGCCATCAGGACCTACATTCGGTGGCAACCCTCGCCATCAGGACCTACATTCGGTGGCAACCCTCGCCATCAGGACCTACATTCGGTGGCAACCCTCGCCATCAGGACCTACATTCGGTGGCAACCCTCGCCATCAGGACCTACCTTCGGGGGTCACTCTCGCCATCAGGACCTACCTTCGGGGGTCACTCTCGCCATCAGGACCTACCTTCGGGGGCCACTCGCCATCAGGACCTACCTTCGGCGGCCACTCGCCATCAGGACCTACCTTCGGCGGCCACTCGCCATCAGGACCTACTCCGACCTACCTTCGGGGGCCACTCGCCATCAGGACCTACCTTCGGGGGCCACTCGCCATCAGGACCTACCTTCGGGGGGGCCACTCGCCATCAGGACCTACCTTCGGGGGGGGCCACTCGCCATCAGGACCTACCTTCGGGGGGGCCACTCGCCATCAGGACCTACCTTCGGGGGGGCCACTCGCCATCAGGACCTACCTTCGGGGGGGGCCACTCGCCATCAGGACCTACCTTCGGGGGGGGCCACTCGCCATCAGGACCTACCTTCGGGGGGGGCCACTCGCCATCAGGACCTACCTTCGGGGGGGGCCACTCGCCATCAGGACCTACCTTCGGGGGCCACTCGCCATCAGGACCTACCTTCGGGGGCCACTCGCCATCAGGACCTACCTTCGGGGGCCACTCGCCATCAGGACCTACCTTTGGGGGCCACTCGGCATCAGGACCTACCTTCGGGGGCCACTCGCCATCAGGACCTACCTTCGGGGGCCACTCGCCATCAGGACCTACCTTCGGGGGCCACTCGCCATCAGGACCTACCTTCGGGGGCCACTCGCCATCAGGACCTACCTTCGGGGGCCACTCGCCATCAGGACCTACCTTCGGGGGCCACTCGCCATCAGGACCTACCTTCGGGGGTCACTCGCCATCAGGACCCTATATTTAAATCTGTGTTAATGTTGTAGAAGAATGTGGATAATATAAGATGTTTGAGTGTCCATCAATCTTCACACCAGAATCAAACCTGACATACACATCCGAGAGCTGCAGATACGGTTTAATTAAAACACTAGTTTGGGACGCACCTATTCTTACTTTGTCCACTCTAAAAGTACAGATAGTGTGAAAATTGGGAAACATAGAAATCGGTATAAACAAAATGTCCCCTGCAAAGAACTCAAAACACAGCTGGGCCAACGAGCATCAAGGAACGACAGTGTTGCCTAATCTGGAGTCAAGCAAGATTGGACAAACATAGAAATGCTGCATCAAATAACAGTTGTGAAGCAATCGAAGTCTTCACTGCTCAAGCTGCTTTTGAGACAGACTACTAATTTAAAGATTTCTTATCACACCAATGCTATTTCTCAACGTTTGATTAGGTATTTATTGTAATTATACCCCTCAAAATCCTTAATGATTACATTTGGTTATGAATTTGATTGATGGTTGTTTTAAAAGGTATTTCTACAAAAGTGCTAATATTTTACTTAGTCATGCTAGTATTCTAGCTTCCGCAAGATGATCAGATGAGGAGCATTCCCCATCAGACGAATTGGCTTGATGGATTCTACCTCCATACTCTATACTCACTCCTAACCCACAGCTGGTGTGGCTCCAAACAGGGACCACTCTATTCCAGTAAGAACCCTTGGAGACCCCTTGGTGAAGTGTTGGCTCATTGCTCTGATGTAGAGAGAAACTTGCTCATTTTAATTTTGACTGATGATCTACATCCATGGTAGAGACCCGTGAAGCAAACAGCTTTCAAAACGCGTCGCTCTTGACTCTAGCTACAACCACAATATTCATTAATCTCAGATAGACCAGCACCTGATTAAGATGGCTGAAAGGGGCATCTGAAAGGAAGAAGATCCTGAAAACACAAGTTTGTCCTCTTCCAGCTGCTACCCTGACTTTCACTCCACGGGCCCTAATGAAGCCCGCATGACACTTGGAGGCCTCGCAATGACAAGCTTATTTATGCTTCAAAACACCGCGTGATCCACATACACAAGGCGTTTATTGACACACACAAGATCCGTTCTGTCAGAAAGACTTTAGAAACCACGATGACGTCACTACGTCGCAACGTAACACTGGACGGATGACGTCACGGTGCTCGGAGAACGCTAAAATTGTGTCCTAAATACATAAAATTAAACTTACGTCACGTGTTCACCTGAACACTAATACGTTTTCGACGCGTACAAAGTGAGAAATGTAATTGTGAGGATTAAATACGGTTTGAATTCAGCGCTGAGATAGTTAGCCGTTGAAGCTAACCTAGACAAAGCTAACGCTCATGCTAACGCTTTGTCATTTTAACCATCCCCGACTCAAAATACTCACTATTCTGGATTCATGTTGGTTCTGTGTGCTTGTCGTCGGCTTCAGCGAGGGCTACCAGCACTTTTCTCCGCGAGAAGAGGCGATGAAGAGGATGACTCGTAGGTCTGAATTCCCGAGGCACTGGGGCAGTTTTCTCTGGGTTACCCCCTCCGTTTGCTCCTCAGCGCTGTTTTCACGATGGAGTCGGTCACTTGACGGACATTACTGATCATGTAACGCGAAACTCGGTTATTATGTTAGCTTTTCTTCCTCGCTTCCGATCTAGCTCTCGCTCGAAGTACAAGATGGCTGCGCAGGTGCGGCAGTGACATCAGATGACGTGGCATCACAGACTGCTCTCACAGACACAGCACAAACAGTTCCCTTACAAATAAAGTTAAAGAAATCTCCTTTCACATAATTATATCCTACGGTTGCTCATTATATCAATAAAAATTGAGAGCGTATGAGTATCACTTACCAAATCATAATTATACGTCATAGTTATGCGATACTAAGTCATAATTATAAGATCATTTTTTTATTTGTTGTTTAACTTCACACAAAATTACGGAGATCAAAATAAGATATAGTGTTAAAAAAATATACCTTTGGTATGTCGTGATCATGACAATTATCTCATGATCATGACATAACTGTTGTTATGTTGGGATCATGACTTAATTATCTTGTGTTGGTGACATAACTGTTATGTCAGGATCATGACTTAATTATCTTGTGATCGCGAGATAACTGTTATGTTTGGATCATTACTTAATTATCTTGTGATAGTGAATTAACTGTTATGTTGGGATCGTGACTTAATTATCTCGTGATTGCAACATAACTGTTGTTATGTTTGGATCGTGACTTAATTATCTCGTGATCGTGACATAACTGTTATGTTGGGATCATGACTTAATTATCTTGTAATTGTGACATAACTGTTGTTATGTTGGGATCATTACTTAATTATCTCGTGATCATGACTTAACAACTGTTGTTTTGTCATGACTCGTGATCGTGGCATATATTTCCCAAACATAACAGTTGTTTCAGTTTGTCAAATAAATCCCTCTGCAACAAATAGTGTTTAGTAACAGCGTAATGTTACCTCTGCAACATTCTCTCTATTCTTTTCTCCACACCTAACAGATTTAGACTTAACTTAACATCGCTGACCATTTCTCTAGTCAGTTGCAAACCATTTACAGGCACCTTTCAATCATCTTTCAATAGCCATGTAGACTTGTCCTGGTCTTTCAAGCTGACTAGCTAAGGTCGTATATCTTTTCTGATAAAGTGGAAGAATTGACAGCCTCCTTCTCAAATGTCGGACACTTAATATAAAAATTGTCAATAATTGAAAGGCATACAGCAATTTCAGTCTGGGTTTGCCCCTGGCAAAGTAAAAGCGGATACCTTCATCCTTGATTCCTCTGTCAAGCAAATATATGGCCAAATATTTGGAAGTCATGATCATGAGATAATTTGGTCATGATCACAACATAACAGAAGTTGTCATGATCAGGAGATAAAAACAATACCATAACTTTAAGAATGAATATATCTTCAACAAAGAAATGTAAAAATAAAAATAAAAAAAACGTTTTAACATGGGAGTGAAGGAGAACCTGCTCAATTCTGGAGTCAGCCTCAAGTGGCAGGTCTGGGAACTGCAATAAAGTCACGTCGTTCCATCAAGAGCAAGAGCTATACTAAATGTCACATGTTTGATAGTTCTGCTCATTTTGAATCTTAATTAAAAATGATAACATTTATTTATTATTCTCAGGTTAGGTTAAATTGTCCTAAATTATAAGCATTTAAATTGCATTACACTTTTGTAAGAAGACTTTTTTGTGGTCTGTTCTCTTAAAGCTGTTCTCTCAAAAAGTGTTTGTGTCGTAAAGTCTTAATCAAAAACGTGATGGTCAGTAATTGCAATCGGTTACATTTCTTCTAATTAATCGTTTTTTAAACTTATTACAAAACATAATATTCTTCAGAAGTTAAAACAGTACACAATTAATGTAGATAAAAATTTGTTGTTGGTTCTCAAAGCATAAGTGTTTCTCCACTCAAAGTTCTGGTTGTTCATCATCAGCTGCTTCTCTGGCGCCGGAGACGAGCGCTGCATCTTCCCTCGTCTCAATGCGAACCATGTATCTTCTTCTTTTATATCCGTTAAGATACAGTCTGAACTCAACAGTGCATTGACATCTGTTTCAACAGCTGACCACGTTCTCGGAGCATGTTCAAAGTATGCGAAGTGGACGGGTTGCTCACTAGAGCCCCCTCTGTCCATCAGGCAGCCTCACAGATGTGCACTGCTGACATTTCCCCCACATATCTGATCTCTCCCCTTTAAAAGCACTTTAACTACATGTCTTGCCAGGTAACTTTTACATGCTTTGGATTAGTATTACAATGTCTATAATATCCTTAAAATAGGCAGAAAATAAAGTTAAAAAATAAAGGAAAATTGCAAATTCTTAAAGGTTTACAACAGTGACTATAACTGGAACTGCAACAACATAAAAATACTGTTTTCCACCGAATTAGTTAGAATAACAATGTTCTACTTGTTTACGAATCTACACACAATCACTGTAAAGCTTTTGTGTGCAAAGTTCATTCAGGGCCCTTTGATGGATCTCCAGGAGCGCTCAGAAGCTAACTCTCCGTTAATCCAAACCCTTTAAGAAACCCAAGCAAGAGCAGGAAGAACATGCATCTTCCACTCTGGAAAGCTTCTTTCAGCCAAACTGTCCTTTACATCACTGTCCAGTTATTCTGCTTACTGATGAAGGTCACCTAAGGCAAGCCACACAGAACCAGACCTGGTCACCACTCTGCCTACCAATTTGCGGCGGTTAAACATGATAAAGGGGCTGTTCATAATTACTGCCCTCATGTGGAGACTCCTGTGCAAGTTCAACTCGACTAAAGGCCTCTAACAATTTCCTGGAGACCCAGTCCTGCAGTTTCATTCATACTGTACTATAGTAGTCACTCAAGCCTGAGCTGCTAAGAAGAGTTTTATAAAGGTTGCAGCTAAACTGTGCACTGTATAGATCAGCATGAAATCTATTACCTTGATTGAGCTTAAAGAAATGGCTACTTACAGTAGAGGAGAAACAACAACATGTTTGTCACAAAGGAATAGAGTTTATATTTGGTTTTCATATGAGTAATCATCTGAACCAAGAAGAGGGGATGAGAATTGTAGCTCAAAACCAATTTGTGATCATAGCACCTTAAAGCACTCTGACTAACCAATCAAATGAACCACTTATGCAGCTCATCTCCATCATTGACTGTATATAAAATTGACTTTTTTTCTGAATCGTAAAAGAGTCTCTGAATGCGCGTAGCCATCTTTCTCCATCGTGAAAGTGCACCTTTTCCCCGTTAACCAAAAATGGGTCCAGAGAGGTGGGACATAGGTGTAGCACGGATGTCTGACTGAAGGTTTAAATCCTAATATATCTTAAACAAACGAGTGTTAAAATATTTCACCACCTCAGAGTGTTCATGGAGGCCTCTGAATCAACAAACCTAATGGAGCAAGGGGTGGAAACATGCCTTTTTCAGCTCCAAAGTTGGGCAGTTTTGTACTCCTTTTGAGCCCACCCCTTGTGGCTGGTCGAGGCACTACAGTTCAGACACTTCCTATTGCGCACTAGCAGGGAGAGCCGGAGGTTGCCTCGATCTTAATGCACAGCAGACCTCTGACCCGGAGTTGTAACCGTAGCAGAATAAAACAAATTATATTTGCCAGAAATGGGTTCATTTTGTGTATGCCAACAACATTTACATTCCAAAGTGACTTACAGAAGGGGAAATCGCTGATGCCACTCGTGGAGATGCTGGGGATTGATACCGGGACGTAGCTCTACCACTGAGCTACAGCAAAACTCATGTTAGGGGTTAATGAGTTCAGAGTTAATACACCTGTTAACTAATCATTAGTTAATGTAACATTTACGCACTAATTAATGATGATCTAATTCTAAAATGTTGCCAAAAATTGCTTGGAAAGTTTTCATTTAATATTCTTCCATTTTTCATGGAAACAATCAACTCCTGGGAGGAGTCATATTAAAAGTACAAGATAATGATAATTTTATTATTAAATTGTTCTTTTGGTCTCAGAGCAGCACGGTGGCTTTGCGGTCACTCATGGAAGGTAAGGATACAGTTAGAATTGAACAATTATAGTGACCACTGCCCTCCATGACCTTGACTGCACGCTGAGGATCATCTTGGCACTGAGTGGAAGCCAATCATATTATCACACTTTACAGTTCCATGATCCTCTCAACTCTCGCTGGGGTGCTAAAATCTCCCATAATTCAGGAGGTCAGAGCGGCGCGGGAAGGGAAAGTCATCTGTGTCTCTCTCACTCGCTCACCCACTCAGCGCGGCAGCCATGGAAACGCACGGACAGCAGACTTAAATTATTCATTTTGTCCTACTTTCCAAACACAATATGATCATTCCATTCGAGAATAGACAACAGAAAATGTATCGTGGCTTGCAGCCCCATCATGTTATTCCATTTCGCTGTAAGAGCAGACAGTTCTTCTATTTTTAGTGCTTTTATTTTAAGATGGCGACCCCTCACATGAGCCAGAAATTAACTCTTCCACACACAATTTGTGTTAGTTAGATGAAAACGAATAACAATATATTCCTAACAAAATTGTAAAAGTGCTTGGTAAACGAATACTAGCTCTAACACAGCAAACACTGTTTTAACACAAGGAGAAATCACAGTTCCTTTATTGTATAACTGCAATAGTAACTGCAAAGGTTTTCAAATTCCTTACTTTTCAAACTTTACTTTATGCCTATTTTATGGATATTACAGAAACTTTTTTGTAGGACATATAGGTTTGCTATGGACATTCGTGAGACTGCCTGATGAACAGAGGCTACATATGCACTTTGCATATAGAGGGGCAACAGAGGTGAGCTACATATGCACTTTGCATACTCTGTGCATGCGTCTACAGAGTATACAGAAGCTGAAGCAAATGATCTCTTGAGCTCAGGCCCCGCCCACACGTACCCAGTTATTCATCTTCTTCATGTCGGCTTTCTTCCCTTTCGGGGTCGCCACAGCCGAATGAACCGCCAACTCTCTGGCATGTGTTTTATGCGGCGGATGCCCTTCCAGCCGCAATCCATCGCTGGGAAACATTCACACACACTCATCCACACTTTAACACTATGGGCAATCGTTCTTACTCAATTTACTTATATCGCATGTCTTTGGACTTGTGGGGAAACTGGAGCACCTGGAGTAAACCCACGCGATCACGAGGAGAACATGCAAACTCCACACAGAAATGCCAACCGACCCAGCCGAGGCTCGAACCAGCGACCTTCTTGCTGTGAGATGACCGTGCTACCCACTGCGCCACCGTGACGCTATCGTACACGGTTATTTAAAAATAATTATTCTTACCCCGTTTACTATACACAAAGATGTATTCCTCTTGGGCTACTTTAAGACTCCAGCCAAAAGTGACCAAAATCAGAACTTTTTGCCCATTTGGGACCTGTCCTGTATCTAATATTTTCAACAAAATCTTTTTTTTTTTTTTATCTGACCCACGTCGCTTTCATATGTGGTCCTAAGTACGATACATATCTGATTTTTTTCAGTGCGACCTCAAGCCATGTCTCTTGAAACGGGTGCTGCAGTGTTTACGCTCATTAACAGTGCATTCTGGGTAGCGTTTGCTCTCCCTTGCGTGTGTAGCCGCATTGCCTTCACAGAAGACAGATAGCAGACAGGAACGTGGTATTTGTAATGTGAACGAACACACCAAAAAATACTGAGACCTGCAGACTTTAACACTACTCTAATTCTTTAAAGACTACAAAGGCTTTTGCTGGTTGCTTTTTTTGTTGTTGTTCAATCACCACATACCGAATGGATTCAGTGCAGAAAAACATTTTATTTTTTATGACACCAACTGCTCTTCAGCTGACATCAGGACTGTTTAAAAGTCATGGTGCAGTGTGCACTACAAATAACGTCAAATAAAAGCTCTTTAAACATTGAAAACAAACTAAAACTGCAGCTGATAGTCAACGGGTCAGTCATAAATCCCAAACAAACATCAAACACGCTGTAAAATCCTGCGCTAGCTCAAAGATGAGAGTACAACCGCTTCCGCATCCTGCACCAACGATGGCCGGCGAGAGCATTAAAAGATATAAAAATAGATCAAATGTTAATGGTAAAGGTTACCGTTAACATTAAAAGGCAGACACAGCCTTTAAACGAGATACATTTGTGCAAATAAGAGTGCTTAAAGTAGATATTGTATGCAATACTATCAGTTTCCGGCCCCTGTATTCCCTACAAGTCTTTTATTTTGACTGGTTTGAGGTCAGTTGTAACAGGACTGTGTAATCTTGTAACAGGACTGTGTAGTTTAAAAAAACCCTCTGGAACTGGTTTTCACTGCTTTGAAACACTCTTCTATACGAGGATATTAAATAAACATAACACTGCAAATATCACAAGTTTGTAATTTTAACCACATAAGAAAAGAAACAGAATTAAAATGCATAGATGGGGAGGAGCCATCGAGCCCGTTTCCTGTCCGTTGATTTGTGACGAGATCTAAAACCGCCTCACTGCAATAAACACTTCTCCTTCCGGCTCCCGTACTTCCGCCGCCTCATCTCCAGGCCTCTCTCCAGCCGCTCGTCCTCTTCAAGAGCGCTTGAGGAAGAGAAAAGAGGAAGAGCGAGGAGGAACTGGAGTCGGGGCATGACGGGCCGGAGGGGGAGAGAGAGATGAGAGAGAGGAGAGAGAGAGAGAGAGAGAGAGAGAGAGAGGGAGAGAGAGAGAGAAGAGAGATAGGAGAGAGGAGGGAGAGGGAGAGAGGGATAGAGAGAGGAGAGAGAGGGGAGAGAGAGAGATAGATAGAGTGAGAGAGATAGAGAGAGAGAGAGGATAGGAGAGGGAGAGAGAGACACGAGAGGAGGGAGAGATAGAGAGAGAGAGGAGGAGAGAGCGAGAGAGAGAGATGAGAGATAGAAGAGAGAAGAGAGATAGAGAGAGATAGAGAGATAGAGAGATAGATAGATAGATATAATATATATATATGTGTATATATATATATATATATATATGTGTATATATATATATATATGTATATATATTTACATTTGTCCAAAGCGACTTACATTAGGGGAGAGACAATATGCAATCTGTTACACCGTCAAAGTCTATCTCAGCTTCTCATAATATAAATTGTATGAACTGATCAATAAACCAAAGCAGTGAGGAATATATATATATATATATATATATATATATATATATATATATATATATATATATATATATATATATATATATATAGATATAGTAGACGCTGTAGTGCCTGGTTGAGTCTAAACCAGGGGTCTGGGGTTTAGCAATTTTAATGTTTGAAAATTGAAAAAGATGGGGGAGCTAAACATATGTTTAGTTTTAAAATGGTTTCTACAGGAGGACCAACATTCTTAATGTTTTCCAATGCTGTAAAAGTGTGTAAAATAAATATTGAATTTCGACATTTCTGTCAGCGAAGATTTGCGTCATAGCCTGCGACACATATTTCTATCAGCAGGGGGCGGGATGCCAGACAGGTGTAAACAACCCGGTGGCTGTGTGATGGGCCCCGGAGCCCGAAAGAGAAAAACAACTGAGAACAGAGGATTCAACGTTTCTTGGAGCGAATCGTTTGAATTCATTCCTGATGCGGAAGGATCTCATGAATGTTAGCTCTGCAGCGAGAAATAACAAGAAGAGAAACAAGAAGACATTTCCAGGGAAGGCTGCACATATTCAGTAACAAAGTGGCTGTTTTTATAAAGTGAATTCTTATTTTTGTCAGTATATATTTGGAATGACACTTAGGGATATTATCAAATAAAAACTTATACTGTATTCATTTGATTTTATATACTTTATCTTCTCAAAAGATTTTTATAAATACAGGCTGTGTATTATTGCACTGTTTGTTGCCCAGATAAGGAGCGCGTTCCATTTTGATGTTGTTTTTTGGAATCCTCAAAATAAAAATGACATCAAAAATCTGATTTATTTATTGCATTTCATTTAATTTCATCAAAGCAATGAAACACAATGAATTAATATTGTAATGAAGTTAAACTTGAGGTGACATACAGCATGTGTTACCTTCATTATAAGGCTTTTAATTTTTTGCGACTACAGGCATATTTGTTTTTTTGGTCCAATATGGCTCTTTCAACATTTTGTGTTGCCAACCCCTGTGCTAAACCAACTATATAGTTTGTCTTCTTCTTTTGTTTTTGTCTGTTTGCAATAGAACTTTTGAGCATTGCTGCCCCCTACTGAGCTGTAGTTTTGTCAGAGAATCCGAGAAGACGTGAAGTACTGAACCATTAACCTTTAATAATAAAGTTGTTTTATATCTTGTATTCTTCTTTTGTTTTGTTTTTGTCGGTTTGCAATACAACGTTTGAGCATTGCTGCCCCCTACTGAGCTGTAGTTTGGTCCAGGTGTAAATTTATTATGAAATATATTTTTAAAATTGTGTTATATGTATCGGTGATTAATGATTTCTATATTATGTGAATTATTTGTATATTTTTTAAACGTGCTATGATGCGTCGATATGCTTTGCTAGTTTCTAATAATAAAGAAATACTTTTTTGTGTTAGATTTTCTTCTTTCATTTTTTGTCTTTCTTTTGTGTATGGTGTGCATGTTGTTAATATAAATGTATTACTATATTTGTCACAATATATATTGTGTATAATTTAATCTTGTGTGTTCAATTCTTAATCTTATTATGATCACCTTTGTATATATTGATTGCTTTTTAATCTTCTGTTGTATTTAAATAGACGTCTCCCTTCTTTTATTATTGTGTTCATTATAGTTTTTATCTCTGCTTGATTTTTTATATTTCTAGTCTTATTTCTCCTTTTTTATTTTATTTTTATGTATTATTTTATTTGTTGCTACATGTGATGGCATCCATATAAATATCCCTGTTCTGCTGTCTTGTATAATTTCTGAATTGTTTTCATTTATTATATCTTGTCTAGAACTTGCTTGCCGCTAAACACTTTTCTTTTTTGTTAATTAAAAAAACAGAGAATATTTGCATTTTTGCATTAAGTTCACTCCTCGACAAGCAAAGCAAACCAAGAGTTTCCATCCGTATCACTCAGAAAAGCGTATTTTTGATGAGATATGTTACGTTATGTTCCACGAATCTTCCTCGAGAAGAGCTGTCTCACCCTCTCTCTTTGGCGTCCATGTCGTGCACAAGCTCGTCTCTCTGATTCACCAGAGACACCAGCTCCTGTATCAGCAGCTGCTCTCGTGTTTTATGAGCTTGAGTTTTCTTCCATTCTTTATCAAACAAAAAAGAAACAAACTCTGTTGGATTTATGCGATCAGATTTGAGGTGAAATCACAGATGAGCCAGAATAGCGATACCTTCCACCGCCATCAGATCCTGCAGCTCCTTCTTCAGCAGCTCAAACCTCGTTTCTAGATCCTGCTCTTCTTGTCTGCCGCACAAAGTGAGATACGCCGATGCTTTTAAGATCTAGTGAAGCAGAGATTCTGACTAAAGGTGACGGTGAAAAGCCTCACAGTAGCTGTAGATGGTCTTGTCTCCTGATCAGAGCATTCTTCTTGTTGACCAGCGTAAACCACTCCTGGATCAGCGCCTCTTCTTCTACGCGATCGCTGCCTGCATGCGAAAAAGAGAACGCACTTACAAGTTTACACCTATTTTATTTCCACTTCTTTGCTTGAAACCCTAACCCTAACCCTGCCAGCATGTTTAGATTTCGTTTTTTTCTTTTATGGATCCAAAACACTTTCTAAAAGTATTTGCATCCTGAGCTCTAGAGAGACCATAGACTCATTATGTACATTCTGATCTTATGGATGATAACATATTCTCCCTTTAGAGAGCACTGTGTAAAAGTATTTGAACCCACTGTTTTCGCTACTTCATATTAGCTAAATGCTACATGTTGATGTCCTGCTAGCATCGTGCTAATTTATGGTTCGTCACGCTAATCGCAGGGCATTATTGCTTTCATCATGCTATTCACTTGCTAGATTCTAATTCAAACTAGTATTACATTTTTGACATACATGCTAATTTATGGTAGCTTCATGCTAATTTTTTGAATCTGGTTTGATATAGTGCTTGACTATTCTGGGCGCTCACCAGACTCCATAAGCCGCCTCAGTTTCGCCTCCACAAAGTCTGCTCTGCGGTCGATCTGCTTCTGCTCGGCCTCCAGCGCCTGCATCTCACTGCGCACGTACTGACTGACGTCCTGCACACACGCAAACACACCATAAAGCACACGAGCGCAAACACTCCATTTAAATGCAATTGAGGTTGGTCTGCGGAGAAAAAAAAAATCTCAAATACAAATGCAACAATACATGAAAGAGAGTTTAGGTTATAATTGTGTCAAACCATTTACAGACGCTGACCTGGTTCTCTGCTGCAGTGACCCCTTCAACAAACTCTAGGCTTTCTGTACAAAAAGAAAATCAATTATTAAAAAAAAAAACCTGAAGACTTCAAAACTTGCACAACTTCAGATAATAGCTAACAAAAACAACTGGTTAAAATGTAATAAAGATTTTATCAAAGTCAATCAAAGCGATTACAATTCCTTACCTTACCTAACCTGAACTCATGAATATATATATATCCCTCTCCCTCCCTAAATGTATATATTTATATATTACCATCAATACAAATAAAATCTGATTATTAGTAAACCCCTTTCTTTACTTTTTTTATTACTTTCCTTTATATATCAATAACTGAATAAACTAAACCAATTTCAATGCTTTAACTAAAACCAACATATTTTATTTAAAACTTACTTTGTTTTTTTATTCAAATTCCCACCAAAAAAAATGCTACGTAAGCAGATAACAAAATGGCACACCAAAAAACGTTTAAAATCAAGGATTAAATCCTTCTAGAAAAACATTTAAAAAAAATTATTGTGCAGGTGACTAGTAAAAGACTATTAAAAAAATATTCCTCAATTCCAAATGAAAAGATTGAGGGAGAGAACGTCAGCGTCGTGCTTAGTTCAGTTTCCTATTCACCCACTAGGAGGCGCACGTGGTTAACGGGTGAAACCTCGCAAAACATGAGCGCTGCTGCTCGAGGAGAACTGTACAGGAACAGCTTTCTGCAGGTTCAAAAGGTCAAATTCAAGACTTTTTAACACCTTGCTAAGACATTTTAGAATACAATTTAAGACCAACATCATAACAAAAAAAACACACAAAACTTTTCTGCCTAATAAACAGTATTAATAAAATACATCGTTTGAAACCCTAACCATCACTTTTTTATGATTTTGAGCCTTTCTGAAGGTTTTATCAAACTCTGGCAACCCAAACTAAGATGAATGTTTATGAGCCTGTTCACAAAATAGGGCAACGCTGTTTTTGTTTTTACAACTTTAACATTTAGAATCATTTTCTCTATCTCTGGCAACACGGATGACCACTTTTATGATTTTTCGCATTTTTGTGATTTTTTTACTCAACTCTGTTAACTTTTTTTTTTTAACTCTGACAAACTTTATGATCACATTTACGGAGCAGAATATAAATATAAGATTTAGTTCAATATTAGACCATTGAAGCCCAATCTTTGAACACAAGTTATCCATATAGATAAATTGGGATTTTAGGGCGTCATGGTGGCACGGTTGTCTCACAGCAAGAAGGTCGCTGGTTCGAGTCTCGGCTGGGTCGGTTGGCATCACTGTGTGGAGTTCTCATGTTCTCCTCGTGATCGCGTGGGTTTTCTCCGGGTGCTCCGGTTTCCCCACAAGTCCAAAGACATGCGGTAGAAGTGAATTGGATGAACAAAATTGATAGTGTTTGAGTGTGAGTGAGTGCGTGTGAATGTTTCCCAGCGATGGGTTGCTGCTGGAAGGGCATCCGCCGCATAAAACATATGCCAGAGAGTTGGAGGTTCATTCCGCTGTGGCGACCCCGAAAGGGAAGAAAACCGACAAGAAAATGGAAGTTGGGGTTTACTTTAGTTTTTAAAGCCATCAATGAGCAAGCTCTGAGCTCTGAACTTTTAAAACTTCTCAGTGTTCTGAGGGAAGGCTCAGAGTGGCCAACGGGAGGGTTTATCATGATGTATGTGTGTACTTTATTTTGAGAAAACAATATTTGGGAGATTATGAAGGACTGGCAAGTGCCGGTCAAAAAACGGTTTTCATATTTCATGAATTCCTTACATTCATTTTTTACACAAAGACGGATGTACTCCTAGTTTTTTTTTTTTTTTTCCTGTTGATGACTTTATATCTGACAACTAATGAAAACCCCAAATTTGGCATCTCAGAAAATTAGAATATTACTTAAGCCCAACACAAAAGAGGGATTTTTAGAAACTCGTTTTTGAACGGAATTACTGAAATAAATAAACCTTTTCATTACACTTTAACTACATGCCAGCACCTGTAAGAAAGGTGTGTTTTGAGTTCATTCTTACGCGATTCAGGATCTTCTCCTGCTACCTCAGCGTCGGCTTCAGCTGGTGAAATCTGAATGAAAGAGAAGAGTAGCTCATTAACACACACAACTGCTGGCAACAGTATCACATTTATCTTTTTAAAACAACCAAGTCAAAAGGATGATACGTGAGAAAAGGCCTCTACTTGTGTTAAAAACTAGAGTGGAGTACTGAGATCTAATGCTAACGGTAGAAACCAGACCGAATCATAATCTAAATTTCGGTTCCTCGTTTCTGTGTTTTGTGTATTTGCGCCCTCTGGTGTTCACTGAATGCATCATGAAAGCAGCGTGCACACACAATTAGAAACAGTGAGGAGATCGGGTCAAAATGCAGAAAGAAAACAAACTATAGAGGCTATCTTTTACAAGAAAGGACGCAGAATCGTCCACGTGCAACAAACAGTTTGGACTAAATGCAGGAATGCTTCAAATTTAACGAGCATTTGTTGATGCATGGAATCTATATAAAGGCCTCCATCGTGTATCGTGACTACACCAAGTCCGAGCGATGGAGCTCCAAGCCCAGAACGTTAGGAGGAGATGGTGACCGTTATGGATGATGATAGCAGTAGGAGTTATCTATTTTACGCTGCATTAAATGTCTTGTGATAAATGTAATAAGTTAAATCAATTAAATTTGTCGTTTGGTGGATAAGGAGATCAACTTGTGATCGGAAGGTTCCCGGTTCGATCCCCAGATCCACCGAGTTGATGAACGTGAGTGATGAAACACTTGCTCTAACACCTCAAACAACCAAATATCAATATATATATATATATATATATATCAACCAAATATCAAACAACCAATATCTAAAGAAAAATAACGAACTGGTTTTTAAATATTGAAAAGTTTATAATATTAATGATTAACTGATCCTCAATAGATGCTTATAAACCATGAATAAAGCCTTTAAAGTTATAACTATGTATAACTGCTTACACATGTGTTTTAACTTAAAAGCAATGGTTTCTATATCATTAATTAACTACTTACTGATGCTTAATAAACGATTAGTAGTGTGTAGTTATTGCAAAGTGCTACCCAAGTTTGTTGATTTTTTTTAACGTCACATAAAAGCTCTCACCATCATCATCATTATCATCATCATCATCATCATCATCATCATTATTATTATTACTGGTTTGATGCATCACCTCCGATCCGCTCTGTTGTTTCAGCGATTCAGGCTCCTCCAGCGATTCTCGTCTCAGCTTTGATCTCTGCCTTTTAAGCAGATCCGCATCTTTGAGGTGAGAAAAAGCCTTGGAGGTGTGAGTCCTGGGTGGAGCTACAGGAACCTGAGCCCCCTTGGCTTCTCCAGGCTGACTCAGGCCCTGAGCTCGTCTCGTTCTTGGAGGAGGAATCAAACGTTCAGCCGCGCTCACGTCTTCGGGAGCACTTCCGTTGGTCTCCATGGTGATGCCGCTGCTCTGGAGTCGCTCTGCACAGTAGCGCACGGCCGCCTCGGGGTCGGCTTCCTCCCTCTTGTCGCCGACGGCGTAACTGGACTCGCTGCTGTTCTTCTCGATCTGTAAGACGCTGAGCTCTTGTCCCGTGACAAAAGTGCGGATCTGGTTGATGTACGTCATGACGATGAGCCGGTCGGGCACCGGCAGCACCACCATGTCCGAGGGCTCGATCAGCCTGGAGATGCCCAGCTCGGCAAAGCCATCGAATGCCTTCACAGACAAGACAAAGACAGGTTTATCTAAGATTGAATGGAATTATCTTCTTAAAAAATGTTTGCTTTAAAAAAAAATATATATATATCTGCATCATAAAAAGATGAATGAACATTCATAAGGGTAAAACAAAAAAGTAGCATGCCACAAAAATGGTTGAATGTTCGGCAACCACTTTCAACAGACTTTTGAGGTTAGAAGAATGGGAACTTATACTTCTTTTTTTTAAGTAAAAAAAAAATATATATATTTTTTTGTATAGTTGTTTTTACCATAATTAATAAGTATTCACATTTTTTACATTTAAATTTGTGTATTTAAAATTCCCCTTCATTTCCTGCGACATAATATATACACTATAGATTAGATATATATACACACACACACACATATATATATATAAATATAAACTCTAATTATCTAAACAAAGCATATCTAACACAGTGTGCTCTCATCTATAGTTTATATATTATGTCGCAAGAAATGAAGGGGAATTATTAATTATTTTAGAATATAAAACTGTATGTTGTGATTTTTTTGTAAAGATTGTAATAAATAAATAACATGTTACATTAGGTTTTGGAGTTTGGAGGTGAATACTTTATTCTAATTTGTCCTAGCAAACCTAAAAATATTCCTTAAAAAAATCAACTGTTTCAAAGTAATTACTATATAATGAAATATTCTCTTGGAACAGAAAGAGAAGTTTATCGGAACAGACTTCTTGACTTTTAAAAAAATTGTTAACAGAGTAATATCAATCACATTATTTTTATCAAATGATTTCAGCTTTTTTTTAAATTATGTTATGTAAAAAAAATTATCCGTTGAATTACAGTGAAACAAAACTGTGGACCGGGCATTTTTTACACAAAAAAATATTTAATTAAAAAACAAATACTAATTAAAAAAATTATTTTAATATGGAAGCCCTGAGGTAAAAAAATATATATATTGGCTTTAAAAAGTTGAAATTCTGAGATAAAAATGTCTACATTTTGGCTTAGGAAGTCAAAATTTTGAGATAAAAGTAAAAACTTTCAGATTAAAGTGTGTTCATGTATTTAGCATTAGATCGGGTGCCTGAAGGCCAGAAAGTTAAATTTTTGTCTTTCTAAGTTATTATCATTATTTATTTATTGTTTATTTGGTGGAAATGGGCTTCCATATTTAAATAAGCAAAATATGTAACAAAAAAAAACAAAAAGAGTTAAAAGTTGTATTCATTTAAACATTTACATTAAAAACGATTTAAACTATTCAATAACTAAAACCCTTAACAGGTAGTGTGTTTCCAAGCTCTACGATTACTTTATTGCAAATTTGCATCCTTTTAAATCTCTAAATGTGAATTAAATCTAAAATAAACTTCACATTGGAAACACAAAAATTTGGATGAATCCTTTAAAATGAGCAAAAGGTTGAATAAATGGGTTATGTTCGAATTACCTTCTTATTGTTGCGTTTAATGTCATACGGGTCCAGCATTTCATAAATCCTAGAGACAGAAAAAGAAGCACATAAAACAAAAACCAAGTAACCAAACTGACTGAAAGGCACGAAGTCGTTGTCACTAATCACATACACTTTGTCCGGATGGAAGTGATGCAGGATGGCGCAGAACGCCAGTCCGTTTCTCCACGAGGTGCTGAAGTTTGTGACGCGCACGCCCTTGTAGCCTTGTGTGACTTTCTGGCACCATTCTAACAGTGACTGGCTTGAACTTACCAATGTGGCAATCTGGAATCGAACATAAGGGATTGATCTCGCAGTCTAGAGAAACATAACAAGCATAATTAAAAACTAGCCAGTCGACAAACCTCTGTTTCTCTCGATGGAGTCATGGAACGTTCCTGAGAGTCCATCGCCCCTCCCGTAGGTCGTCTTTTATTACGAACAGGCACGGTTGGCTCATCATTGGTCTTTTCAGCAATCCCATACTGATAGTCTGATGAAGAACTGGGGATGGAGTCTTCTGGTAATCGTTTCTTCACCCGAGGCTTTGGCACAGGATGAGTGGAATCTTCTGCTGCTTCTGGTCTAGAGTAAATGACAGAAATGACCGGGAGTTTTTCATGTATTCAAACAAATTCGTTTAAAAATCTAAATTGCGTAGATCAGGGATGGGTAAATTTGGGTCTGGGGTGACACAGCTCTGCCGGTTTTAGCTGGAACCATACATCAGTACGCATACAAGTGTTTTCAAATAAGCCAAGAGTACCTTCATTGGCTCATCAAGGTTGGAGCGTAATGTCTACAAACCTATGCATCTTGGCTGTATGCATTTTCTGCATTCAAAAAAACCTATACGATTGAGTTTTTAGGTACAAAATGAGCGTTTATAGCTACTCTCCTCAACGCTAGACTATGCCCAAGTGAGTAAAGAAATTAATAAAAACACCGAGGTATTTTTGAGTTGTATCAATTCCAACATTTTACAAAACAGCAGAATTTCTTAGAGTTCTCCTGTAGAGAAAAAAGGTTTGTTAACTGTATGAGAAGAGCCGCTGCATGAGAGGTTGTGTGTCCACTCAAAAACATCTCTTCTGTACTAAATCGGCATTTAAATGATGCAGATGAACACTTTTTCATTGATTGATAGTTTTGTTTTCGGCTCAAGGGAGTAGTTGTACCATCAGCACCATTAAGTGGTGAATCAAGCATTTGCTGCAACGTCACGCAGTGTGCAAGAACTCATAGACGAGATACCTGTATTTAATTGAAAAGTGACACATTTATTCACTACTTATGGAGAGCTTTGGAGGTAATGTCTTTATTATGGTGACACCAGATGCAGGAGCTCCATGGAGCAGCTGCATGTGTGTATAGACCTTAACTCTGTAGGGTTGTGTTTCACGGAGCTCAGCTACGCTCACAGAGTTCGAAACCAGATTAAAAACATATCTGTTTAATCTAGCATTCCAATAATTGGCTCTTGGTATTTGTCAAAACGAATACATGGTGCCTGAGCGCTATAAACACACAAACTGTTGAAAAAACAATGTGCCTATCTAACCTCTCCCCATCATTTATCTCTCATCCTGCAGCTGATGCTGATCACCTGTTTGTTGTCTGTTACATTTTCTTACCATTGTTTATGTGTTGTCTTTGTTTGTTTTATGTTTTTTCAGGTGCTGTCTGCGAACTGTTCGTCGATGGATCTTAAGTTTGTATATTCTTTATGCTGGGGAGGTGATTAGCACCTGCCTCAGTCAGCGAGGCTCCCAGGGGCCTCACAGAGGGAACTCCTATTTACTCTACCTGATCCTCACTAGGATTTTGTGAAGCTGCTTTGAAAGCATCTGCTAAAAAAAGCGCTATATAAAAACTTGATTGATTGATTGATATGGCTCACTACTAGAATAGGTTTGTTTCAATCCCACCATTGAAGCTGATTCCACAAGAAAACACATTCAAAACAAAGCCAAACTTTACTCAAACTAATCTTTATTTTACAAGCAAGTAAGTATCAACCTAAAAGGTGAAATATTTAGTAAACACACTGCATCTATAGCTTTTTGTATATTACCAGAATAACAATAATCATTTGCACAATATGTCTAGAAACGTGTGGTTCGCCAATCCTTCAAAACTCACCTGGAAACTTTAAAGACACTTGTGTCATCTACAGAGTCAGGGTTCAAATCAACCTCATCTCCAAAACATTCAGCATCCTTTTCTTCAATATTTTTTGCTCTTTCAGTATGTTGCTTTTTAGCAAGAAGCACCTGCTCAATGTTGTTACACTGTTCACCATTTAAAGCCTCAGTCTTGTGTTTTTCATTGACAACAGACACATCTGGAGCTACTGGCCCAATGCTGTTTAAACCAGATCCATCTAGAACCTTTTCATCCAATGGTAACTTAGTGGCTGTGAGGGTATCTGAATACACTTCAACCGAGCATGGGTTGCTATCTGATAAAGCAGCCTTGCATTGTTCAGCAATTGTTGAGTCACAAACATTTGGAAGTTTTTCCTCATCAAGCTTGTCCTTTAGGTTTATTGAATGAGATACGGAATTGAGTATAGTTGTATCATTTGATCTTCTCTCAAGGACATCTACATCAAGTGATTCTTGAGGATGTGGTGGAGAAGGGTGTACAAGGTGATCATCTGTAGATGAAATATGTTTCCTAAAACTAGACATTGGGATTGGCTGATTTGGTTCTTGAACGTCATTCATTTGGGAACTAATTCTATCTGGATATGTCTGAGGGATGAGTGAAGTGGCAGGAAGTTTGTCCGGGAAAGATGCACTGAGACGTTTCTTTCCACGTGGTACTGGGATTGGCTGATTTGGTTCTTGAACGTCATTCATTTGGGAACTAATTCTATCTGGATCTGTCTGAGGGATGAGTGAAGTGGCAGGAAGTTCGTCCGGGAAAGATGCACTGAGACGTTTCTTTCCACGTGGTACTGGGATTGGCTGATTTGGTTCTTGAACGTCATTCATTTGGGAACTAATTCTATCTGGATCTGTCTGCGGGATGAGTGAAGTGGCAGGAAGTTCGTCCGGGAAAGATGCACTGAGACGTTTCTTTCCACGTGGTACTGGGATTGGCTGATTTGGTTCTTGAACGTCATTCATTTGGGAACTAATTCTATCTGGATCTGTCTGCGGGATGAGTGAAGTGGCAGGAAGTTCGTCCGGGAAAGATGCACTGAGACGTTTCTTTCCACGTGGTACTGGGATTGGCTGACTTGATTTTTGAATGTCATTCATTTGCGAAATAATTCTATCTGGATTTGGCTGAGGTATACCTGAAGTGGCAGGAAGTTGATCAGGAAAAGAACCATTGAGATATTTCTTCCCACGTGGCACTGGAAGTGCGATAGTTGATTCTTGACTATGTTTGTCTCTGGTAACAATTGTATCTTCTTGAGATGCAGGGCATTTCTTCACACGAGGCCCTGGGATTGGGGGACCTGAACCCTGATTGTCTTTTCTTTGGAGCACAATCGTCTCATGATCTGCTTGGGATTGAGAACTGGATGAAAGATTTAGAAGATTCTCTGTGAAAGACCCACTTAATCGTTTCTTCACACGTGGTACTGGGACAGGTAGAAATGATTCGAAGCTTTCTCTTTGATCAACATCTGTTGAACCACTAGAACTCTTCTTAGCACGTGGTACTAGGACTGGAAGATGAGTGGATTTGACCTGCATGTCAGAAACAATCAAATCCATGTCTGTTTGGTCTGTGAATGTGTTTATTATGTCAGACCCGTTAAGGGGTTCGTCAATATTGCCTTTTGGAGCTTTACTCTTTCTGTTCTGGGGAGCATGTAACTGTTTGCCTGTTTGTTGACAAGGTGTTGGTGCTTTTTCTTGGGATGTGGGCTTGTCTTCAGTAGCTTGTAACCTTAAGTCCATTTGGTTTGCTTCTTTCACAAAGAAATCATCAGGAATAGAAACTCTTTGACATCTCTTGGTTCTTAACTCTTCAATCGGTGGGTCTAGGGGACGATCAGCATCTAATGATAAACCCTTATCAATCAAAGTCGATGAACTTTCAATAGTTGTGAGGAGTGTATTAGGCTGTACATTGTGTGATAATCTCTGAGAACAGTGATGAGGTTTTGTTCTGATACAGATACTTTTTCTTTGAGACTCATCTTGCGATGACAATGGGTATATCTCTTGTTTCTTTGATCTTGTAGGTGGCACAGCTTCCACAGTTGAAAAAGCACCTTTCTCTAAGGAGATATTTGCGACATTTGGATGCACCGAGGACAATAAGGATATATATGGTGCTTCTTCATCCAGCATTTCATCCTTGGGTTGTTTTATGAACAAAGGAACTCCTTGTTCAATATGATGTTGGGGCCTTAAAGACGAAAACACAGTATCACTAGTTTTATGTGTGTTGAGTTGTTTTATGACAATAAAGACAAACTCAAAGCACCCATAAACATCCACGGTCAACTTGCATAAACCTTGTTTTCCAGCAGCCAACAGGACAACATGAAACATAAATGTGAATACAATTGCTTTTTAATTGAAATGAATTTTTATAAAAACACAGATCTTATCTAAGTGTGGGGGAAAATATATATATTTTAATGTGCAGTGGTTATTGAAATTGTGGGGGTTTTTTATTAAAAAAAATGCTGATTGAACAACCAGCAATTGTTCAATTTAGGGTAAGAACAACTCATGTAGCAAAGCAATAGCAGACGTCTAGATGTTGGCAGAGGAAATCTTGAATGTTGCCATTATTCTGTTGTTCAATCCACTATCAAAAGGGGCATCTAAACTAAATCAAATTAATAGCAAAACAATAACCAACCACCAACCATTTTCAGTGCAACAACAGCCATTTCAGTGTAAAATAAGTGCAGATGTGAGTAAGCCAAAGGTAATGGCAAATACAATAACATACAGACGTGCCACTTCATGCAAACTCACCGCTCTGTAGGGAACAGTGTAGTTGAGACGTCATCCTTCAATGTCTCAAACATTCTACTCACAATCTCATCATCAGCTACATTTTTAACCATAGTCCTACTATCTTTTCCCATTGGCCCAATAAGGATGCCATCATCCTCCTTGTTCATCTCATGAAGGTCAGCCTCAGTCAAGGGAGGCCACTTCTTCATGAGGTAAAATTCTTCATCCTCGGCAGCCCAGGCTTCAGTCTCTTTTGAAGACAGTGATGTATCTGAGCAGCCACCAACCAAACGGCACATGTAGGGTTCAGCCGATTCTACTGACTGCACCAGGCCCTCAAGTGAACGGTCGCATCCACTTGTCATACGTAAGCTGCTGTCCGCAGGATCCACAGAGGAGGGATGCTTAGTGAAGGAATCCATAGGGCCTGATCCCGAGCTTGAAGGCTGCAAAATTGCTGCAACTGATTCATAACTAAAAGAAAAAAGCACTTAGGGATAGGAAGCATGAACCCAATTTTGAGTATGAAATTAGATACCATGTTTCGCAAGGGAGCCTGCTCAATGGCTATACTCCATATTAGATCTTACCCTCTGTGAAAGACATCGACTAAAGTCTTCACAAGACCGGGAGATCCTTCTTTTTCCAGGGAATAATCATCCGCCTCCAAAACCTCCCACCCTAATGCAACAGCAGTCTCTCCTAGTTCTGGGATGTGTTCGGTACTAATAAAAACATATTTGTCTTGTCAATTAGGTTGATCGTTGCACACATGCATCATGCACCCTTCTTATTTACATATCCAAAGCATTACCAAGAGTTTATAAGAGGACTATTGGTGACCAACCGCACTCAGGTAAGACATTTCATTTTACAGAAAGCTACTTTTTAAGTTTTTCAGAGGCAAAATGGCTATTTGAGCATCGTAACCTTCCAAAGTGCATCCATAATTGGAATCCATACTCCATAATAATCAAAACCAAATGCAAACACAACTTTAGTTTGTTTGCATATTAAAACATGCTAGTGAATGGAACTCACCCATCAGTCAAGGGCATCTCCTGACACTCTTTATGGGTTGCTTTAAGAGGAAAACCAAAAACATAAGAACAAAATGAGATAAATATCTGAGAACACATCCGCCGGTTTCACACACCAATCTAAGTGGTTGCCTGTGCTGTACATGTCTGTGAGCCTGGGGCTGTGTATATTGGGTTCACACTCTTTGCGTACAGTTTCACAAGTGAATAAACTCAATGGATACAAGCGTCCACACAATGTTTACAAGCGAATCACACAATATATTCCCTTATTTCTCACTTGGTGTGAAAGCGCAGTAACCCTGCAAGCACAAGCAGTGCAGCAGCCCATAACTGGAGGAATCTTTCTTAGTTTCTGATGCAATCATTTTGGCATCTGCTATATTTGTCACTGTGAACACTGTTGGATCAACACTGACAAAAACTTAATTATTTCACAATTAAGGTACAAAAAAGGTCAATGGCCAATTCCATGAATATCAGAAAGTTTAAATGGAAATGCAAGACTACACCTTTCCCCTCTAAATTCTAAGCAAATGCCAACAATCATGTTAACTTCAGGTAGCCTCCAGACAACAATAGTTTCTTCACAAGTTATGAGGGAAAGTAAACTTGAAATAATGTATTTCAATTAATAGAAAGTAATAAAAAGCTGGAGTTGATCTGAAAATGGATCCAATGTGAAAACCAAGGCACTGTGTGCTGTTCACGCACTGTATATGGGAACCACATCATTTGCATACATACTGCACACACATGCAGAGTCAACTATCCAATATTGTTCAAGCCAGATTAGTTCCTTACCCATTTCTCTTTTGTCTTGAAATTTCTTTTCCAATTCGATGGAGTGTCTAAATGTGACTTCAGATTTCAAATGCACTTGGTTTGGACTTTTATCGGTTTCACTTCTGGATTTTTGAAGTCTTTCTTTAACAAGTGGAAGTGGCTCTTCCAAAATCAGATTACAGAAATAGTTTTCATCCGGTGCAGATAAAGCATCATCTGTTGGAGGAGACATGGCACAATGCCTATCCAAGCTTGGGAAACCATAACTTTTGGCAATACCAGGACAAGTTGGAGTAAGCAAGAACATAGATTGTGAATATTCTCCATGATTATGTGTGCAACTCTTACACACGAATGCTCTTTCTTTACGAGGTTTATCCCAAATTGGCATTTGAGTTTGCCATAGGCTTTTTCTAGAACTTTCAGGAGGTGCTGAATACACAGTAGGGACTCCTGCAGTTAAAGAGATTACTGGGCATGAATGTAACAGGTTGACTACGTTTGGGTATTTTCTGAGATAGAAAATGTCCACTTTAGTATGAGGTAAAGAGGATACACCAGGTGTGCAGGGATGTCTGGGGCAGGTGGGCACTAGTGCAAACATCCTCTGCAAAGAAGATTTGTCCAACTGTTTGTATGGAGCCACAGAATTTAGCTTGGAGCAGAGATCTAGTCTTGTTTTTAATGGCTGCTCAACCAAAGGTGCCTCTTTTTCAAACCATTTTCCAGTGTTTGTTCCCTCTTTAGAAGAGAAACCTAAGATATTTGATATTTTTGGAATACATGGATAAATATGAATCATATTTTGAGGGGGTTTGAGTGAAGATGGAAATCCTGGTGTTCTTGATTTTGAAGGACAGATGGGAGCTAATGCAAACATCATGTTTGCTAATTCACAAGGGGTTTCTGTGCTATCTTCAAGAACAGCCTTCTTCTTCAAGAAGACTTCAAAAATAATTGTCTTGTTAACAGACCAATCGAAATGGTTCTTTTTAGAAGCAAAACCAAAAACATTAGAACTGTCTGGGCAAATAGGAAGCAAATGCTGCATTCCAAACTTTGGGACAGCTGAAAATCCTGGAATGCTGACCACTGGTGGACATACAGAAGGGAGGTCAGCTTTGAGTTTGGATGAAGATGGGAATCCAGGTGCTCCTGCTTTGAAAGGACACGTTGGAGCCAATGCAAACATTGCATTTGTTAATTCAATGGGTATTTCTGTACCGTCCGCCATAAGATTAAACTGCTTTTCAAATATAGGGCACTTCAAAAACTATTTTCTTCTCAACAGACCAATCCAAATTATGATTTTTGGAAGCAAATCCCAAAACACTAGACCTCTCTGGGCAAATGTGAAGCATTTGTTGCATTCCAAGCTTTTGGACAGATGGAAGTCCTGGAACACTGGCTCCTGATGGGCATGTAGGTGCCAAAGCATACATAAGATCTGTGTTTTCTGTGCAAAACCTGCTAATCTCCCAAAAAACAGGGGGATGAATTAATGGAAGTGACCAGAAAATGTCTCCTCTAAATGGCCATTTGGACCGTTTTGAAGTGTGGATGCTCTGACAGCCAGGTATCTGAGAAAAATTTGGGCAAGAAGGACAAATGTTTTGCATATTAGGCTCTATGCGTGATTTAGGAAGTGATCTAGATGGGAAGCCTGGAATGCATGAGGCTTTGGGGCATGTTGGAGCCAAACATACAATATCAGTTTTAGTGTCATTTTTACTGAAGTAAAAAAGAATCTCCCTAGTTTTCGATAAGGGAGATAAGATAACAGAAGTGTCGCTAAAGTGCTTGTTCTCTTCCAAGTAATTTATAGATGGACACCCCGGGATTCTGGAGTGTTGTGGACAAGATGGAATCTGTCGTAATATATCTGGTTCTGTTAGAGACTCAACAGCTGTATCCGAATGATGTCTAACTTTCTTTAATTCACATGGAAAAGGTCCATTTGCAGAAATCGAATCAGTCCTTACTACAGACTCTGCATGCATCAGTGTTTTGTCTTCATTTTTAACATTAGCTGGAGTTTCAATGCCTACAACTGGCTTTGCTTCTTCCAATAATGATGTTTCCATGCTCTGGCACTCATCATGCCGTGTTTCCTCTGGAGATTGAGATGATGCATCAATGATAAAGAATTTGTCTTGGCCAGAAGAATTTGAGGCCTCCATGGGACTCTTCGCAGATGGGAATCCAGGAATTCTTGCTTCACTTGGAC
The DNA here is from genome assembly GCA_900490495.1 of Danionella dracula. Taxonomy (NCBI): domain Eukaryota; kingdom Metazoa; phylum Chordata; class Actinopteri; order Cypriniformes; family Danionidae; genus Danionella; species Danionella dracula. The sequence goes on from UELW01000145.1 coordinate 1,847,490, forward strand.
ATGTCGAGTTCAAGGACACCATGCCTCCCTGATAGGTGGCTTTTTCTAAGTGTGTAGTGTGAGATTTACAAGGCTTATTCCAAACCAAACTTGAACTAGATGGCCAAATGTTTAAGTCTGTTTTGACTCTTTCTTGCAATCCTGTGGATGGACACCCAATACTTTTTGAGAACAACGGACATGATGGGAGAAGATCGACCATGTTTGGTACACACTCTTGTAGCAGTCCTGTATACTGATAATCCTGCTTTTTAGCGGAACAGATTGGATCTTCCCAGAACTCTTTTTCTTGCTGCACGTCAAACAAAACTGATCTCCCATGTGATGGCTGTAATGCACATTCATCATCTATGTCTGCCATTCGACTTAAACTGTCTTCTTCAGAAGATGGGATCTGAGAACACGGATATCTGAGAATAAAAAGCATAGAACCACTTCAGAAAACTGATAAGAATAAAAATGTTTTGACTGCATGCATCAATCCCAAACACTGACAACCTTTAAAAGCCTGTACTCCACCAGAAAGCACAAAATGCCTAAACAGCAAAACACAGCTAAAAACTTCTTTCATTTTTTAAATCAAACTTCCACATTCAGAAAAAAGGCAGTTATATATATAGGTGTACCTAAAAATTCCTCTCAATGAAAACAAGTACTTTTATTTCATTGAAATACAAAGAAGTCATTTGTGTATATATGATGTTGGTGCAGGAAGTGTCGTCACACACACAGATGTTACAAACAGCTGCACATGCACGGGACTCTCCTCCTCCTCAAAATTCTAAATCAAAAAGTATTGTTAATCCCCAATTTTGATCCTTTTTTATAAAGACTTGTTAGTAGAGGACAGAGTTTGTGATCGAGTCCTTGAGGCTGTCGCTGCTGAAAGGAGCTATTCCTGTTTTTATCTGTTAATGAGTGCATGAGGAAACCACAAGTTAACTTTACATAACATAAAAACATATGTTGCTTTTTAAATATGTGGATGTTGATGAATTTACTGTTCATTTAAGTGTTTTTAATTATATCCATACTCTTGAGAACATTGCATATCAAATGCAAAGGAATCTACATTTTTATATGCTGATAGCAATTGTATTTAAATGATTTTTTATGGGCAAAAATTTTTATTTCATATGTACCATCAGGCTTTTACATCAACTATGCTCATGATACGCTATAAGTAAGGAATGATCATTTTATATTCTAATTGTGTATATATATTCAACACTGTTTTTATCATTGTCCAGGTCCAGGAGCAGACTCTAAATTTAACTTTTATGGGTTATTTTAATGCTCCGTGGGCTTATAGGTGTAAAGAACTGACAGCTTTTTTTTTTTTTACTTCTTACATGAGTTCATGGTTTTTTTAATGAGAGCTGGTAAAGTGACATACAGAAGCTTCGACTCAAAATAAAAAATTCAGACACCAGGGTTTTATGGTTCTAGTCACTATGAGGTAAGTAAATGATGGTTTAGTTTATCAAACTTTCCCTTCCAAAAGTATAACAATTCAATGTTATTAGCAGGGAAGATATTTGGATCCAAGGCAAAGCAGTGTTAAAGCACACTTTGTTTCTTAGCGAAACTCACCTCTCCTCAGCGGTCAGTAATAATGGCAGGTTTGGTATGGAATGCCACATTCTGCAATTAATTCTCCTGGAAAACAATTTTAGCATATTTCATGCACCATCCACACACGGCAGGCTGTACACAATATATTTGGTGTTTATTTAACTGAACTTACCCCCTCTCAAGAATTCCCCAACGTCCTTGCTCTGGTATTTCCCAAGAGCTCAAATTCTCCCTGGTCTCTTCTACTGTAAAACTATTCTCAAACGTAGTAGCGTGTGATGTGTTGCTCTCAGCAGTATCTTCTCTGGAAGCTTGGCAAAAGTTAGTCTGATGAAGTATTGGTGTAGATGCTGAATACATTGAAGGAAACCCAGGCACATTGGATTGCCTTGCACTGGATGGCACCATCCTACCCATGTCGTTTACATGGATGTTCAAGTTAGCGGAATGTTTTGGGCTTATTACGGAAGACAAACAAAGGTCAGACCTGTCCTTTGGAGATCTCCTGTAAAGTTGTTCAGGATCAAGAGGCCATACATCTGAGTCCAGTGCTTCACTTATTCTGCTAACTGATACAACTCCAGGAACCATTGTAAAATATGGACAAGAAGGGAAGAAAGCGACCATGTTTGGTTCAGAGTTTTCTATCGTAGGTCTCGGTGCAGATGGAAAGCCAGGTAGTTTAGCAATTGTTGGACAAGCTGGGCGCAAAGCTACTAAGTCCTTACTGTAGGTGTCATTTTGTAAAGTTTCATATCGATGTGGAACATCATGGATAGATCGAAATTTTCCACCAAACTGTTTAGCCCATAATGGCCTTATATTCACAAGCCAATGGATATTCCCCTTTACATGCTAATCTTGAAGCCATTCCAGGTGTATTTGAGATTCTTGGGCATAAGATGAAAGATTGAACATTGATTTAAACTTTGGTGTAGAAGGAAATCCAGGAATGAATGTTATCTCTGGACAACTTGGTGAAAGAGCAAACATTCCCTCAAAACATTCTTTGACTTCAGCAATCTTTGCAACGTCTGACTGAACGCTTTGCAATGCTGGTGAATGCCTCACAAAAATAATTTTCTCCTTAGAAGGCCAAACGTTGAATACATTCTTTTCAAGTTTGCTCTGGACTAAAGAGGGAAAGCCTGGAGTTCTGGCTGTATGAGGACATGCTGCGAGTGTACCAGATGTTATTTGTGTTTGAGGCGTGAGTCTTGGTACAGAGGGAAAGCCAGATGTTCTTGCTTTTCTTGGGCATGTTGGCATCAGTGACGGCATACTTTTTAAGCAATCCTGGTCTTCTTTTTTGTCAAACTGAGCTGGATATGGATCAATAGAAAGAGATTTCTGAGAAGTTTGTGGCTTTAACAGGAATGGTTTAATCTCCGCTGGCCAGCCGTTAGGTGAGATAGATGTGACTTTTAGTCTTTCAATTGATGACATTCCTGGGACACAAGATGCTGAGGGTACGAGTTTTATCATGGAGAAAGTTGAAGTTCGCTTTGGGGCACTTGGAATTCCAGGGGTTCTTGCTTTTGTGGGGCAAGATGCTGCTAGACTTATGATGCCATCTCCTGTCATGTTTTGGTACATTTTCAATCACAGTAAACTTAGATTTTTGCGCTGGTTCTATTACTGAAGATGCATCATAATTGGAAGGCCATTGTTGGAGGACATTCGTATTCAGCATTTCCTTTAAGGATGCAAATCCAGCAATGCAGGAACTTTTTGGACAAGTATAAGAAATCTGAACCATGCCTGGTGTAACTCGTTTTGGAGCTGATGGAAATCCAGGAGTCTTGGGGGCTACAGAACAAGTTTGCCTCAGTGCAACCATATCCCTCGCAGTTTCTCATCTATCTTTATTAAAGGTACCATGCAAAGATGCTCCTTGTCATTCCTGAAATAAAATCCTGAACACTCTTTAGGCCAGAGTTCACCTGCCTCAATGCTTGGATGTTTTGAAGGAACACCCGGAACTGCTGAAACATCTGGACACAATGATTGAAGACTGATCATAGAGAAGGATGACAATGAATATCCAGCAAAAGTGGATTTATTTGGACAACAAGGAGAAATCCGAGTCTCACTTGAAGTAGATGATGGAAATCCTGGAGTCTTGGGGGCTACTGAGCAGGATTGCCTAAGTGCAACCATATTTCTTGCCATTTCCGCATATATCTTCATTGACGATGATGCGAAAACCAGTTTTCTGGTTTTATGTAAATGGAACCCTAAACACTCTTTAGGCCAGATATCTTCATGCCAAATACTTAGATTCTTGGAAGGAAAACCCACAACTATTGAAACATCTGGACACAATGATTGAATGCTAATCATAGATAAGGGTGGTGACTGAAATCCAGGAATTGAGGCATCATTTAGACTACTAGGAGAATTCAGTTTAGCTCTTGTCGTAATTGGTTTTGGAGCAGATGGAAATCCATGGAGTCTTGGGAGCTACCGAACAGGTTTGCCTCAGTGTAACAATTTCCTTCGCAATTTCGTGATCTATCTTAATTGATGGAAACGTGCAAAGAAGCTCCTTGTCCTTCCTGATATAAAATCCTGAACACTCTTTAAGCCAGAGCTCATCTGGATCAATGCATGGATGTTTTGAAGGAAGACCTGGAACTGCTGAAACATCTGGACACAATGATTGAAGACTGGCCATAGGGAAGGGCGACAACTGAAATTGAGAAATCGAGGAAACATTTTGACTACTAGGATAATTAAGTATCATTCTTGATGTAAGTTGTTTCGGTGCTGATGGAAATCCAGGAGTCTTGGGAGCTACTGAACAGGATTGCCTCATTGCAGTCATCTGTCTTGCCATTTCTGAATCAATTGTCATTGATGGTAATTGGCACAGCTGTTCCTTGCTCTTCGTAAAATAAAACCCTAAACACTCTTTAGGCCAGAATTCTTCTGACTCAATGCTTGGGTGTCGCGAAGGAAAACCCGGAATTTTTGAAATATCAGCACACGATGGCTGAAGATTGACCATACAGAAGGCTGACGTTGGAAAACCAGCTGTTCTGGTTATTGTCGGACAAGTTGTTGCAAACAACATCATATCTTCCACTATGTTTTGATCATACAACGATGAACCCAAATCTCGTAAAAGTTTATCTGGCCTCTCTTTCTGAAAATAGCCATTCAGTATGTTCCCAGATACATTCCAAGGAAACGTTGAACCTTGAAGAGTTGTCGATGCCATGCCTGGAGTTGAGGCATTTCTTGGAGATGCTGGAAGAAGATCGGTCATGCTAGGGATAGCTTTCCCCTCTTCACATTTTTTCTTGTCAGAGGGCAGAGGTTTGAATTCCTGGTTCTTCACGCAATCACCTCCTAGTTCATTCTCAGGTGGTTTATCAATCATAATAAACGTAAGACCAGGGAGAATGGGATGCTTTTGGGGAGGAAGGCAGCAAACCAGCCACAATTTTGAAGCTGAGGGATGGGAGATTAGAAAAGAGGTCAAATGGAATTAGGAATGATTAAGTGGGTGACAGCCCATACATTATATGCCTTAACAAGCTTGAACATTGGACTCAGCTCATGCATCATTCCACACTTACCCGTCATGAGAATGATCTGACTGGGAGAGGTTTGGATTTGAGGGAAGCTGAGGCACAGACTCTCTCCTGGTTTCTTGCTCTTGGTTCTCTAACGCTTGAAAGTTACTTGGATAGAGCTCTGGTTTGCGAGAAATTTCCTTCTCACATGCAGCTAAGTATGAAGCATTCAGTTCAGAGGAGTTCTGTGAATTCTCTGATAGACTGATCTGGACCTCAGTTGAATGAACGGTGGGGATGAGGACTGTTTTTGAGACACATTCAGGAGCTGTGTTGATGTAGGATTTCTCTGTACGAGACCACTTTGGTTTTACTTGCTCGAAATATGTGCTGTCAATTACACTGGACGATGTGTCATTACTGGGGAGAAGGGAGCTCATGCTCTCAGGTCTAGAAAGAAAACAAACGGAAACAAATGATTTTTGCTGGGATGCCCCCACAATTTAAGTAACAGAAGGTCGGTAGCTTCCAGTGCTAATGTAAGACCAGGCAAAATTGTTGAGGCATTCAAAACCATGCAAGAGTCACAAAGGTTATGAATGTGAAGGATGGAGTTAGGGACGTCAACGGACTCCCCCAGATCACTGATTTTACTCACAGAAATCATGCTGTTGTTCTTTTCTGTTTAACTGTGCCAATTCAAAGTTGCAATGCAAGTTTTTAACATTCAACCCATATAAAAAATGATTTGTGGAAATTATTTCAATAAGGGAGTATTAACAAGTATTAACACAGTATTTAGTAAACCAAATATGTAGTTTTACTCTTTCAAATGTCAACCTATGAAAATGTAAAATTTGACACCTCCAAACCTCCAAAGAGCATTAAATTCTGTAATTTTTTATGTTTTAAAAACTTTTTTTATTGAAATATTCAGTCCGGCATTATCGCAAATATATTTATATTAAATAACTCAACTAACTGATTTAAAAAAATTACTTTTTCATTGATGATTTATTGTGATTTTCTGTTTCTAAACCTTTGCAGTGTTTTGGCAAAATACTTAATAAAATAATTGTCATTTTCATAGCAAAGGTCCACAAAAAGCTAAATAAAGGTTACATTTAGCATTCATTTTCATGACACAAAATCTTAATTTTGTCACCTAAAACAATAAATAAAATAAAAAAATCCCTTCCTTAAACATACCTCATTCAACAAGTCCAGCACGCCTGTCCATCAAACCTGATGCACATGAGCTCATTGAGCACCAGAGACACTAGTCCAATAAATATTGGAAAAATTCTCCTTTGTTCTATTAATGAGCCTGCACCCGACTCAAGCCTGAGATTATTCAAATTAATACATGCAAACACAGCTCTTCAAGAATTAGCCATTTATACATAATCTAACTCAATTTTCCAATGACTAACAAAAGCAAAAGCCACTTGAAAATAAAGTAAAATAGCTATGTAACCTCCAACATCGATTTCACCTCCTCGGCATCTATTTTTGTGTCTTTCGTGGCAATTTAAATGCTTCATATGCCTGCGTACAGCAGAGCCTGAGCCTGAGCCCGACTCGGGTTTGAACAGAGATCTTCAGCTTTAATTTACCAATATCTAATTGACCATTATGGGTTTTTCCCTAGCCGATCCAGACGCACCTGAAGAGAATGTTGACCCTAATCAGCAGCGCATAGAAGATTATTATTTATTTTTACATAAGTATCATGCTTTCAGAGGTCTAAAACCTGTAAGTCACAAGTTATTTAACAGTGGATTCTGGGAGACATGAATTCCTCTTCTACCTCTGCATATCACATCCAGAGCCAGAGTTTGTTCACACATAGGCAAGGCAAAGCACGTTTATTTGTATAGCACATTTCGTACACAGGGTAATTCAAAGTGGGATAAGATGGATAGCATGTGCATATTAATTGTATTGTGAACAAAAACACACACACACACACAAAAGAATTTCACCAAAAATCCAAATAGAGCATTGATATCTGCAGTCTGAACACAGCCATACAGTTTATTGGACACTAGAAAGCTTGCTAAACTAGCAAAAAAAAAACAAGCTTGCTGGTTAACTACAGCCCTTTACAATACTTTGGCCACAAAAGGAAGGTTCGAGACAGGGCGGCAATTTGAGAAGTCCAAATGTTTTCATTATTGATGTAATTATAATACATTTTATAATATTATTGATGTCTCAAAAAGTAGGGGAAGATGTGTTTTGACTAGCAAAGTGGGAGGAGTCCAGAAGAAAAGGGGAAGACTCTCAAACAAAACATGTGTGGAAAAAGTGTCCTTTAAATTAATAAATAACAAAATCTCATTTTGCTTAATTGTGAGCCAGTGTGATTTCCGGGCTACAAATATGCGTGTGTTATAATCAGCCAAACTCCACATGAAGACGGCAGACACTTATTAAGAACAAATGCAGGAAAGCAGCTGATATATAAACCAGATTAATATATCTACCTCTAATTTAAAATGGCAAACTTAGGAAAAAACTTTTTTTTATTTGATTAGCAGAATAAACTGACGACTAATCGATTTTGGGAATAAACTTTAATAGTTTACTAATCATATTAATATTAAACAAACACAACACGAAATGACATAAGTAAAAAAAAGACACAAAAAGTTTGTGTTCAACACAAGCAGTGTTATTTTACATTTGTAAAACATTACAGGTGCCAATCCTCATGCAACGACTCTCACTATCCGACTCACCTTCTCGCAGATCTCACAACCTCAAGACCAAAGACTGGCCGTGGCTTGTCCACGATATTATCTGTTGTTTGTGTGGCTGCTCTGCGAAGGTGAGGTTCATGGTTTTGATGAACTATGGCTTTGAAAGCTGCAGTCTCTGTAGAATATTTTAAAAAAGGGTGATTTTTTGGTTAGAATTCTCAGTTCTAAAAAAAAGCTGGCTACACTGCTCCTGCATCCACTAATCCCATAATCACTCTTTCCTTGTTACAAGAAACAAAAAATGTGTCTTCGCCTACACTCACGGCTGGCCGCAGAATGTTCAGAATTCAGCTGCTTGTGTCTTGGTGGGGTTCAGAGTGTGTGAACACATCACACCTGTTCTGAAATCGCTCCACTGAATCCAGTGTCTGTGTTGATTTCTACTTTTCGCTCTTGCTTATCATCACCTAGTGTCACAAGCGAAGTGGAAAGCAATGGAGAAGTGTACTAGGTGAGCTGTCGGAGTGAAGGGGGTGGGAAGAGGAAGCGACCAGGGCTCAGGACGCCAACCCAAAGTGTGGCAAAAGGGTAAAAGGTGGAATAGCTCGCACAACTCCCTCTCCTCTTCATCTTTCCATCTCTCTCTTTTCTCTCACCACCCCACACATCTGGCTCTTTCTCACTTACCCACTCTCTCTTTTCACCCCTACTCTATCTCTCTCCTACTCTCATCATCTCTTTTTTTATTTTATTTTTCCATTAACCCCTCCCATCACCCACTCTACTCGTCTCCACCCATTTTGTATCAACCTCTCTCGATCTTTTTTTTAATTTTCTTCTATACTCTTTCTTTCTCTCTGTCACACACTCTCTCTCTCTCTCTAAAACCACTGGCTTGTTACTATACTTTATTAATTTTTGTTTGTAATTGTGGCATGCTAAGGGTAAGGCCTGCAATAATAGCTGGAACGAGTCTGATATTTTATTACTGTTTAATTCAAGTGACGCAACACTCACCAGAACACTCTGCATGGGGGCTGTCCTCCTCCGCTAACACACTTAGCTGCCTGTGCTTCTCTGAAACAAAAAATGTCATAGAATAATGAACAATTTCAAGAAACGTTCATGTTTTTCTCAGACAGTGAGTGCTTTACATGCACACCAGTAACCCGGTTATGCTCCGTAAGTAGATTTCTATTATGCTGTGTTGTTTTTGTCAGCAATGAAACATTGACGCACATTTTCTTGTGACGATAGCAAAGCGTTGACGCACCTTTTCTCGTAACAATAACGAGACTGTGACGAGCTAAATATTACTCTGTTATGATGAAAACTTGACGAGATGTGAGTGGACGAAAATGTTATCGGGGGGCGTTTACACGATAAAAATGCTGACATTTCTGCTATGATTCGTGACGTTTAATCCACCGTCACATGTTCTCCTGTCTGGAGAGACACGCTGCCCTCTCATTGTCCGCGAGGGATCTGCGGTCCCAACTGCTCAGTGACAGACATGAGAATTCTTGATTTTATTTTTCAAAATATTGATCGCCATATTTTCTTCATGCAATTAAATATGTAAGTACATGTTCTTACTCCAACGCTCCTATTTTGTCCATAGATATGTTTATTGCATAAGTAATTGTAAAAAAGTAAAGCCACAGTTGCTTTTTTTTTAAGTAAGGAAGATAAATTCCATTGTGTTAACACTTTATTTTACATAATCCTTAGATCATACATGCATATCATTGTAGCAATCTCACAATGTGAAATGGAGGTTTAGTTCATAAAATAAACTTAAATATCAATCATTTCTCATTTCGTATTAAAATACATTTTAATAAACTAATATTTATTAATATTGACTTAAACTAGACTTAACCTTTCATTTTATTAATAGAATTTTAATTCACATTTTAATTAAACTTCAACCAATTATCATTTTCATAGGAAACTTTTAAAGTTATAAGACTAAGAATAAAACTTCGGTGGCTGCCAAAAAAACAACACTGCTGTCATGTACCGTAAGCAGAGAAAGCGGCGTGTGGTGTGTGAAACCCGAATCGGTTAGCTTTATCCACCCACAACCTGATTCATATCTCTCTAATAAGTTCTGTACTGCTAAACAGTGAAGTTGAGTTTAGGCTTTCATACTTGTGGTGAGATTTCCTTTTAGTTAATATGTATATTAAGTAAATATACAAAAGGATACCATGCTGAACGCTCCAGGAAGTTCTGCATGCTCCAAGTACAGCATGACAATCACAAAACTCATGCTTCATTAAAACCTGAGCTCAAAAAGATTAGTGCAACCATTTTAATGCAGGCATCACCTGCATCAGAGACCAAAGGGTCACCATCGGCGGGCACAGGAGCAACAGAAACAGAGTGAGGAGGAGATGTCTCCAGAGCTTTGGGAAAAGGCACTGCTGAAGATACTGCACTGGGAATCACTGATGCTGGAGACGGCTTTTGAGGGACTGGTTTGCTTTCTGGAGGTATGGGAGCATTAGCGGACGATGCTTGGGATGAGGAGGAGGATGGAAAGGGAGGAGGGGTGGGTGCAGGAGGGGAAGCTGAATCTGGATGAGGCTGCTTTGAAGAGGGAGTGAAGGGAGCAGGGCACATCGCTGGCTGCAGCTTTGGAGACCTCCACTCTTTCTGCCAAGAAGCTGGAGTGGACCACCAGGAAAAATTTCAGTTAATGAAAGAGTGATTGCATGTAGGTCAGATGTCTCAAACTCAACTCCTGCAGGGCCTTTTTATTCCAACCCTGTTTCAAGAGACACACCAGCAGCTTCGAACAAGTCCAGAAGGGCTTGTTCATTTCCTCGATTGTGCAATGTTGCGTCTTCCTACATAACGCACTCTTAAAGAGACAGTACACTTGTATTAGTAGAGTCAGGTGTGCTCAGTTAATGTTAGAGGGGAAAAAAAAGTCCTCCAGGAATTTGACTTTGAGACCATCCATTTAGGTGAACAGTAACAGAGTGAAGAGGAAAACGTAGGTAAAGGTTCAGATAAATGTGAAAAATGTGTTAACAAAAAAAAAAGTGTTAACATGCAAAGATAAAAAGTGAGAACAAAAAAATCAGATATGTATCAGCGTCCTATTGTGTCCTACTGGAATTTTCAGAGATTTCTTGCCAGTTTTAGTATTGTTCCCTCATTAAAAACATGCCTCACATCATATTCAGACTGGTTCGTGCATGTTTGTGTAATCCTATTTTCTTTTTCTGGGAGCTCAAAATGACTCGATGGCTGGAACCCCGCCCATTGGCCATAGCACCGCCCACTAACCAATCATCTCCATGAACTTCCTGGCTGACCTGAAAGTGAACTGTAAAAGAATTCCGTCGATAAACAATGAAAAGAAAGAGTGTTTTCGGGTGTCCCAGTCCAAAAGTGTTTTTAGGCTTACCTAAAGATTATTGTATTGGTCTAAAATGGGTGAGAAAGAAAAACACAGGAAAGATGAGTTTAGTTTGTGAGCTGCACTTTTGAAAACAAGTCAGAATTTGATAGAGGTCTGGTAACAAGGCTGGTTTTAAAAATGGACGCCTTGACGGTCATCCTGAATATTGTTGAGGAGCCTCAAGCAGTGGGTAATTTTTTTCGCAGTGGTTGAAATTAAAATAAGAATCCAATGATGTGGCATTGCCCCTGTTTATATAAATTTTATCTGTAATCAGAGCAGTGAATACATTTTCTAATGAGACTGGTGTTGCATGTAGACACGACAAAAGCATTTTTAACATAGACTTATATTGTTTTCAGAGCACTTCACATGACAAGTGCAAGGTTCACCCCCGAAGGTGTGTCCAGTTTTTAGTCAGATGCTTCTGTTGTAAGTCAGTTTACACAGTTCACATTCAGGCTCAGACTCGGGATCACATTTATAAGGGACTATTAAATCACAAACAGCCATTTTCTATCGAGTAATTGTGGAACTGTATATTAAAACAGTGAAAGCATTGTTAATTGTTCGACTTTTATGGATGAAGGCGGTAACGGTTGGTCAGCAGGGGACATGGACGAAGTAGTGGGAGGAACCGGGGGTTCAGGGCTCGTTTTGTGGAGCACAACGATTTGAGGAGATTCAAAGACATTGGTTACTGTTGAGACGTTGTTTTTTTCTGCCCACTTCTAGGACATTTTAGAGCGTCCAAGATGTTAAAAAACTAAAAAATGATAGCAAACTCGAGAATGCACTCCGGTGCAAAGTGATTTTATTGTGCAAATACCCACAGAGAAAATATCCAAAAAAACCAAACACTGTACAAAAATAAATGAAATACTGCACGATGGCAGAAAGAAAATTGTAAATAAAGATAGGAATTGAACAAGCACTGACACAAGTTCCAGCCATCTAAAAAATAGTGATGGGTCGTTCTTGAACGATTCGTTCTTTTTGAACGAATCTTTATTGTGACTCGGAAGAACGAATCGTCTCGGGGAGCGATTCGTTCAGTTGCGCATGCGCAGAAGCAACACAGTCTGATTCGGAAATCCACAAGATTCGTTCTTTTCTCGAGTCCTCTGGGTCCTTTCGTTCTTCTGTCACGTGAAGCTCCCTAATATTAACCAAATGCAGTTTGAGCCGGAAATCCACAAGATTCGTTCTTTTCTCGAGTCCTCTGGGTCCTTTCGTTCTTCTGTCACGTGAAGCTCCCTAATATTAACCAAATGCAGTTTGAGCCGGAAATCCACAAGATTCGTTCTTTTCCCAAGTCCTCCGGCTCATTTCGTTCTTTTGTTAAATTGTTCATAAAATCACTTTCAGAGATAGGGTATTTGTGTTTGTTGTAGTTTGGTGTGTTTTAAAGTGTATTCAAATATTAATTATACAACACCTTGATGTATATAATACAATATTTTGAAATGTAAAATAATAGTATAATCTGAAGGGTCAACACAACGGACCTATATCATGGACTTTAGAACTGCAGTGTTACGTAGCCTAAGATTCATGAAGCATTTTTGAGTCACTTTATTTTTAGTGCATAATAAATTACCTGTAGTATTTACAAGTTGTCATTTAATTGTAAAGTCACTTACTAATAGTACGTTATAACTTTTAACTAAATAATTTTTATACTTCATAATTTAATTATGCAGTCATTTTATAAATCAGATTGTCAGTGTATTGTTTATGATACAAGCAATTTGAAAATTAGAATAAAAACAAACAAACAAGCTATAAGTAGCTACTTTGTATTTGTAGGCTTGGATTATTTTATTATACAGTTCATTGTTCTGAAGACAGTAAAAGGACAAATAAAAAATAGAAGGTATTTGTTAATTTATGAACTACATCACAGATCCTCAAAAACCAGAAACAATCACAGTTACAGAAATGATACTAAGATACTGAACGGGATAAGGTCACGTGACAGAAGAACGAAAGGACCCAGAGGACTCGAGAAAAGATCGAATCTTGTATGTTTCCGGCTGATATTGATTTGGTTTCCGGCTCAAACTGCATTAGGTTAATATTAGGGAGCGTCACGTGACAGAAGGCCCCGGGGCCGGACTGCGCTCGTTACCATCAGAGAGAAGAACTGTGAAGAATGATGAGACTTTAACCTAAAGACAGATCAGAGCTGAGCTGATCAGACTAAAAGACCCAGGTAGGCTTAATTAAAATATGTTTTTTTGTCTTCTACCATTATAGTTTTGTTTTATTTGTAGTGTGATTTGGGTTTGTGTATATAATAAATGTGTTAGGGAAGAAACACACAACATTTTATTGGTATTTTACTAAAATGAACGAAATGAGTCGAAAAAAGATTCGTTCATTTTGCTGAACGGGACTCAAAGATCCGAGTCGGAGAAATGATCCGAACTTCCCATCACTACTAAAAAATGCTGTCCTTGATAAATGACCTGTGGCACTACCATTGCTCACCCTTGACTACACTCGACTTCCTTTTATACACTGAGCTCATACTCCTCTTTATACCCTTCCTTTGACCTCCCCATTTCAACTTCCGGGTTGGCACAGGAACAGGAAGTAAACATTTTTCAAATTAAAAGCCCCTTCTTGCTTCTATTCTGTTTGGCCACCATGCTTGTTTGGGCCTGTAAACACCACCCAAGAGAAGCTGCACAATACAAAAGTTAAAATCATTATATTTCATCTTTGGATGGGTTGAAATATATTATTATGGGGAATGAGAAATATTATGTTTAAATCAGGAACCAGAGATGATGCGTTCACTCACCACTCTGGAACAAACAACGGGGTAACAGGAGAAATTTGAATGAGATGTGTGTGTGTGGTGTGCGTGTGTGTGTGTGTGTGTGTGTGCATGCGTGCGCGCGTGTGTGTGTGTGTGTGTGCGTGCGCGTGTGTGTGTGTTAACCAGTGCCAATACATTAGGGCAAGGGCTTCTCCTCAACAGTTACCATACATGTTACGATAAGAAACTTTGATAGTCTAGAGGGGTCAAATATTTATTATAAATTATTTAAAAAAGGAATAATATGGCACCTTCAAGAATCCGCTGGTGGATTATTTCACATTGTTCAAAAATAGAGGGAAATGAGCTGCTGATTTTCAGGTTCTGTTTTAAACAATAAGCACCTTTTTCATACAAAATGTGTTTTTATGCTACTTAAAAGCAATGATTTTTAAATATTGCTAATATTTTTTCCAGGTTTTTAAACTCATAATGTAGCTTATCAGTGTGTGAAGTGAGTGAAGAGATGGAGGCGGGACGGCTTGATCATAACTCTTCTGATGTTCTCGGGCTTATAAAAGATCTAATAAGTGCAGCCTACGGATGCTGATACGTACAATAAAGATTAAGATAACGTAAAAACACAATTTTACAAGTTACAAAACAAGTTTTTCAAGTTATAAAACAACTTTAACTAATTACCAATTCCAACAAAGGTTTACATTTTAAAAAATAAATTTAAATGTTCCGTTACACAAAAACGTCAGAAACCGGAAAGCCTAACTACTATTTAAGAACCGACAACTTGCCGCCGGTTGGACGAGACCTCTACCAATCATGACGAGCGATCACACAAATGATCCTTGAACACATAGTATTAAAAACAATATATAATGAATTAAATACTATTTGGAAGGACATGCTTATGCAGTGACTGTGAACATGTCAGCGCTCTGTGGAATAAATATCAGTTGGTTTTATGTTAGAACACGTGTGACGGAAGCTGTGCCTGTGCTAGAGAACACTGCAGTTACGTGGCTAGCGCTTTTGCATAAATAAAAGATGCTACTGTTAGCAACAGACAACAGCATTGTCAGTTTCAATTTTGAGAATCATAGCGTTCACGGAATGCTCCTCTGTTTTCAATGTCTGCCACGTCTCTTTCAAACTCTCGATACCTGAAATACAAAATCTAACATTATTTTATGGTTTCTTGCTCCAAGTTTTCCCCTCTGACAGACTGTAACGTCACTTATTCAGTACTTTGATTGACAGAAGTCTCGTCCAATCAGTGCCAAGCCTAAAATGGTACCTACCTTTTACGGTTTTTGAAAATGTATTTGTATTTCAGAACGTATTTCTAAAATGCCAACTTATGACATTATTTGGATATTTGTTTTAAAACATTTGTTTTCTAGAATGTAAATTGTCGACGTGCTTTCTGATATGTACATTTGTTTGGTAACTTCTAAACGTGTTTCATCTGTATTACACGTATCAGCCATCGTAGTATCACATATCACTTATGAGACAAGTTAACTACTTATGAACTTTGTTAATAAAAAAAATAAATGAGTTTTCATCGTGAGTTTTTTTCCGAAATGTTGTTTCATTTGAGGAAAAAAACTGAAAAACAAAACAGATTCAAAAGAAAAGGACTAACATCTTAAAAACTCAAGAGGTTTTTCTGGAGTCTTTACACCATCAATATTATTTCCAAATCCCTTTTCAGACATCAACTTCAAACATCGGCTCAAGTACCTGCTTCTGTGGCAGAGGGCATGCTGGTGGGTTTTGTGAGGGCGGAGCCTGGTTCAGCCAATGAGGTTCGATAGATTTTAGAAGGTCGTGGTCCAGGAACAGTTATTGAGTGAGAGTGGGCGGAGCCATATTCAAAAAGGGAGGAGTCAGGGGCAGAAGGGGAAGAGGATGCAGGAAAGCTGATTGGTCTCCAGGTTTTGCTCGAGTAGAAGGAACGGGTGGCTACTAGAGCGAGATGAGAGAAGAGGAAATAACCGGAATGCTAGAAAACGCAAAATGTGGCAAGCTAGTATATGGGTCCTCTCTCTATTCTCTCATACATCTCTCTTTCTACAACTATCTCTTGTTCCTTCCCCCTTTCTTTCTCTTTTTTTCTCCCCTCTCTCTTTTACCTCTGTTTTTCTCTCTCCTCTCTACTCGCCACCCTTTCTTTCTTCTCCCCCCCACTCAACCTCTGTCATTCTCTCTCCCTCTCCCTCACTCCGCTCTCCGCGCTAGCTCTCCCCCCCACATCTCTCTTACTGGCGTCTTTCTCCTCGATCTCCTCTCGGGCACTCTCCTCCGCTTTCTCCACCTCACGAGCTCCGCTCTCTCGAGCTCTCTCTCTCTTTCTCTCCTCTCTCTTCAGCTGGATCCGAGAGGGGGGAAGCGAGAGGGCGCCAAGCGCCCCTGAAAGGACTCTAGCGGAGGAGTCTCTCCTCTTCTGCCCAACCCCCTCAGGGGAGAAACTCTCGTTATCTCGCGCGAAGAGCAGAGGGGAGAAGAGGGAACCGCAGGGGTTTCTATTCTTCTTTCTCTGCACGGGATTCCTGATCGGCCCTCTCCTCTCTCTCGTCTCTTCTCTCTCTCTCTCTTTAGTATCCACCGTATCTCTCCACTCTACTCCTGTTGCCCAGCAGCGCTCCTCCCACACGCTCAAATCACCTTTTTTTTTTTTTTTACAGTTAAGCAGTCTGATTCTTTGAATCTCCTCTGGTTACCTGCTGGTGGAACATCAGGTTGTTTTGCCTGCTGAAGAGATGAGGAAAAGGAAGAGGGTGGTATAGAGAGGGACGTACTAATCCCAGGAAGAAAAGAGTGAGAGTGTGATGGAGCCTCCACAGAGCGACTGCTCTCCATAAACACAGGGCTAGCCAGACCTCCGGACGGCCTTTGAGTGACAGACACAGCCACTTGAAGGAAAGAAAGAAGGAGAAAGGCCCGTGAGAGGTAGTAGGATCCAATAAAAGGGAAAAGCTACATTTACCAAAACCTAAAACAGTCAGAGAAGGTAAATACAGCATGGTTTGTGTGATGGGGAGAGAAAGGCTAGAGTCGAGAGTTAAATATATTAGTAGTTTAATGAGGAAATTCATGATGGTCGACAGCAGTAACTATGGGGAAGGTGCTCAAAGGATTTGTTTTGGAAACTTTCCAGTGCATAGGCCTCTTTTTTCGTATTAATTTATCCATCCTTTTGGCTTGAGAAGAATTTAATATCAGAAGCCAATAAGGTAGAGTAATAAATACAGTACAACACTGAACCCTGTTTACTGTGTGGGCAACTTTTTTTAAAGAAGCCATTTTATGCTAAATTAAACTTGTCATCATGTTGGTTCCTCATTAAATGCGTATGTGAAGCTGTTTATTTTCAGAGGTGGGCAGTAATCAAGTTACATTTACCTGAGTACATTTTTAGGGTAACTAGTAGGGTTTGAGCAATTTAGAAAATGTGAAATATCTGTTGAAAAGGATGATGCACGAGAGTTTGCAGCTACTCAAGAAGATCGCGGTGGAAGATGGAGAGCGTCCTCGCTGCTGACTGTAGCGCGCTGATGTCACGCACGCACAGACATCATGATGCAGACAGAGGGCGCTGCGCAGATAAATGTGGATTTCACAGCGCGCATATTCTGTAAAATTGTGAAATGTAATTGTAGAGAGGTGCAAGATGTCATTGCTTTTATCACTTGTGATGAAGGTTTGATTGAAGTTTACAATCATCTCTATATTATTTTCCCCTTTGGAAAAAAAAACTAAATTAATCTACAGGAAAAACGATGTAATAGGTAGCGTTTTTCTTTGTATCGTATAGATACAAGTAACAAGTAATGAAGTACTTGACTACATTTTGTTTATATACTTTTTACTCTTGCTCAAGTAAATAACTTGGTAGTTACTTTTACTCTTACTTGAGTAAATCTTTTCACAAGTACTTTAACTTAACTTACTTTAGATTTTTTGGATACTCTACCCACTTCTGTTTACTTGTGTATATTCCAAAAAGCTGTGAAGCACATTATAGCGAGGGACTGCTGAATAAAGAAATTAGCAGATAACAGCAGAAAGGTTGCTTATAAGAGTATTGTGCAAGGAATTTCAAAATGTGATGCTGTGAGATCAAATAAAAACTATTTTAATATCTGAAAATGTGAGAACTCAACTATCACAGTCCCACCTGCAGCCTGGGATCATTTGTTATCCGTTTCAATTGTTTTTGCATCTTTCATCCCTCAAGTCTGTGCTCATTGTCATCCATAGCGTTAGTGGGCGAAGCATATCTTGGAACTTCAGGCTCATTCTTGATTATAATTAGTGTTTCTGTGTCAGGTTTATCCACAAGACGCTGACCTTTTCTCCCTTAGTTTGGCATTTTGCTTGCTATGGTTAATTTGTTCCTGCTGTGTCTGGTTTCCTTCTGTGTATTTAAGCCGTGTATTTCCCCTTGTTAGTTGCTCAGTTATCTTTGCTACTCATCTTTCAAACACTAGCTCCGCTGCTTTGTAAGTTTGGCTTCCTCTGGAAATTTAGTTTTAATATTTTTGCTGAACTCAAGTCTTTCTGTTAAGTGTTGCTTGTATTGGATTTGTGGGAACTTGCTTTTCCAACTGTTGCTTTACCTTTATTATAAAGTAAAGCTTTCTTTATACTCCTTTGTTTGTCTCCTTGATTGGATCCAGCCAGCCTCTGGGGTCCTGTGTTCTAGGACACCCCGTTCTAACCCCTGAGACATGGGTTCGAACCCACTGCTCATTACATTCTGGGTGTTAAAATTAACATTAGGTCTTATGTCTAGATGCTGATCACCTGTTTGTTGTCTGTGTTACATTTTTCTAACCATTGTTTGTTAGTTTCTGTGTTGTCTTTGTTTGTTTTGTTGTTTCAGGCGCTGTCCGGTGAGCTGTTCGTCGATGGATCTTAAGTTTGTATATTCTTTATGCTGGTGAGGTGATTAGCACCTGCTTTAGTCAGCGATGCTCCCAGGGGCCTCACAGAGGGAACTCCTATTTCCTCCACCTGATCCTCACAAGGACTTTGTGAAGCTGCTTTGAAAGCAACTGCTAAAGAAGCGCTATATAAAAACTTGATTGATTGATTGAAAAAATAGCAACTACAGAATTGGGCGTTATAACTATTATTAAGTCTCGACTTAAGGATACGGCGGTGTAGTTGTATAAAACACAATGGAGAGAATGCTGATGAGGGTTTGTACCTGAGCCGGTGAGCGGATGGAAGATTTTAGGGAGGGCAGGAGGATGAGCGCGAGTGAAGGCAGGTATAGTGAAGGCATATGGAGATGGACGTGTCTGTGGCACACTGCTGGCACCACGCAGGGGTTGGAAACAGGAAGTGGAGAGGGGAAGACAGGCAGAAGGGTCGAGAGACAGGGGGCGGTACTGGAGGGGAGCATTAGGCATGATGAAGGAACAGCTCATCCCGTCTGCTTCAGGATGAGCTGAGACACCAATGATCATGGAGAGGAGTGAACAGAAAGAGATGAGTTTATCAGATGAGGTGGCTTGTGAAAAATTAACTGACACATAAGGAATAACTCATAAGAAGTAAGCCAGCAGGGATGCAGATGTTAGATAAGCTCAGAGACATCTGAGCGCTGGTATGCTGAGGTCATGGGAATGAACGGGTTGCGCAACATCACTCACAAGAGCAAAACAAGCCAAGTCTCCAAACAACCCATGCAGTGCACAGCTTTGTTTGTTTTTTATTCATCTATTTCAGGAGGAGCAGGTCAGGTAATTCTCTAATTGGCCGCAGTTTACACCCAATCTGTAGAGTCCAGTTAAGGAGTCCACTTGCAACTGTTTCAACTTTTTTGCGTTCCCTTTTTCAGCACTTTCTGTAATTTCTTGAGAACAGTTTGTATGAGGTTGTAAAAGTGAGCCGGTTAGGCCCACTCAAAACTCCTACTGGTCGTTGGTGGGAAAACACCGGTCAAAGGTGGTGGCGAGTCGAGCAGAGCCAAAGTTAAAACCAGATGGAAAAGTCGTAGGCCTTGTTTTCTCCATTATTGGCTGGTCACAAAAAAGATTCAAAAGTCTCAGCATGGTTTTGCCTAGGAAGGCCCCAGTTAAAAAAAAAATGCAAAACTCAATATAAATTTGCCAAATTTTCAAGAACAATGATTTTTTATGCTAATCCCGTTAGCATTTCTAGGCTACTGCATAAGAGCAAACTGGTGAAATATGAAAGTTTATGTTAAAACAAAAACTATTCAGTGACTACTGACCTTTTTACTGATGTCTTCGTTGAAATCAATGCAATTGCTACACAGTTTTTATTTTGAAAGTTATTAGAAACTGAGCCCCTGAGTAAAATAGGTAATTTTCTCATAAAAATATAACAAAAAAAATACACTTCAACAATCAGTTGGATTATGAAACCTCAAGCTGCTTTAAATGACGTGTGGCTGAACATGTTAAGTGAAGTTTTAGTTAAAAAAAACTGAATATTTTATAATCGCGTGTTAAAATTGTCATTTTATTTGGGGAGTGAATGAACAAGGCTGCTTTAGTACCGTTACAGAGAGGGCGGAGCCTAATCAAATATTTTATTTATTATATATATATATATATATATATATATATATATATATATATTTTCCCAGCGATGGGTTGCGGCTGGAAGGGCATTCGCCGCATAAAACATATGCCAGAGAGTTGGCGGTTCATTCCGCTGTGGCGACCCCGAAAGGGAAGAAAGCCGACATGAAGATGAATGAATGAATTAATATATATATATATATATATATATATATATATATATATATATATATATATATATATATATATATATATATATATATATATATATATATAGTCAGGTCATGGGTTTAAATAAACATATATAATGGCAAGCCATTTCTGTATTTAAACCCATGACCTGACTGACTGCAATTTTATTGGAACATGTGATAACTATATTTTAACTAGCCATAGTTTCTCTGCAATTCTAACTTTACTTGTAAGAAAGTGAATTAGAGATCTCAATATATTCTTTTACTGAGAGAGTATATATGGCTCGTCACACTGCCAATAACCTTATTCAACTTGAAGACTGTTAGCAAGCAGCTACAGGGCCAAATGTGCTAAACTTACTTCTTGAAGTTAATAAAAAACACATATTTTGGGGTAAGAGTTAATACCTCAAAAAAAGGAATGAGTCCATCTTTCATGAACAGATTTTTGTCCAAACACAACAAACTAGGATTAGTGCCAACTTGACAGTCGTTTAAATTAAAAAAAAATTCTAAAGATTCTAAGATTCTAAAGAGCGAAAACATAATCAGAGTGTTAAAAAAAGTAGAAACAGTTGCCGAAAAAGGAAACGTCAGAGTCTATTCTCTGTCCATTATAGGAAGGGATTCATCGCAGGTTTATAGTGCAGTTAGTGAAAAACCAGAGTACCGACAGAAGCTGAAACCGTTAGAAACCTGTTTCAGAGGGACCTGCTTCTACAACAGGCCTCCAGGCTTGATCATGAACCCTCTGAGCAGGAGCTGAGGAGAGACAGGAGGAGGACCACAAAAGGAAAAGGAGGAAATACTATTGAGTCTGGAAAGTGCATTAATTCCATACATACTTCTTTGTGCATTTACACAGTAACCTTTTTTTTTTTACCTGCATTTGTCCTTTTTTTATTCTAGTTGGGTATAAAGTCCCACTGTATATTGTACATATTGTGACCAGTCAGAACTCACATTATTACTATATTTATTGTATCGTATCTTCATATTATATTTTTTTTAGTATGCCATTCTTCATCATTTTCTTTAAATTTCAGAATTTTTATGTTCCATGTATGCGCCAATTGCTTCAATAAATTCCTAAATATTCGTACATCACTTACACAGCAATAAAAGTTTCTCAATCTGATTCTGGACCTAAGAGCGATGCAGCATTTTAAGATTCAAAGGTTTGCCTCTTCAGCAGCTAGGATGAAGATGAATGTTGAGTCTGTTGCAAAAACAAGTAGCAATATGTTCTATATTCATGGCGCTCCTTCTTTAGATATCCCAAAGCTGCTATATTTCAGACTCAAAATCAGTCCCATTTTAAAATATTATAAAAACTAAATTTTATCCTTTAAAAACCCTTATTTCTGGGGTGCGAACTATTGTATAGTGAAAACAGGACTTGTGACTTGTTTTTATATAAAAATTATTTAATGGGGCCTTATAACTATTAAATATAAATATATATTTTATATTTATATTAAATAAAAATCAGGCCTTCATTGAACAACTTTAACCATTGTTCGAAGACAACCTAATGCTTTGTTAAGCAAAACTCTAGTGGTAACAGGTAAGGAAGGGAATTTGTTGTTTTGCTAGTACACCCCTCACAGTCACCAATCCGCATAACTGTGGGCTCCCCAAAATCCACGCGACAGTTCGTACCCTGCTTATATCGGCATTGTGAAGCTGAGTATACATTTAAGGGCCTGTGAACACCGGCCCCAAATCTAGTTTACCTCAAAGCTGAGAAAACGTAACCCTTTCAGAAGAAATGATGCCAATTTCTGAACATCTGATAAGAGCGTGCGCACTCGACAGAAGGTACCTATCACAGCCGTGGCTTGTTTCACCGCAGCACTCAGGCGCTTGTCCTCCTCTTCGTCGCTGTCGTTGAAGTCGTCCAGGTTTCCTATGTCCGCCTGCTTCAGGCTCAACAGACTCGCCAGACTCTGCATGTCTTCATCACTACAGGAAGAACCGAATAAAGTTAACGATTTTTGTATTTTTTAGATTCAATCCATGCTGTCCGTTGATCTGTGCTCGCAAAAAGATGACAATATACACTAAACATCTACATCCAAATAGTCAAATACCGTTTCAATCACTTCCATGGCTGATCAAATCAAATCAAATCAAATTTGTCACATACATATACATACATGGTATGAAACGCAGTGAAATGTTTTTTAACGACCGTCCAACAAAAAATTGTATTAGATAAAAATAGAAAAGAAAGAGAAAAATTTACAATAAAATATATATAAAAAGATAGAATACAAAATAACATAAAGTAGAATAAAATTGAATAAAATATAAAATAAAATTGTATTTTCCCTACTCCTAAATATTCCAGTCAACTATCAGCTGTATTAGAAGAGAACACAAGTGTTTGGGAATGACAGTCGCTCAGCCATTGAGTGGTAGGCTCCTGAAACTGATAGAACGCAGTTACTTCGTACAGAGTCCATCACTACAAAGCTCTTCATGTGGACTTTCGATTATCTCCGTAACAGTGCACCGAGAACTTCTTGGAAGGGGTTTCCATCGTTGAGCAGCTGCACCCAAACCATACACCAACTTTTTTGAGGTTTGTCTGATAGTCTTGTGTGTCATTTGTGGTTGTTCTTCCTCTCGTCTCGTCTGTGATCACCCTCATTCGCTTCACGTGCGGCTGCTTGCACTCTGATTAGACCTTCTATTGAGTCTCAGCCGTTTCATTGCAACGGTGCAAATTATTGCTCTCTAAAGTGGTTTCGCTAGTGGCTGTTCCTGTTCGATGTGCTCTTAGACCTAATGTTTCGTCCAGAAGTTCCCTTGTCTAGTCGCGTCTGTGGAGAGAGGACTAACAGCTGACACCCGGAGCTGCGTCTCCGTCTGCGAGCCTTTACTCCTCTTTGATTTTGAACTCTGTGCCCTTCCCTACTCGGTTGAGTAGCAGTTTTGCTTTCCTCTTAAATAAATCCCGATGCATTTGGGTCCTCCTTTCCAAAGCATCACAGTTTCGTTTGATTGTTGTGTTTGTAAAAAGGTTGTGTGTTGAGATGCAGCAGAAGTTGTCTAATTACTGAGACATAAAGTTGATCCGCTATTTTTTTTTTCTTGTGAGAGCTCTCTGAACAATGCGCCACTAGCTGAGAGCAAGCTGATTTGTTGGTGGAAGCAGAATTCTACAAATGGTTTCGCTTTCTTATCTTCTGAATTCTCTGCTTTTTGCCTCCCTAGAAAGCATGCTGCGCACCACAGGAAATCAATACCTGCTTCTCTATTCTGCCTTTCAAGCTCGGCTGTGAACATGTAAAACATCTGCTATTCCCGCATTTCTGCTTGTTGGTGGGCACAAAATGTAAGAGATCCAAATAAATCAAGTCAATGGTAATCGGCTGGATCAAATTACCAAACTTGTCCAAATGCTCCTTGCAACATCCTCGTATTCTATGTGAACTTGAGGATATGCATAAAATGCTGTATTGGACTTTGTATTGAAGTTTAAAAAACAAAGATGGACTATACATTAAACGTGGCGATTTTAAATAATCTGTTAAAATCTTGGAGAACAAACACACTTTCTGTAAATTTTTCCAGGATAAAATCGGAACCCATCAGCACTCACGTAGCTTTTCCCTCCTTCAGGAAGACGCAGGACAGACTGAGTTTGAGCGTGGCTTCCAGGACTTTCACCGAGAGAGGCTTTAGTGTGAGCGTCAGGTCGAACTGAGCCGGAGTCGCACTCGCGTACTTCTTCATGTTCACTTCCACGGAGGCTAAAACCTTGCGGTGGCCCTTTGATTCCTGTTGGGAAGAGACATCAGACTCCTGAAACACTGCTCCACTTTCCATTCAGAGAGGGATTCAATGAAGCAATCGCGACACAAACAAGACATGCTCTTTATGGAACAAGTGACTGCAAACTTATTGCAAACTTATTCAACACTATGCCCCTCTTAAATCATTTATAATAAGTATTTGATCCCTCTAGACTATCCCTGCCCTTCTTAATAACCTTCAAAAGCAATGTCTTTGAATCTCCTCAAATGGTTATACTTCACAAAATGAGCCATGTACCCCCTGTTCCTCCCACGTTTCCACCACGCCCCTGCTGGGTTTTGCTTCTCCCTTTTCTAATGAATACGTAGATTTTTTTTGGGACGCCAAAAAAATTTTTTTTCTACTACGGTTACACTTCCTGGTCATTCAGCACGTATGTTCTTCATTGAGATGAGCTGCATTAGTGCTTCATCTGATTGGTTAGTGGGCGGTGCTTTGGCAAAATGGGTGTGGTTGCGAATATCGAGCCATTTTGAGCTCCCAGAAAGGAAAATAGGAGTACACAAACATGCATGAACCAATCTGAATATGACTTGACGCATGTTTTAAAAAACAAATGCAAAAAATGTGTGAAAAGTCGAGTTTGCATGATATGGCACCTTTAAGGTCAGACATTTTATAAAAGAAAAGTTTACAAACATTATAAAATGTAAAGACTAAATAGACTCACACTTTCTATGATAAACGTCCAGTCTTTGTCCTCAAATTCCTCTGCATTTGGATCCTGAGGGGAAAGTTAAGAGAAAAAAATGCTTCATGGTCACAGGTCACAGGAAAGTGACCCTTTTCAAAAAATTACACACAACTAATCATGAATTAAGCAGTAGCAAATAGTTCATTCACACTTGCTAAATCATTGTTTCGACGTTAACACACTTTTGTATGTTGTTTACACATATGTTACCTGCTCAAATGCACTTTTTATTTAAGTGAACTGTTTTTGATCGTGTTTTATTCTGGTTTGTGTTCAGGCGGAGTCTGTGGATTCAGATTCCAATGTGCTGCACGTTTAGAACGGGTGGAGCTCATTACTTCGGGCGGTGCATTCTGTGTCTCCTCCTCCCGTGAAAAGCTTCGGGGCCACCTCTGTCCACAGAACACCTTCACCTTCACCTTAATTATTACAGTTAGTTTAGATTAAGTATTCTTAGTTTTTTTACCTGTAGCACTTTTGTTTTTCACTTAACTAGTTTTTATGTTATTGGTTAATGTGAAGTGAGTGACATTTTTTATTTCAGAAAGATTTTTTCTGGACGAAGTTTTAGGAAAGTGTAGGAAATCTAATTGCTTCTTAATATTTTTGTTGAGTTCGTTATTTTAGTCCTTCTCCACCTTAATGTTGTACCTCTTTATTAATGTTTGTTTGTTAGTATATGTTAATAAACCTCATATTGTAATAATAATAATATGGTGGTCTGTTGGCAGTGGTTGGAACTTTTTTGGGGGTTTATTTGTTACAGCTATTCTCCTTTAAAATGAGTCAGAATAACATAAAACTTTAATTTGCAAAACTTACTTTAATAATATAATAACATATTGTTTTAAGCGTTTTTTTTTATTCACATCCACATCAAATTCTTAATTAATTGAATTATATGCTTTATTGATGATCCGTTAATCATTTATAAATTACAATTTTCACAATTTAAAAATCAGACAGTTGTTGTTTGTAAGTGACTCGTGAACATGTTAATAAATAATTATTACACTATTTGAAAGCACATTTATGCATCTTATTATTCAGATATATAGTAACTATTGCTAAGTGTGAAAATAAATGCTTTATTAACACAACAATTCTACAGTAGCTCATGATTAATTAGGTTAGTTATAAAATATTTACTAGCTGCCAGGATTATTTATGCCTTGTAAAACATTAACACGTGAGATTTAGGCTCAGTCATCATTTAAAAATTTTGTCTTGTGTGTAAATACTATAAATAGACAAATAGTCAAAAAAGTGTATTAAACAAAGAAAGAATGCTTTATAAAATAATAATTAACGCTTTAAATAATAAATAATACTGTAGTTATTAGTAAGTGCTACCAAAAAGGTAACATATGCCCATTAAACTAGTGTTTTGAATGTCTATATTCTGTACGTTCCCTGTTAAACGCATTATATTTCACTTTAAAAACAATTTTTTTCCTCAACTACAGTTGATAAAATAATAATCAAGAACAAAGGTGGTTGATCTTCTGACATGTAAGAGCTCAATAAAACAACACTGAAAGTTTCATTGTTAAAATACACAATTTTACAATGTTCAACTCTGATATGAGACCAAATTTAACATTTATTAATTGACTCGACACATAACTCAGAAATCAGTAAACAACAGCCACTGAGAACGTGAAATCAATGACAAAATATTATTTCAGTCAACAACTCTTCAACAAAAATTGAGCCAACTAAAAATAGCTTGTTGCCTGAATTACGCCGTAAGAAAAACTAAGTCAACAACCGATTTTATTAAAAAAAAATTGATAATAAAATTGGTGTACCTTGAAGAGTGTGACGGTGATGTCAATGCTCTCAGGAAGCTGCCAGACCACCGTCCCGCGGTGCGGGTTCTTGATGCCCGGTTGCCATCCATGAACCTGAACGACACGTGAAATTACATCCGCATTAAAAACATAAAAACTAAAGTCAACTCTTCAATTTTTATTGTACTGCGAGAAAATAACTATTTCTACCCTTCAAATATTTTTTATACTTAAAAACTGAATCTAATATTAGTTCTCTCATCAAAACAATAATATAACACTAAAAAAACGATGTGATTAAGACACAATGTTTTTTCAATAGAATCTACGAAACATTTCAATTTATAGAGTGTTGATCTTTTCATTGGTTGAGAGAACTCAGGTTCATAAATAATAACGAGATACTGACGAGTCGTGGCTAGATGTTCAGAAAACGATGCATCACAGCGCTAAGATATGATGTTTAAAACATATCAAGCTCTCATCAACAAAGATGTTTTCCGTTGAGGAAAGAGACTCGTTCGCCTCACCTTGGTGCAGATCCGCCGGTTCCTTCTGGTCCACACCACGCGCAGCTTGTCCGGCTGCCTGCGAACGACAGCGCAACAGTTTCTAACGCTACGAGTCCAAACGTGGTGAAATATGCTTCCAAATATTCCAACTCCTACTGTACTGTCTTTAAACAATTCTATCTTTCTTAAATCAACTACATGTTGTAATTTTGTTCTTGTCGATTAAATTAATTTCATATTTTATTAAACTACATTTTTGTTTGTAAATCAACTACAAAAAAATTGACCTTTAATTGTTTAGGTTAAAATATTTTGACCAAATAATTTGTTCATTTTTAAAAACATTTTATTTTATGACAAATTTTTTTTTAATGTTATATATATACACTTCTAGTCTGTACTATATATATATATATACATATATATATATATATATATATATATATATATATATATATATATATATATATATATATATATATATATATATATATATATATATTAATAAAGAATACAAATACTACTACTAATATTAATAACAACAATAATAATAATAATAATAAAACCCACTAAATATTTAATGAAGTATCACAAATTTTATAGACCCGCACACTGACATTTGGTCCTGCCCAACAAACTCAAAAAGTAACTCAATTGGATGGAAAACCATCCCTTGTGATCAATGGCTGCCTGCTGATTGGTTGAGCTTGTCATGTGAGGCCATGGATAAATGATTAGTTATTTAGTTTTCAGTCTCAGAATCTCAGAGTCAATGGATGGAAATTCCTTCCATTTCCAGTTAAATGTGCAAAATTATTAAAAATGAAAAAAAAAAAAAAAGTACAAAAACGTAAATATTTAATTCATACCAACTTAGACGGGAAGAGGAGGATTTTAGAGTGATTTTTTTATCTGGTGAGTTTTATATAACGAATACATTAAACATTATTGGCATTGCCGGAAGGAGTAGTGTACATTAAATAAAATTAAAAACTATTTCAAGTACTGCGGTGACACAGAATGGCTGCTGTGATTGGATTAGCGTCCGAGTGCATCAGGAGGACATGTGCTCACACTTCGGCTATTACGTTACTCATCTGACCCACAAACCCGTTCACTCACAGCTCTTTAGCTCACAACAGCATAAATATTTTCATGGAATTAAAAAAAAGAGAACGCATAATGTGGTGCAAACAAGACAAGACGACAGTAAAAGTGATCTGATCACTCAAACCAAAATGTGGGAAAAGCAAAGGATTTCCCCCAAAAATCAAAATGTAAGTAAATTACACACGTCCAGGTTTCACCGCTGTAACACCTAATGTTAAACTTGCAACTCCTCCTTAAACATACCGGTGTTTATTCATATTAAATTTCAGTGTTGGCGACACCGGTCTCACGTTTCAGCGACTTTGACCAGAAAGAGAGGCTTTAAAGAACACACGGAAGACTTTCAAAGTTAAAACTGAAATGGAATGTTCCTTAAACTCAGAGGCGTGATGCAAAGCAAAAACAAAAAAAACATTAATTACAACAATTATTAACAGTACAACATACGTCTGAAAAAATGTTCACGTCATTAATGTAAGTGATGCGATTTTAATTCCTACAAACTGACATCTCTACATTGCAGCTTAAAAACGAAAATTACCTTTTGTGGAACGACAACAAGACTTGCTCTACTTTTCCTGGTGCGCTTATGACAAACCTCTCTCTCTCTCTCTCTCTCTCGCTCACTCGCTCTCTCTCACTCGCCCTCTCTCACTCTCTCTTTCTCTCACTCTCTTTCTCTCACTCTCTCTCTCGCTCTCTCTTTCTCTCACTCTCTCTCTCTCACTCTCTCTCTCTTCTCTAACTTTCACACTCTCTCTCTCTCTCTCTCGCTCACTCGCTCTCTCTCACTCTCTCTTTCTCTCACTCTCTTTCTCTCACTCTCTCACTCTCTCTTTCTTCTCTCTAACTTTCACACTCTCTCTCTCTTCTCTAACTTTCACACTCTCTCTCTCTCTCTCTCTCTCTCGCTCACTCGCTCTCTCTCACTCTCTCTTTCTCTCACTTTCTCTCTCTCTCTCTCTCTCTTCTCTCTAACTTTCACACTCTCTCTCTCTCTCTCTCTCACTCTCTCTCACTTTCACTCTCTCTTCTCGCTCTCTCTCTCTTTCGCTCTCTCACTTTTACTCTCTCTCTCTTTCACACTTTCACTCTCTCTCTCTTTCACTCTCTCTTCTCACTCTCTCTCTTTCATACTTTCTCTATCTTTCACTCTCTCTTTCACACTTTCTCTCTTTCACTCTCTTTTTCTCACTTTCACTCTTTCACTCTCTCTCTTTCACTCTCTCTCTCTTTCACTCTCTTCTTTCTCTCAAAGGAGGGTGTGGCTACTACACACACATTAACTTTATCAGCACGTAATTCACCATTTTCGGAAGAAATCATTGTTTTTAAAGTCTTGTTTCAAACCTCTCTCTGTTTTTCCACTTCCCTTTATTCTAATCAAACAATGAATATTGAATACTAGACTGCTTTTCGCCAACAAAAGCTAAATCTGCTCTATTGATTTAATACCGATCACAATCACTGATAATAAAAATACAGCACGATCCCAAGCTCAAGTTTCTCCTTCCAAAACCCAACATGGTTTCAGTATCAAACCTGGAGAAAATCTGATCAGTTAAATACGCTGGGGCTCAATAAACACTTGGCTAAAACTGAGATGAACTTGACTGAAATGGAGATAAAGAAAAGGAAAGGTGGAGGAGCAGAAGGCTGGTCCTCTGGGGCTCAGGTTGCAGCTCAGTGTCAGCAGCAGCTGTGTGAAAGCATGAGAGGTGCCAAGCAGCGAGCTGATGGATTGTCATGAGATCCACGAGTCATGAGATCCACAGAAATAGACGGGAACATGACACAGCGGTCGATTAACATGAACCTTACAGCGTGCTGATTACATTGAACCAGGATTGATTAGCTTTCAAAGTGCAGCCTTTTCGGTTATGAGAGTGATGCATCATCAGACTAAACCGGTGCTTCTCAATCAGCTTCTCAAACCTCCGTCAAGGTTTGACCTCGGGAAACATGCTTTTTTATTTTTATATATATATATTTTTTTTTTTTTACTGTTCTAGAATAAAGTGCAATACCACTCCACTACATTAGGGGGTAGTTTTGTTCTTGTCGATTAAATTAATCTAATATTTTTTTAAACTACATTTTTTGTTTGTAAAGCTACTACAAAAAAGGTCAATTTAACATATTTTGATCAACTTATTTGTTCATTTCCAAATTTTTTTATGTAGCCTGGACCGATAAGTGACACGTTCATTTTTTTGTTTTATATATATATTTAAAGAACTCAAATACTACTACTAATAATAATAATAATAAAACCCGCTAAATATTTAATGAAGCATCACAAATTTTATAGACCCGCACACTGACAATTAGTCCTGCCCAACAAAATCAAAAAGTAACTCAATTGGATGGAAAACCATCCCTTGTGATCAATGGCTGCCTGCTGATTGGTTGAGCTTGTCATGTGAGGCCATGGACCAATCACAAACTCAGGTATAAATGATTGGTTATTTAGTTTTCAGTCTCAGAATCTCAGAGTCAATATTTAAATATGTATTAACTAATAAGGATACAGTGTTATGCAGAGGTGTACTTATAACAATTTTATAGACAAATTATACTATTTATAGTTGTGCGGGGGGTGCAGGATGTTTTTTACTTCCTTTTTTTTCTCAGTTTTTTTCGACAGAAAATAATTGAAAAGCGCTGGACTAACCAAACGTGTGTTGCTCGACTCATTTAACGGTCCTCTTTTATACGAATAAGCACTTACATATTTGGGAGCGCCGTCCCTTTAAATCACATTCAGTACAATCATACAGCCAGCAAACACGCCAAGCTACAAAACTCAGAAACGAATCACAACAAATACTCTAAAAACAAGCTTTGAGTAAAAAAAAAAAAAGTAAAGATAATCATGAAATCTAAAGAAAGGAGAAAGAACTATATTGGGAGGAAACTAAAATAAAAAAATAAAAAAACTAGAACAGGGATTGGTAAAATATTATAAATACATAAATATAAATAAATACATAAATACAACAGGCAGAGTTTATAGACTGCACGCATCCGATTGTGAAACACGCATTAGTGCAGGGAGAGAAAAAATTATTTTTAGCGGTAAATCCCAGGTTTTGGTTGAGTCTGAACAGGATCAATCTAAGAGACAAGAATCCGTTAAAAAACGCGGACAAACAACTGTACCTGTCTCTGTACGCAGATGATTTGCAACTGCATCTGCCGATTGTCTCAAACGCTGTTGTCGGCCTAGAACTCATCCAGATGTTTAGATGACATCAAACACTGGCTGTCTAAAAAGGTTTTATCCCTGAATGAGGACAACCAGAATACGTTGTGCTTGGTTCGTCCCACCTGGCCAGAGATGCACCCTCTGGCCTCGCTGCTCTGACCCCGCAAGTCAGAAGTGCTGCTAAAAACCGGGGAGTTATTTTAGACAGCTCTTTAGAATATAACCAGCACATCTTCTCTGTTGAGCTTCTTTCAGCGTCGCCTTCTATCTCCAGTTAAACCGTTTTGAGTTAGAGCGATCTGGAGAACGCAACTAACGTGTTTATCAGTTCGGGCTTAGACTACTGTAATGGCCTCTATGTGGGAATACTTCAAACCAGTCTACACCGTCTACATCTAGTGCAGAATTACTGGTAGCAGAAACATGAACACATTACACCTATTCTGTTCTCCCTGAACTGGCTCCCGGTTGGTTTTATGCTGCCTACACACCAAGCGCGAGTGATGCGGTAAGAGTGGCTGATTTCAATGTAAAGTCTATGTAAAGACGTGATAAGGCAT
This sequence comes from Danionella dracula, assembly GCA_900490495.1. Taxonomy (NCBI): domain Eukaryota; kingdom Metazoa; phylum Chordata; class Actinopteri; order Cypriniformes; family Danionidae; genus Danionella; species Danionella dracula. Next base: position 1,879,947 of record UELW01000145.1, read on the forward strand.
CCCGCGGCACGAAGGGTCCGGACCACGCGGCGCGGGGAACGTGAATGCCGTGAGAGACGAGGAGCGAGAGGCGCGAGAGACACGGCGCGGCACAACGGACTGAACGCAGGAGTAGGAATATTTTCTACTCATCCGAAAGTTCATTTGCGCGACAACCAATCAAGGGCTTGCTCTTGTAGTCACATGGTTGTTCTGTGAAGCGGGAACATGAGCAACAACAATAGAGGCGACAAATATCAAGGTTTGTGGCCAGCCAGAATTAATAACTTGTTTTATTATCCATGTGGAAGCAAAAACGACCTTGCTTGGAACTAAGTGGGTGTTGAGGTGGCTGAATCTGGTAAATTACACATTTTTTATTAATCAATCTGATATAAATGGATATTGTGCTGATGTTAGCTAAAGCTAAGCATGATAATTTATCAGAGGGAGTGTGCAGGAAGAAGTTGAGAGGGTTGAGGGACTCTTTTTGAAGGAGAGGAGAAAGGAATAGGAGAGAAAGAGAGGGTTGGCAGCAGGTTTGCTCCGGTTTCTCCCGGCGAGCTCACACTTAGTTCCGCGCCGTTCTCGGAGCAGATGTCCTCACAAGAGTTGCACGATTGCACCCCAATTTGAAAGGGTTTGAAAGGGTTTGAAAGGGTTTGAAAGGGTTTGAAAGGGTTTGAAAGGGTTTGAAAGCGGTCAGATAGGCGCGAGAGACACGTTTTGTACGCTTGTTTAGCGCTTGGTCTAAACGCCTTGTTAGAATGATATAAAATGAAATTAAAATATTTTATTTGTTTTGAGTGCAGTGCGTGGTATTGCTCCGTCTTATTTGTGCGAGATTTTAAGGTTAAGGTTTAAGATCCGCAGGGAAACACCTGCTGGAGAACGTTCGTTAGGTGTGGTGCCTCCAAAGCTCTGGAACTCAATACCCGCGACCTTCGCTTCGTCTCCACTTTCCTGGTGTTCAAAGTGAGACTGAAAACGTCTTTATTTCAGATTTCTTTTTTATGAGATGATTGTATTCATTGAGATAAAGATATTATTCTTATTGTTTTTGTTTGTTTTATCCTTCTATATTTTTACCTTTGTATTATGTACAGCACCTTGGTTAGAATTGGATATTGGAAGGTGCTATAGAAATAAAGTTTGATTGATTGGCTTATTGATTGATTGATTGATTGATTGATTGATTGATTGATTGATTGATTGATTGATTGATTGATTGGTGTAAAGAACTCAAATATAACTGCAAGTAATAATCTGGGGCCAAGGGCTCAGGGCCCCGCCTTATGGTCTGGAGATCAAAGTTATTGGGACTGAGCCACTGCTTCATGATTTACTGAATTATTATTTCTTTCTATATACACACACACACACACACACACACACACACGCACACACACGCACACACACACACGCACGTTGTTGAAGTAATTTAATGAGTGTAAATACAATAAAAGTTCATTTTTATGAAACGTTGAATGCTGGGTTTGGTCACTTCTGAGCCTCACAGACACGACGTCCGTGTTATATACAATCAATGGTTTGACCTGTTACAAAATTTATAATTTAAATTTCGGGGACCTTGACAATCTACCTTTAGAACATATTTAGGGTATCTGTAATTTTATGTATGAAGAGACTTGCACAATATTTAGTCTTTGTTACATGAAAATCCGAAACTTTGAAGCCAAATATCTCAAAACTCATCAAGCTTTATTATAATCATTAGTTGTGTTCAAATGTCTACATTCTGCACCTTTAAAGTTCTGTATTATCATAACCATTGACTTTGTTTTACTATTATTGGTGTTTTCAAACAACATAAAATTAAATGCTCAGAAATTACGTCCAATATTACAATGAGTTGCAGAATGTAATTACAGAAGAGAAAGACAAAGCGATGAAGACATAAAAAGAAATTTTTCATTTTTATTATCATACGGCACCGTAAAACAGATTCCAAGTGGGTAAAATGGAAGTAGATTTTTCATTTTTTTGACATTTATGAGACTTCATGAATGTGCATTTGTGGATGAAAACTGTTCCATTTAAGAAGATGAAATTAGTTAAAGTTCTGTATCTGTTATGACAGACAGAGTCCTGATGCGCTCCAGCAGAAATGAAAGTAAAACGGAAGTGAGCGGAGGAGGCTAATTACTAAACCCCAGATAAGTGTTTGAAACAGAAAAGGCGTGAAACGCTTGCTTTCCTTTATATTCACTCACACACACACAAAAAAAAAAACATTTTACACAAAGTACACGGGCACGCGCCTCGCTGTTTATAATGGGAGCGTCGCGTCACTCGCGGAACTGGAGAAACTAGCGCTTAAGCTAGGGCGAACTCGACGCTCGCTCTGTTAAAACGCCAGTTATGGCAGTGTTCGAAAGAATATAAAGAATAAAAGTATCGTCACGTACCACTTCTTGGTGCACTCCACGGTGAGCTCCTGAAAGGACGCGGCGAAGTGAAACTTGGACGCTCTCTTCCCAGCGCGCTGAAGTCTCTTCCAGACCGAAGTCATTGTGGCTGAAGGGATAATATCGCTGTGTTCCTCACAGAAGATGTGTATATAATAAAGATGTCATGTCAGGAACTGCTGCTGCGTCGCGTCGCGTCGCGTCGCGTCCCCGCTGGGGTGTGAGGGACGGAGCTGCGCGCGCCGCCGCCTCGTTCAGAGACTCGAACAGCAAATGTCAAAGAGAGAAGAACCTCCGAGAACCGAGCGAGAACATGAAGCAAGAGCTCGAGATCTGCTCGGTCTGACTCATCCTGGTCCTGCAGCTCAACACACGCCGAGAGGATCTGGAATAACAGAAGCAACCCTGGGACTTACCGCAAAAACGTTGTTAAAACAAGGTTTTTTTTAGGTTGGGGCAACTCAAAAGTTCATCCGAAATAACTAAGAGTCGTTTAGTGCCATCACATTATGAATTAAGAATGAATGGCCAAAGTTTTATCTGAAAATGTAAACTTTGTGAGTCCGAATTTCTACTTTTTTTGTATTAATTTTGATCGTTTAAGTCAAAGTTTCTAGTTTTATTTCAAAATTCTGACTTTTTAACCCTCATTTGGTGTTCTGGTCTGTGGGACACGTTCTCGGTTTTCATCAAAAGAGAAATTATAAAAGCAATTATTATTCGAAACTCAAGACTCACTGGTCTTGGCTTATTTTTTTGTAAAAAAAAAAAAAAAAAAAACATATATCAGAACACATTTTTTATGACCCCACACTGTATCTCCCTCTACACATTTATATTACACACGAGGTGTTCTGCTCTACTGAACTCAGGGCATGTGAAAGTGTGAAAATTGTAGATTCGTTACCTTTATTCTGTCTTGCCACACAAACATAAATCACACATAAACATGCAATTTTAGATTTTAATATAAAATTCTATGATTGTGTGAATGAAAAGGCCCAAATGCAACGGATCCAGCAGAGCCACCAACCCTGCAGAGTAACAATAATGAGAACAAATAAGGTTAAAAAAAACATAAATAAAGTATCTTTGCTGTTTAAATTACTTGTTTCCTGTACTTTAACATAGTATTTTAACATAAAATGTCTTGATTGATATTAAAAATCAATGGGTCCAACAGACACTGCCTGAGAAACAATAATATGAACACCACACGAGGGTTAAGTCAAAATAAAAATAAAAAATGTAAGTAAAATTTCTAGTTTTATGAGTCGATTTTCTGTGAGTCAAAAAGAAAACCCAGCAGGGGGTGTGACGAAAGCGAGAGGAACAGAAGGTACGCGACTCGTTATGTGGACCACAACCATTTGAGGAGATTCAAAGACACTGTTTACGATTAATACAGTCTTTTGAGGGTTAACAAAAGTGCAGTGCTACTCTAGATGGGTCAAATGTTTACAATAAATTATTTAAAAGTGTAAAACCACTGGAGGCTCAATAATGTCAAACCAAATAAAACAATAGAACATCTGCGATACATCATCTACAACGATCAAAGCTCCTCCTTATAACTTAAAGGAAACTGTAATCAATAAGATATTATTCTAATAGTTAAATATCTTGATCAATTTGGAACTACAATTCAATTTGGCTACCGGAACACGTTTCCATTTTCATGTCTGATAAAGAACGCCGCTAGTGTACTTGTGTAAGGCGAAAGAGAAGACTCACCAGTCCCAAATAGCTGCGTGGACTTCCTGCTGGCTGAGCGTGCCTTGGTCCCAGTGCTTCCTGTTTTCCTGTGCCATTGACCTCCCCGCGCCCAAGTACCAGTCCGCAGGAAATGTTTCAGAAGAATACAAACCTAAAAAAACCCTGAGTAGGTCTGTGCAGCTAAAAACACTGCTTACTATCCTACAGAGAAGAAGTTCCCTGTGCTTAAGAGGAATAAATTAGGCTGGATTTGGATTGCGCAGGCTTTATTGATAAGCCAAAATGAGTAAATAGCAACCCACAAAAATATTTTGCAGATCAAGTTAGGACAACAGGTGGCACCCTCCTGTGCTCCCTCATTAACCAGTGTAGACATCATTGAGAGTCCTCACCTGGGCACTAGAGGCTAGTCTCAAAAATGGAAGCTTCATGTTAAAGAGTCTAAAGTAAAACAGTGAATAAATAGGGAGTCACCCCTTGATTGATGAACACCCTAGATTTGCCATTATTCCACCATGATGCCTCCTGTACTGACCCCCTGAAATGAAGGTTGGCTGGCTAAACCCATTTCTAGCTTCTATATCTCTCTTTAGAAAGCTTTAGGGTGACAGCATGGATGCTAGGTCCAAAGTTTATGCATTTGCTGTGTATAACATGGACGGAGTGTTCGTGACGTCACCCATAGGTTTTTGGCAAAGTCAAATGAAGCTAAAAATGGGTGTAAAACCCGAAAACGTGCCCTCAGAGGCGGGACATGGCCGTAGGGAGGACGTCTGATCGGCTGAAAGTTAGATTTTTCTAACTTTCACTAACAAATGTAAAACCAATTCTCCCTCAGAGTGTTCATAAAGATCAAAACTAGCAATCTGAATCAACAAACCTAAAGGAGCCAGGGGTGGAAACATGCTTTTTTTTTTTAGCTCCAAAGATGGTCCGTTTTAACATTGGAGTCAATAACATGTTGCTCCCTTTTGGAGTCTGCCTCAAGAGGCCAGTCGAGGAACTGCAGTTCAGTCACATTCAAGAGGGAAAGGAGGAGGTTGCCCCTTGATTTAAAATAAAAATGAAAAAAAAAATAACTCAAAGGATTTTACAGAATTTTTTTAATTACTGAAAGGATCATCCAAAAAATATGAGGTTTTATCATCACTGAAATAATTCTGTCAAATTGACTGTTTCATAGAAGAAAAATTAGTTCCAGGCTAGAACTTGGTATTTTTATTCATTTTGAAAATATATAGATCTTAGTTTTCCTAAATATTTGCTCAAAAGATCGGCTGAAACACATTTATAGGGTGTTCAACAGATATTTATCCACACAGAGAAAACACACCCTCGGAGGCAGGACATGGCCGTAGTGAAGACGATTGATAGGCTGAAAGTTTAATGAAAATTTCCTCTTAAACAAACAAATGTAAAAAGAATTCACCCCCTCAGAGTGTTCATAAAGATCAAAACCTAATGAAGCCAGAGGTGGAAACATGGTTTTTATCATTAGAGTGAATGAGAACTTGCTCCCTTTTGGAGTTTACCTCAAGAGGCAGCTCGAGGAACTGCAGTTAAGTCACTTCCTGTCATGCTTCGAGAGGGAAAGGAAGAGATTGCACCTTAATTTAAATAAAATAAATAAAAGGACTTCACATCCTTTTGGCATCCAAAAAAGGTGAGGTTTTATCATCACTGCAATGTTTTCTGTCAAATTGACCGTTTCATAGAAGAAAAAATAAATTTTAGGCTAGAACATGGTATTTTCACTCGTTTGGAAAATACAAAGTTCTTAGTTTTCTTTAATTATAAATAAATGATAAATTATAGTATTTTTTTTTTTTTTTAGAAAACTAAGACGTTTGTATTTTCCAAATATTTGGTCAAAGATTGCCTCAAACACATTTATAGGGTGTTCAACAAATATTTATCCACACAACATTTTTATCCTTTGAAACACACGTTCATTCATTTGACATGGACATGAGGACCTGCAACTAAAATGATCTTTGTTAGTAAATCTGGAGAACCGACTCGACCGTTAATGACAGCAGCACAGACTGAGTGAGGGCAAGCAAACAGCTGTCACGAGCTTCATCATGGTGCTCATTTTTTCAGTGCAGCGTGACCCGAGAACATTCCAAAGAGCAGCGAGTGCACCCAGAGTTACAAGAGAAGGACATCTCCGTGCACAGAGTTCCCAAAACCTGCGAGTGCCCCCAAAGTTACAAGAGAAGGACATCTCCGTACACAGAGTTCCCAAAACTTGCGAGTGCACCCAAAGTTACAAGAGAAGGACATCTCCGTACACAGAGTTCCCAAAACCTGCGAGTGCACCCAAAGTTACAAGAGAAGGACATCTCCGTACACAGAGTTCCCAAAACCTGCGAGTGCACCCAGAGTTACAAGAGAAGGACATCTCCGTACACAGAGTTCCCAAAACCTGCGAGTGCACCCAAAGTTACAAGAGAAGGACATCTCCGTACACAGAGTTCCCAAAACCTGCGAGTGCACCCAAAGTTACAAGAGAAGGACATCTCCGTACACAGAGTTCCCAAAACCTGCGAGTGCACCCAAAGTTACAAGAGAAGGACATCTCCGTACACAGAGTTCCCAAAACCTGCGAGTGCACCCAGAGTTACAAGAGAAGGACATCTCCGTACACAGAGTTCCCAAAACTTGCGAGTGCACCCAAAGTTACAAGAGAAGGACATCTCCGTACACAGAGTTCCCAAAACCTGCGAGTGCACCCAAAGTTACAAGAGAAGGACATCTCCGTACACAGAGTTCCCAAAACCTGCGAGTGCACCCAAAGTTACAAGAGAAGGACATCTCCGTACACAGAGTTCCCAAAACCTGCGAGTGCACCCAAAGTTACAAGAGAAGGACATCTCCGTACACAGAGTTCCCAAAACTTGCGAGTGCACCCAAAGTTACAAGAGAAGGACATCTCCGTACACAGAGTTCCCAAAACCTGCGAGTGCACCCAGAGTTACAAGAGAAGGACATCTCCGTACACAGAGTTCCCAAAACCTGCGAGTGCACCCAAAGTTACAAGAGAAGGACATCTCCGTACACAGAGTTCCCAAAACCTGCGAGTGCACCCAAAGTTACAAGAGAAGGACATCTCAAGTACACAGAGTTCCCAAAACCTGCGAGTGCACCCAGAGTTACAAGAGAAGGACATCTCCGTACACAGAGTTCCCAAAACCTGCGAGTGCACCCAGAGTTACAAGAGAAGGACATCTCCGTACACAGAGTTCCCAAAACCTGCGAGTGCACCCAAAGCTACAAGAGAAGGACATCTCCGTACACAAAGTTCCCAAAACCTGCGAGTGCACCCAGAGTTACAAGAGAAGGACATCTCCGTACACAGAGTTCCCAAAACCTGCGAGTGCACCCAAAGTTACAAGAGAAGTACATCTCTTTACACAGAGTTCCCAAAACCTGCGAGTGCACCCAAAGTTACAAGAGAAGGACATCTCCGTGCACAGAGTTCCCAAAACCTGCGAGTGCACCCAGAGTTACAAGAGAAGGACATCTCCGTACACAGAGTTCCCAAAACCTGCGAGTGCACCCAAAGTTACAAGAGAAGGACATCTCCGTACACAGAGTTCCCAAAACCTGCGAGTGCACCCAGAGTTACAAGAGAAGGACATCTCCGTACACAGAGTTCCCAAAACCTGCGAGTGCACCCAAAGTTACAAGAGAAGAACATCTCGGTACACAGAGTTCCCAAAACCTGTGAGTGCACCCAAAGTTAGAAGAGAAGGACATCTCCGTACACAGAGTTCCCAAAACCTGCGAGTGCACCCAGAGTTACAAGAGAAGGACATCTCCGTACACAGAGTTCCCAAAACCTGCGAGTGCACCCAAAGCTACAAGAGAAGGACATCTCGGTACACAAAGTTCCCAAAACCTGCGAGTGCACCCAGAGTTACAAGAGAAGGACATCTCCGTACACAGAGTTCCCAAAACTTGCGAGTGCACCCAGAGTTACAAGAGAAGGACATCTCCGTACACAGAGTTCCCAAAACTTGCGAGTGCACCCAGAGTTACAAGAGAAGGACATCTCTGTACACAGAGTTCCCAAAACCTGCGAGTGCACCCAAAGTTACAAGAGAAGGACATCTCTGTACACAGAGTTCCCAAAACCTGCGAGTGCACCCAAAGTTACAAGAGAAGGACATCTCTGTACACAGAGTTCCCAAAACCTGCGAGTGCACCCAAAGTTACAAGAGAAGGACATCTCCGTACACAGAGTTCCCAAAACCTGCGAGTGCACCCAAAGTTACAAGAGAAGGACATCTCGGTACACAGAGTTCCCAAAACCTGCGAGTGCACCCAAAGTTACAAGAGAAGGACATCTCTGTACACAGAGTTCCCAAAACCTGCGAGTGCACCCAAAGTTACAAGAGAAGGACATCTCCGTACACAGAGTTCCCAAAACCTGTGAGTGCACCCAAAGTTAGAAGAGAAGGACATCTCGGTACAGAGAGTTCCCAAAACCTGCGAGTGCACCCAAAGTTACAAGAGAAGGACATCTCCGTACACAGAGTTCCCAAAACCTGCGAGTGCACCCAAAGTTACAAGAGAAGGACATCTCCGTACACAGAGTTCCCAAAACCTGCGAGTGCACCCAGAGTTACAAGAGAAGGACATCTCCGTACACAGAGTTCCCAAAACCTGCGAGTGCACCCGAAGTTACAAGAGAAGGACATCTCCGTACACAGAGTTCCCAAAACCTGCGAGTGCACCCAAAGTTACAAGAGAAGGACATCTCCGTACACAGAGTTCCCAAAACCTGCGAGTGCACCCAAAGTTACAAGAGAAGGACATCTCCGTACACAGAGTTCCCAAAACCTGCGAGTGCACCCAGAGTTACAAGAGAAGGACATCTCCGTACACAGAGTTCCCAAAACTTGCGAGTGCACCCAAAGTTACAAGAGAAGGACATCTCCGTACACAGAGTTCCCAAAACCTGCGAGTGCACCCAAAGTTACAAGAGAAGGACATCTCCGTACACAGAGTTCCCAAAACCTGCGAGTGCACCCAAAGTTACAAGAGAAGGACATCTCCGTACACAGAGTTCCCAAAACCTGCGAGTGCACCCAAAGTTACAAGAGAAGGACATCTCCGTACACAGAGTTCCCAAAACTTGCGAGTGCACCCAAGTTACAAGAGAAGGACATCTCCGTACACAGAGTTCCCAAAACCTGCGAGTGCACCCAGAGTTACAAGAGAAGGACATCTCCGTACACAGAGTTCCCAAAACCTGCGAGTGCACCCAAAGTTACAAGAGAAGGACATCTCCGTACACAGAGTTCCCAAAACCTGCGAGTGCACCCAAAGTTACAAGAGAAGGACATCTCAAGTACACAGAGTTCCCAAAACCTGCGAGTGCACCCAGAGTTACAAGAGAAGGACATCTCCGTACACAGAGTTCCCAAAACCTGCGAGTGCACCCAGAGTTACAAGAGAAGGACATCTCCGTACACAGAGTTCCCAAAACCTGCGAGTGCACCCAAAGCTACAAGAGAAGGACATCTCCGTACACAAAGTTCCCAAAACCTGCGAGTGCACCCAGAGTTACAAGAGAAGGACATCTCCGTACACAGAGTTCCCAAAACCTGCGAGTGCACCCAAAGTTACAAGAGAAGTACATCTCCGTACACAGAGTTCCCAAAACCTGCGAGTGCACCCAAAGTTACAAGAGAAGGACATCTCCGTGCACAGAGTTCCCAAAACCTGCGAGTGCACCCAGAGTTACAAGAGAAGGACATCTCCGTACACAGAGTTCCCAAAACCTGCGAGTGCACCCAAAGTTACAAGAGAAGGACATCTCCGTACACAGAGTTCCCAAAACCTGCGAGTGCACCCAGAGTTACAAGAGAAGGACATCTCCGTACACAGAGTTCCCAAAACCTGCGAGTGCACCCAAAGTTACAAGAGAAGGACATCTCGGTACACAGAGTTCCCAAAACCTGTGAGTGCACCCAAAGTTAGAAGAGAAGGACATCTCCGTACACAGAGTTCCCAAAACCTGCGAGTGCACCCAGAGTTACAAGAGAAGGACATCTCCGTACACAGAGTTCCCAAAACCTGCGAGTGCACCCAAAGCTACAAGAGAAGGACATCTCGGTACACAAAGTTCCCAAAACCTGCGAGTGCACCCAGAGTTACAAGAGAAGGACATCTCCGTACACAGAGTTCCCAAAACTTGCGAGTGCACCCAGAGTTACAAGAGAAGGACATCTCCGTACACAGAGTTCCCAAAACTTGCGAGTGCACCCAGAGTTACAAGAGAAGGACATCTCTGTACACAGAGTTCCCAAAACCTGCGAGTGCACCCAAAGTTACAAGAGAAGGACATCTCTGTACACAGAGTTCCCAAAACCTGCGAGTGCACCCAAAGTTACAAGAGAAGGACATCTCTGTACACAGAGTTCCCAAAACCTGCGAGTGCACCCAAAGTTACAAGAGAAGGACATCTCCGTACACAGAGTTCCCAAAACCTGCGAGTGCACCCAGAGTTACAAGAGAAGGACATCTCTGTACACAGAGTTCCCAAAACCTGCGAGTGCACCCAAAGTTACAAGAGAAGGACATCTCCGTACACAGAGTTCCCAAAACCTGCGAGTGCACCCAAAGTTACAAGAGAAGGACATCTCCGTACACAGAGTTCCCAAAACCTGCGAGTGCACCCAGAGTTACAAGAGAAGGACATCTCGGTACACAGAGTTCCCAAAACCTGCGAGTGCACCCAAAGTTACAAGAGAAGGACATCTCCGTACACAGAGTTCCCAAAACCTGCGAGTGCACCCAGAGTTACAAGAGAAGGACATCTCCGTACACAGAGTTCCCAAAACCTGCGAGTGCACCCAGAGTTACAAGAGAAGGACATCTCCGTGCACAGAGTTCCCAAACCTGCGAGTGCACCCAAAGTTACAAGAGAAGGACATCTCCGTACACAGAGTTCCCAAAACCTGCGAGTGCACCCAAAGTTACAAGAGAAGGACATCTCGGTACACAGAGTTCCCAAAACCTGCGAGTGCACCCAAAGTTACAAGAGAAGGACATCTCTGTACACAGAGTTCCCAAAACCTGCGAGTGCACCCAAAGTTACAAGAGAAGGACATCTCCGTACACAGAGTTCCCAAAACCTGCGAGTGCACCCAGAGTTACAAGAGAAGGACATCTCCGTACACAGAGTTCCCAAAACCTGCGAGTGCACCCAGAGTTACAAGAGAAGGACATCTCCGTGCACAGAGTTCCCAAAACCTGCGAGTGCACCCAAAGTTACAAGAGAAGGACATCTCCGTACACAGAGTTCCCAAAACCTGCGAGTGCACCCAAAGTTACAAGAGAAGGACATCTCCGTGCACAGAGTTCCCAAAACCTGCGAGTGCACCCAAAGTTACAAGAGAAGGACATCTCCGTACACAGAGTTCCCAAAACCTGCGAGTGCACCCAAAGTTACAAGAGAAGGACATCTCCGTACACAGAGTTCCCAAAACCTGCGAGTGCACCCAGAGTTACAAGAGAAGGACATCTCCGTGCACAGAGTTCCCAAAACCTGACGAGTGCACCCAAAGTTACAAGAGAAGGACATCTCCGTACACAGAGTTCCCAAAACCTGCGAGTGCACCCAAAGTTACAAGAGAAGGACATCTCCGTACACAGAGTTCCCAAAACCTGCGAGTGCACCCAAAGTTACAAGAGAAGGACATCTCCGTACACAGAGTTCCCAAAACCTGACGAGTGCACCCAGAGTTACAAGAGAAGGACATCTCCGTACACAGAGTTCCCAAAACCTGCGAGTGCACCCAAAGTTACAAGAGAAGGACATCTCCGTACACAGAGTTCCCAAAACCTGCGAGTGCACCCAGAGTTACAAGAGAAGGACATCTCTGTACACAGAGTTCCCAAAACCTGCGAGTGCACCCAGAGTTACAAGAGAAGGACATCTCCGTACACAGAGTTCCCAAAACCTGCGAGTAACTGTTCCTCACAAGGTCAAACCTCTTAAATACTTTTTTACAGACTCAATCTCATTTTTCTTCAAATTAATTACAGCTTGAAAGTGTGTATTTTTAAGTATTTGAAACTATCTACTCGACACTACTATATAGATGGAAATTAAAAGCACACTTAATGAAAAAAAAAAGAAAACGTGTTAGTTGAGTCATAAATATATTTGCTTTTCGTATAAAACATAATTTGGTTAAACTTGAACCAACTAAATGTATTGTTTTATTTAAAAAAAATAGTTATTTAAAATTTGAAACCAACTCAAATTTTTACATTTTGAACGCAAAACTAGTTAACTGTGAGACAACTTAATTTGTTAGTATTCAAATAACTTAAAATTGTGTGCTTTTAAACATTTAAATCTAACTATTGAAGACCCTGCAATAAAGATTTAAAACTAGAGGTCATCTCGCATTTTCACAGCTAACAATTGTCTGTTTTTAAACATTTTAAACAAATTATTCAAGCAATCGCGTGAAATTTTTAAGTTAGGTCAACTCAAATTGTTTGTGTTTTGCAAGAGAAAAAGTTTTAAAGTTGAGCCAACTAAATGTATTTTTTGTTTGAATACTTACAGATTAGAATGTAGATCTCTTTTAAGCATTAAGTGGTTTGAAGATTTTTTTTTAAAGTTGAGCCAACTAAATAAATTTTTGTTTGAAATAACTTTTAAGCGATTGTTAAAATATTTGAAACAAATGATTCAACCAACATCGAGACTTGAAACTAATAAAACAAGTTATGTTTTGAAAAAAAATGTTGAAGTTGAGCCAGCTAAATGTATTTTTAATTTTAAATAACTTTGAGCTTAAAATTGTGCGCTTTTTAGCATCTAACCCATAAGAACCCGTGGTGACAGCAGTCGTTAAAGTAAATGTCCTTATTTAGCTCTTTGCTCTCTTTTTTTTATTTTTACCCCTCATCATTTTCCATGAAAGAAAATCAGGTGTCTCTCATCGGTTAAAACCGCTTTTTCAAGAAACTGTATTAGTCAAGTTACAATTTTACATTTGCAAAACAAAAGTTTGTTAGAGCTGAGTCAACTCAAACTTTTTTTGTTCAAAGAACCTTCAGCTCACAGTTGCGCACCGTTTTTGTTATTTTACTATCCAAGCAACTACAATACAGATGTAACAATACAGATTTTTATTTGTGATGATGTGAGTTTAAGTTACATCTTTGTTCAATTAACTTACAGCATGAAATTCAGTTTTTAGCCATTTTAAACATAATATTCCACCAACTGCATTAAAGATTTTAAAGTAGAGATAAAAAAACACATTTTAGGCAATTCATTGGCTGCTTTAAAGCGTACTTTTTAACGGCATTTTAAACAAGGTGCGTCATATTCAACATTGCCTCAAACTTGACGTTTGTTCTCAGATTGAACATAATGACAAGATCTTATATTCACAGAAAGCCCTTCAGGTCTTTAACTCGGCTCTCTCCAGGAGTGGAAAACACTGCTAATATTACCACATCTGCTCCGGGTCAGAGCCATCACTTAAACCCCGTCAAATATAGCTCCGTCCGCACCACCTGCTGCCGCCGCTCTAAGAGAAGCGTTCCCCTCGATGGGAACAAAGGTCATGTCAACACAACAACAACAAAAGTGAAACATATTAAAGTTAAAAATCTTCAAAAGCAACTGTAAGTAGAAAATCAAGTTAAAATAAAGTATGTAAAATGTGAATTTACGGACATTTGATTTACGTGCCATGATGAAAAGCGTTCTAATGGATTTGAAAGGCTGAGGAAACCAAGCTTTGGAAGACTTGTTTATGTCTTTATGATTGCTGCAATGCTCGAGCGGGGAACCCCCGTTGTTTTTAGCAGCTCCTCTGGGAAATTCACGTCCCGCTTACTTCACTCGTGTCCTGTTTGGTAACAAATGTCAGCGTTTCTGTTCGTAGGGTCATCTGAGGAGATCCAGAAGAACTCATTTCATTTATTTATTTAATATATTAAGTCAAAGTGACTTTGTTTCACAGCACAAACAGCTTTTATAGGCTAGACTTTAGTTGAGTTCCAACCTAGATATAACTTCTTTAAATCCAAGTAAAACTCTGAAGAGCTGATCCTCGCTTTAGAAATTGGTCACTCCAAGGAAAAAGCTAAGCATCTGATCTTTAGAATGAGAATGTGTGTTTGGAGAAATACGAGCAAAGCTTGGAGTTTTGTTTCATTTTTTAAGTACTAAGAAATACGCACTTTCATTATTTCAAAACTAAATCAAAAGCAAAGCCCCCCCGTCGGTCACCTATGGAGAGGACTATAACACACAGAGTCAGGTAGAGGTAGGCTCTCCTTGATATTCCTTGGAATATTTCTTTGTTTTTTTGTGGCCAATGAAAGGAAACGTTTCCTGATAGATGTCAGGCATGGCGATCTGCCTTAAATAATAGAAGACGACTGTTGACAAGCCTAAACTCAATACTAATTACTCAATGAGTACTTCAAAATAAATGGCTTAGTAGACATATACTCAGTCTGAATTATATCCCTAAATTATTCATTATAACATTTACCTTAGATATATATTGTAATAGTTTACCATAGAAACTATACAGTATACCGGTTAAATGCTATGTTTAGCTCTGAGACTCTTCAGTGGTCTGGTGTATTAGGAGATCGACTGGAGATCTGAAGGTCGCAGGTTCGATCCTCAGATCCACAGAGTTGAAGGTGGAATGAGTGATTAAATACTTGCTCTCCATCTTCAACAAGCACAGCTGTGGAGCCCTCGAGTGAGCACCAGTTCCCCGACTGCTCCCCGGGCCCCGCAGCCATGGCCCCCACTGCTCCGGGTGAGTGCTCACGATGTGTTTGTTCACTGCTGTGTGTGTGTGTGTACACTGGGATGGGTTACATGCAGAGCACACATTCTGGGTTTGGGTCACTCCATATCTGGCCAACTGCTCACTTTCACTCTATTCGCTTGTAAAACGCTAGATAAGTGCCTACTTTATCAAAACAAAGCCAAAAAAAACTGAAAGTAAACTAATCTTAGTTTCACGAGTTCACTCTTATTCATCACAAGTGTGAATGGTGAGCATTAGGGAGGCGTACGAGACGAGCTGTCCGAGTGAGGAGTCCAGGCCAGGAGGGGAACCTGGGCCTGCCGGAAGCCCTCCAGAAGGGCTACGGGAAGGAAGGAGGGATAGCTTGCTCAACCTTGATGTTGTCCCGTAGGTCAGGTCTTAAACACTGGAATAAGGAAAGGCAGGACCTTATGATATGATAATCAGCTCCTCCAGAACTTGTATCAACTGATGACTAACCTGATAAGTTTAATAAAATAAACAGATTTCAGTATTTGAACCGGGGAGGTTGACAGGACTATAAGATGGAGTCGGAGTGAGGGTTGGAGCTTGTGCAGTGTGTGTCTGTTGTGCACAATCCTGCCAACACAAAACTACACATATTGATAGAATAAAAGCAAAAGTACTAATCAAGGTTTCCCATGATAATATCCTGGTTAAACAAGTCAAATCTTTTTTGGACAGACATTTTGTCTGCCAGCTAAAGAAAATATAGATACTATGCTAGCCCTAATTGGTACATATTTACTTTTTTCCATTAGATTATATTTAAGTTTTTTTGCATTAGAGTCTTAAAGTGCTTATCGGCGGTTCCACCATTATCAGTTTTGGAAGTTTTTTTTAAGCCAAGTTAAGATCTGAAAAGAGAACGATTGGCACTATAGACTTAAAAAAAATAACCTTTTAGGCCTCTCTAGAGTTAAATCAAATCCAATTTTAAAGTTTAATAAGCAGTTTATTTTGTTAACTGCACATGGACATCATAATGTATGACCATCTAAAATAAATATCATTCAAGGGTTATTTTTTTCAATTCAAAGTATATCAGATCAGAACAATTCAGCAAATAAAAAACAAGACTGCCACCTAGAGGTTGTCTACTTCAGTTGCAAAACATAGACTAGAGCAGGGGTCTCAAACTCAATTCCTGGAGGGCCGCAGACTGCAGGTTTTTGTTTGAACTCTGTTTCAGGAGAAAAACCAGTAGCTTCAACAAACCCAGAGGAGCTTAATAAGTGAAATCAGGTGTGTGCGGTTAAGGTTGGACCAAAATGATGCAGGGCTGCGGCCCTCCAAAAATCGTGTTTGAGACCTCTGGACTGGAGAATCCTCCATTAACATCTGAATTAGCATCTCTTTGCATCATTTAAACAACATAATAAAAGAAAACAGCAGTGAGCAGAGAATCGAGATGTTTATTCAACATCTGAACAGCTACAAAACATCAGTCGAAACCTTCCCCGGTGTCGTTTCGAACAAAAATACATTTGTTTGTGATTTTCTCTGTTTCACTGAACTCAGAGCAGGCACGCACGCTGGGGACCGATTTACCTTTCAGTCGATTTGCGCTCACCTCAACTTTATCCTTTAACATTTATTCTTAACACTCAACTTGTTTGGAACTCCCTCTAAAACTGTGGGTAGTTTTAATCATTTTGGAATCTCTCCAGACACTTTCTTAGCATAGCTTAGCATAGATCATTGAATTGTATTAGACCAGGTAGCATATTCTAACCAAAACAGACTCACCCGAGGGCAGACAGGAGCTCTCTATAACGTGCTACTTACGCACTAGCTCAGGCTTCATTCCTGTTTGGAATCTGAGCGGTTTATGACTGGAGCACAGTCGCTAATGCTATTGGCTGAGAAACTGAAAAATTAAAAGTTTCAGTTCAGCAAATGTTGTTTTATTGTTTCATCTCTCATAGGTGAAAATATCACCTAATATTACTCCCTTATATTCAATCAAAGATATTTGATTGTTTTGTTTTATTATTATGTTCTGTTTTTATGCCATGTTAAACTATAATGTTATATGTTATTATGCTATGTTAAGTTATTACTTTTATGTTCTGTTTTTATGTTATGTTAAGTTCTTATGTTATATGCTATTATGCTATGTTAAGTTATTACTTTTATGTTCTGTTTTTATGTTATGTTAAGTTCTTATGTTATATGCTATTATGCTATGTTAAGTTATTACTTTTATGTTCTGTTAAGTTATTATGTTATATGTCATGATGCAATGTTAAGTTATTATTGTTATGTTATGTTTTTTGTTATGTTAAGTTATTGCCTTATTATGTTTTATGTTGTTATTCTATGTTACGTTATATTTTATGTTGTGTTAAGGTTTTATGTTATGTTATTGTGTTGTGTTATGATGTGTTGTTATGTTTAGATTACAACTTAACAATGACATTTTCATTGCTGAATCAAGGCAAAATCATTTTAATGCCATTAATTTTAAAAACAGGAAATATCTTCTTAATACGCTCATGAGAGGATTTTTTTAATCGATAAAACATTGCTACTTAAAGTCCTGAACTTTGCGAATACCCATGGGGCGACCCCCTGCTCTCCCTGCCGGTGGGCAACAGGAAGTGACTGAACTGTATTACCTCACCCAGCCACAAGGGGGTGGGGTCAGAAGTGAGCAGGCTCTCATTCGCTCCCATGTTTGGAGATGAAAAAAAAACACGTTTACAGCCCTGGTGCTGCAATGTGATCGCTAGATTTGACCTTCATGAAAACTCTGAGGGGGTGAATTTTTTTAAAAAAAATTTGTTTAAGATATATTAAGATTGAAACATTCAGCTAATCAGAAGTCTTTGCAACGACTATGTCCCGCCTCTCTGAATCTAATTAAGGTTACCAGGAAGTGATGCACTTCCATGGTGACAATGGCGTAAAACGCCCATTTAGAGTCTCTTATCATTCAAATAATACGCCACGCATGCTACGTCCATGTTACACGCAGCTCTGATGTCACATCATCTAAAAACATAAAATCCACGAATTCCACTGATTCGGTATGAATGTGTTTTGGTACTTGGATATAATCTAGATGGCTTAATTGAAAAATCCCAATATTATAAACTTTTCAGCTTACTTCTTAGAATGGCGAAGACGATCAAACACTGCCATCTTGAGGTTGTATACAATAGTTTCGTAACAAAGACACTACGATTGTCCATTTCCATCAGATCAACGTTGAAATGCAGATATTCTATTCTGAGACGGTGTAGCTGTCTTTATAAAAGGGAGATAATGGAGGCAGTTCTTTGGTGGGGGTGCTCAGTGAGTCAGAGAAAGCTGGAGAGATGGTGGATATAGGAAGGGTGTAATGAGGTTCCTCCACGTCTCCACTGAACTCCAGCTCATCCAAACCCTCTCCCTTCAGCTCACCGTGCCACGGGCCAGAGAAGAAGCGCACCACGGTCTGAACCTCCTGCAGCTCCCAGAAGCTTTCCAGAACCAGGAGCAACACAGTCAGCCCCAGCAGCAGATAACCTGGACATAGAGATGGCCACGGAGATTCAACCACCACCGCTCTTAAACAAACGAGAACGCTGGTTCTAGCATTATTTCAAAGAATTATTAACAGTTTTTATTTCAATTAAAGCACATTATTCTTTCATATTTTAATCAGTTGATGACATATTTAGCATGCATTTCACATGTTAATCACAACGCTAGAACATTTAAGGTCCATGTTGAACACATAACTAGAGTAGTAATGCACTGTTAATGCATGAAAAGGTAGTAAAATATAATAAAAATTAGTATTTGTTAATGCTTTATAAATAATTAATAGTGTGCAGTTACTATAAAGTGCTACTGATTTGGGTAGCACTTTATAATAACTATATATTAGTAGTCATTTATAAAGCATTAAAAAAAATTGTTATTAAGTAAATTATAAATCACTGTTTCTATGTTATTACACATTTGTGAGCTGTTTATAAGAAAAACTGCTGCTACAAGCTGCTGGTTAACTGTTTGTGTGTGCTCTTCTATAGTGAGGACTATTCATGCTTTATAAAGCATTAACTGATGCGACTAAATATTTTAATGGTCCCTCTACGCTGTTTTTTTCTTCTTCGTTGATATAGACTAAAACTGAGCCTTTAAATCTCTTTTTTTTAATAAAAAAAAGTCATAAATAGTCCTCACTTTAAAAGAGCTCACAAAAGCAGCTTGATAAGGCATACGTTTATGCACAATTATGAAGCGAAAATGATGTATGAACTATTTGTCAATAAATGATTAGTAGTGTGTAGTTATTATAAAGTGCTACTCAACACTTTGTTATAAAAAATAGTGTGCACTGAAAAGAATGAAATGGCAACAAACAAGCGGATAAAAACAAAGCAAACTTTGACACGGACTCACACGAGGTAGCAAACTCCAGCCACTGCCGCGCTGCTCGACTCTGGGTTCTCCCCGGCAGGAAGTCGCCGAGCCCCGTGGTGCTCAGCGACACGAAACAGAAGTACAGCGCCTCCAGGTAGCTCCACTGTTCCTCCATCAGACAGAGAGCTCCAGCAGGCAGCAGGAAGAACAGCGTGAGTGTGCAGAAGCCCAGGAGACAGCAGTGAATAAAAGCCGCCTGGTTGTGGGACAGGCCCCAGAAGACCTCCAGGGTGATGGTAGCAGTGCCGTGGTGTCTACCTAGGGGTAAGCAGGGCTTGGTCAGGCTCCTTTTCCTCTCTTCTCCTCTTCCTCCTCTTTTCTCTTTTTTCTTTTCTCTCCTCTCTTTTCCTCTCCTCTTTTCTCTCATCTTTTCCTTTCCTCTTTTCTCTCTTCTCGTTCCCTTTTTCTCTCCTCTTTTCTATTATCCTTTCCTCTCTTTTCCTTTCCTCTTTTCTCTCTTCTTCTTTCCTTTTTTCTCTCCTCTACTCTCTTTTCTCTCTTCTCCTTTCCTCTTTTCTCTCTTCTCCTTTTTTCTCTCCTCTCTTCTCCTTTCCTCTTTTCTCCTTTTTTCTCTCCTCTCTTCTCTCTTCTCCTTTCCTCTTTTCTCTCTCCTCTCTTCTCCTTTCCTCTTTTCTCGTTTCCTTTTTTCTCTCTCCTCTCCTCTCATCTTTTCTGCTCTCTCCTCTGCGCTCTCGTCTTTTCCTTCCTCTCTCCTCTCCTCAGATCACGCAGTGACAGGAAGCCATTTCTGAGTGTAAATGTACGATTACTGAAGGGACAAAAGCAAGCTTACTCCACTGATGACGTAAACAAAGTACGGCAGCAGGGCAGCGATCTTTGAGTTGGACTGGAGATCTAGCAAAGCCACCTAAGGGGAAGATAAAAACTTCGTTTCACTCATATCATCAGAGAACTGTATATACATATACACATCTATATACACCTAAACATAAATACATATCAATCATTCTTTCAGTTTGACAAGGAAAAAGTCAGAAGGCAGCACTGAAGCTGACGTTTGCTAAATAAACAGATGAAAAAATGCTTGTTTCTCCACAACCGAAACTCGATCCCAACAGAGGAACACTCTTAGCTCTTCCTCCACTTCACAAATATTTAACAGTTAAGAGCAAACGCCTGACGAAGTACCTTCATGAGGTGTGGGTCCTCTCCTAAGATGGCTCTCGTAATTTGCTGATAGTACTTCAGAAGATCGTCCGACAGAGACTGGACCGCAGTTGGCACTAAACGAGAGAGCAAGTGTCTGATTTCTGAGAAAATCTCCTGAACTGTGCATGTCACCATTCCTTCACGCAAACTTTACAGCGTTTCCAATTTAGGAGATTTTGATTAATAAACACACTGCTACTAAACATATTTAAAAACACAATATTTTTCTTGGGGTTAACTACTGTTTTTATATTCAGAGGTAAAATACAAGCCATATTTGTGGGGGTTTTGCACTCAATAATACATAAAAACAACTATCAAAAAAATCTAATTTTGGTGGATTAAATGAACGTACACGTCATTCAGTTTGGTAATACATTTTCAATTTATTTCTGCAACTTGAGTATGTGAACGAAAATCCAAATCTGAATCAATATTCTTGTTTCCATGTATTATTGAGTGCCACAAACACAAAAATTGCCAGTATTTTCTCTCTAAATACACTTCAAATAGAGAAAAATGTCACGTTTTTTTGGTTTCTTTAACTTTTTTAATCATAGTAAGTGTAGTAATCAAATGACCACGATGCAGAATTTGTTCTTTTTCAATCCTGGAAGGATCTTGGCTGTATTTTCCTGTAAAAAACCTCCACGTTTCACCTTTCATGCACATTATTTATAGCTTATTTAATACAAACTACAGCAGCACAACTGTGTGAGCTGACGTTTAACTTAATTATGCATTATAGGTGATTATGTAACATCTCCTCAAAAGACAAACTTTCAGATATTCCATCGCCTTATTGCAAATTACATTTCAAATGGACTTTTGCCTCTTCTAGGCTTCCATCTAGAGCAGTATCATTAAGAATACATCCTTTTGCTGCTCAGAGGGAGAGATAAAACCCGTTCTCTTTTCTTTCTTTTAGTTCAAGTAAGGAATGGAAATACTTCGTACCAAAGGAGAACCGTTCAAAAGCCATTTCCCAGCCGTAAACAAACATTTAAGAAGCGTTCGTTTGAGGTTTACCTGTGCCCTGAGCGTCTAGGTTCCCTTTTCCATCGAGATACGACACGTGCACTGCAATCGAGATGAAAAAAAAGAAGAAAACATGAACATTCAGTTTTTTCTTCACATTTAAAGCATTTGATTGGTTTATGATGTCTGATTTCCATCAATATAAAAATACCTTTTCAGTGATTTTTTGATCTATTTAATATTAAGCCTATAATTGCCTCCGTAATGAAAAAAGAGCCTTTTTTTGTATTGATGTATTTAAAAAGGGCTTTACCGTTATTTTGATCTACGTTAAGCCTCGAGTTAAATAAAAACATGATGGACTAATCGACTGATTATTAAAAGTGTTCTTTGCGAGAGAAATTGATAACATTTAATTATTAAATAGTAATGTATTACTTAAAAACAATTTACAATCAACTGTAAGAAGTATGAAATTCTAAATAATTATATCAACAAGAATAAATTTCAAGTCATTCAACTTCTGTTTAAAATCATCAATAAGCGAGGTTTGAGGGATGGTCATTACATTTTTTATTTTCCGTTTAGAAAATTTCCGTTTTGATGAGGTATATTATGCCTTGTTTTATTCTGTTGTTCCACGGGCCCCGGGGCTGCAACTTTTTTAAGGCCCCTCACTAAGTCTGAACACAAACAGAATCACCCTGAATGCTTTTATGTTTATTGGAGGAATTAGAAACACAAACAAATAAAACTAAACGACTAATTACACTTTGAACAGGTTTTTTATTTAAAATGTCTGAAAATAAAATGATCGTAAGAGAGTAATGAGATTGTAAAACCAGAGTAATTTGGCCTTATGTGTACAGTTTCTCGGCGTGCCAAAAAAGGTGCTTTCAAATAAAATGTATAATTGTCTAAAATAATGTTTGTTGCAAATGGTGAAGTTTTAATTTCTATCCATTGGAAACTCCTGTTCAGCAGAGTTCAGCAGAGCTGCATAAGTCCGGCCACCAAACGAAAGTGTTTTAATAACATAACAAGAATCTTACCCCGAACCATAGTCTCTGCGCATCCTTTGGGGATGTTTGTAGCAAGAGCCAACTCCACCAGATTGATCTCCCGGTCCTCCACATAGAAGAGTTCCCCTTCCTTCAGCGGGCGGAAGGCTACAGGCTCCTGCGCTCCGTGGCCAAAAACAGCCTAGAAAACATTTCTGGGGGCTTCAAACCGGCCTTTAGGAAATGAGAAAAGCTCCAAATGCTTTCTAACCTCAGTGTTGCTCCACCGAAGCGCTCTGTTGAAGTCCTCCACGCTCAGCTTCCTTCTCTTCGCATGTCTCATGAACTGCGAGCTGTTCTGTAAGAGGTTGAACGGAAGCCAATGTTGATTAACCAAAACCATTTTCAGTGAAGCACACGAGCAGGGCATCTTAATAATCTGATCTAATCAATATTTGAGTGTAAGAACCTAGAGTTCCAACCATTTTCGTGCACATTATCGGTGGTCTTTCAAGGGGCTCTGGAACGAGGCCGGAGCGGCGCGGCTCGAGGTAGCCGGGGGAATCTTAAAATACGATATGATTGCAATTGTGAGATCCATGATCCATTTCCAAAACTATTCTTCATTTAATAAAAAAAAAGCTTAATTTACATCTCAAAAAATTTGTTTCTATTTTTTTTTGGTAAGAATAGCTGTTTGACGGTATTTCAATCTTAACAATGACAAAGTGAACCGAAGACTCGTCCTCACTCACCCGTGATGTAGTGAGCTGTAACGGAGACGTAAAACCATTTCTCAACTTCACGTCAAGGTTTCACAGAGCGCGAGCTACGTGATTGAGCGAAGTGGAGCTTTTACTCTCTCTCTTGGCTTGCGCTCCGTTTTCCCCCCCTTTTTTTTTTTAAACCTGTCCTGTCCTACTTCAAAGCAGCCCCATGAGAAGGGAGGTGCTTCGTATGAGTTGGTCAGTTTTGCTCCTTTTTGGAGATTGAAGATATTATATATTGAATATTCCTCTGGATAGAAGCTCTTAAATTGTTTTATTGATTATTTATTTATTTCGCATTCATCACAATAATTACATTAATCAATCATATAAACATACATCAGGACAGGACGGTGTTAATAAAAAAGGGGAAAGAGGAGAGAAGTAATTGAGGGGGAAAGAGAGGTAGAGAGGTTTTGGGAGGGGAAAAAAAAGGTGAGAGGTAATTGTGGGGGAAGGAGTCAGGATTGAGTTGAAAAATAAAAGTAAAAGTAAAATAATTAAGATTAGATACCTACTTTAGCACATCCAAGCAATTCGCATCTATCTACACATATGCATACAAATATAAATATACACACATATATATATGTTCGTTCCCTCATTGGAGGAAAAGCTTTTTGTCTGCGACTCTTCTATGAAGATCCCTTCTGAACTTCTCCAGTAGATGGGTTTTCCTGGGTCCCTCAGGTTTCCATCAGTTCTGAGCTGATGGCACAGCTAGATGTTTTCTAATTCTGTAGGCTAATACACTAACCATCCACTGCATCTACGATTGTTAAGGTTTTCTGTTTCTTGGTGTTTACTCAAGAGTTTAAACAGCAAATCTTGAACGTCCATCTGGTTGGAAATCTGTCTGTGATCGTGTTGATGCAGTAGAACGGCTGTAACACCAACTCTTGATTTTAGTTTGATCATTCTTTAGTTCGCTCAATGTGCATTTTACTAAATAATTATTTATAATACTGAAATAATTTTATTCTCAGCATTTTTTACACATAGTTCTTTATGTGGAGCTGACGCAAGAAACTTGGTGCAACCACAAAAAATATCAGAATTACATTTTTCATATAACAATATTATTGCATGTTTTCAAATGTTTTTTTTTATGAGGAGGGCGTATGGTAGAGTACAAGTGGCTGCTGTGAGACAGCCTAAGCTTTACAGTTATCCCTAGATTACTTTTACAATTTAATTTGAGTAAAAAGTTAAAGTGGGCTCTTCTACAGAATGTGTTTTAAACCTTAGCTTCAGCTTGAAGAATCAAACAATAGCTGTGAATGCTGTAGCCACGAGTGATTACCTGCAAGCAAAATTTGCACAAAACAATCTCCTAAACGTGTAAAAGTCTAAAAGAGATCTGAAGCACTGTGCAAAACCTCCACAGAAAATTGATCTAGAGGGAAAACATGGAGCGATTTCCGACCTGAGCTGCTTCTCTGAGGCGGTAGCACACGTCCTCGGCCAGCAGAGCCGCCACCTCCTCGCTGAGCTCCACTCCGGTGCTCTCGGCCATCAGTTTGATGGACTCCCGGGGAACTTCCGCGAAGCCCCGCTCCTCTTTTTCCGTCATCTTCTCCCCGACCGCTTTCGACGTTCACCGACTGAAAGCTAACGACTCAGCGGGGCATCAACATCGTTTAATTTCCTCTTTCAGTGCTTTTCTAAAACACGTATAACTGTCTGAAATAACGTACGGTAGTCTGATGATGCTTGGGTCAAAAAAGAAATACTTTTTTATGTTTAAGTTTGAGCATCGTATTTTAGCATTAGCCGTTAGCTCTTTTGACAACAGAGTGCGTGAACTCGACCAAGGCACCTGATAGGACAGGAACTTTGCGCATGCGTAGAGATTGTGTTCAAGTTTACCATATATAGATGAAACAATAAACAAAAAAAATTATCTTAGTATTTAGCTTTTATCGAACAATTGAAAATATATAAACCCCTGGTTATATAGTTTAATGTATTGAATAATGCTGAATATACTATGAAATACTGTAAATAATACTCCTGTCTTACAGTCTACATTTCGGAATATTGCAATCTGTTATTTTTTTTACCTTTTTTATACTGAATTATATTTTTTTAAATTTTCGTATTGAAAACTTGCGACTTTATTTTTACAAGCTAAATATCTCACTCAAGGAATTCAGAACAAAAAGAATGTCTAGTTTGAAATGTCTATAAAAAGTATGCCAGTCAAAAGAACAATTCAATAAAAAAAAAAAATCAGCTTTCTTAAATTTTTAGATGTCAATATTCAAGTTATGTCCTCAAATAATAAAATAGTAGCACTTATTTTTAATTTCGTTTTTATTAAAGATTTGTCAATCATTTAATAATAATTTCAGTTACCAATAATTTAATTGCAGTTTAAGCCCCATAAACAGCCAGTTAAGATTGAAATATAAAAGATAAACTATATTAGTCATGGAGTATAAATCACGTATAACAATTCATTGATAACCGTTACATATCAGATGCTGATAGAAACCATGTCAATAAATGAGAGCATAATATGTTGACTTCGTTGCCGCTTTAACTATTTATTTTACTTTAGTTTGCTGCATCACTTCAAGCAATTGCACTTTTTTCCTTTTTAAACTTTATTTTTGGGACATTACAGGTATTGTAGTGGTATTACAAACGTGTTTAAGTTGACAAACTAGAAATTGAAGAGAATTCAACTGAGAGAGCGGAGAAGTCCAATAAGTCCAAAGTCCAAAGACATGTGATACTGTCCTCCTGGCTCAAGGAGTCTCCAGTGAGCAACTCATGAACTTAGCAGCCTCTGTGCACTCACCGAAAACATGGAGACAATGTCTAATACTTGGACCCTTTATTCCACCAAGCAATCAATATGTAGGTTTAGTGTCAATAAGGACATTCTGTCTTTAAAGAGTTAAGAGGATTAATATTACCTCTATTAAGAAATGGATCATAAAGAAAAACTAACCCACATTAGTTTGAACCATTTTCCAGCTGAAAGAATTCAGAGTACAACAAGCACAATAAATCATTTAGTAAAGCTTTATTAAGATCCACTGGAGCTTACATTTCTACAATAATTTAAAATTTGTTAGTTCCAAAAAAATATTCCATAAGTTAAAACATTCATAGTCAATCCATATATACACAACAGTAAAATATATCTCATTTTACACATTAGGCCTTCGATCCGTCCGTCGAACAAGTGACCTCAGAGACAAGGCTGACGAAATTAAAAGCATGCACTCGAGAACTGGTCTCAAACTGATTAAAACACCAAATAAAAGCAGGGTTAAAATAGAATTTCACAGACGAAGCTCCAAGGATCGGGTGTTGCTACACAAGGGGGTCTTGAGGACCAGCGCTGGCAGCTTTCTCCAGCTGTTGCAGGCGAAAAGCCAGAGGCAGCAGCAGCAGGTCATTCAGGTGCTGGCTGCTGAAGGTGAAGGCGTTGTTGGCCACCACGTCCACTGATGGGGGTGTGATAGGTCCCGAGCTGTCAGGGAACACCGGAGAAGGCAAAGCAGAAGATGGAGAAGACAGAGGTGGTGATGGTGAAGAACATGTGTCTGAAGCAGGCGAAAGAGAGCCTCCGTGTGGGGTCTGAGAAGACCAAGGAGAGTGCTTCGAACTGGGACCTTTGATGGTACTGGGAAGACCATGCTGGAACCGGCAGCGGGTGCCGTAAAGGCAGAAACCGAAGGCACTGAAGGTGCGGCAGAGTGCACCACGTGGCTTCCACTCTTGGGACTGTGATGGAAGCTGCCAAGGTCGCTCATCCTCTGCACTATCTGATTCCGAGCCTCCTTCGATGTGCATAAAGTGGCATCTGGTACCAAACGGGCAAACTCCAAACGCACGGTAGGTACGGCATGGGATGTTCTTGCGACGAGGGCGGCTGGGACGTTGCTCTTTCAGATTGTGCACGAACAGACACCGGGTGCCGTAGATGCAGTAGCCAGCCGTGTGGTAGGTGCGACACAGCTCGGTTTTGTACTTGGGGTGACGGGACGGAACATGGAGATCATGGAGGCCATGGGCGAACTGGCAGCGCTCGGCATATTTGCAGGCTCCAGTTTCAGCATAGCGGCTGCAGAGCTCCGTCTTGTAGCGGGTGGAGTAGAGCCATGGGGTCATGGGGGATGAGGGAGACTCAACCAAAGGAAGAAGAGCTTCAGCAAGAGATAGACTCCCACTGCCTACAGCCTCCCCGGAGAAGAGGGCATCACTCTGAGAGTCAGCGGGGAACAGGAACAGGTCGTCTTGACTGGTCTGAAAGAAAGATTGCTTTGAGACACGTTTCACATTCGGAAGGTCAAGCACTTTCAAGACCTAACTGGCTTTGACAAGTGGAGCCCAATGCTCTTCCAAACAAACACTAACTAGAAGTCAGTATAGATAAAATCAACTCACCGCTAATGTCAAAGTTGTTCTTTGCTTGTTTTGAAGCTGTAGGTGAGCGTTTTGATACAAGAATGGTCACAAATGTTAGATAGTTTACCATTGAATGCTAGTGGCCTTCAAGTAATTGTGCTTGAACGAACAGAAGATCTCTTCTCTAGTTTCATCTAAAGAAACCTTTTAGAAGTGGCTTCTGAATTTGGGAAGTCACTGACCATTGTTTAGCACTTAATTGCCATGAAAAGGGCCTACATGGGATTTAAAGTAAACTTTTTAATAAGGTCAACGTAGCGGAGATCTTTACAGACCAAACAAATCAAGACTGAGCCGTCAAATTTGGTTAATTGTGGCAGTGTACGCGTCTCACACCTTATACAAGGGTGCATGGAAGGCCATGGAGAATATGAAATTTCACCACTCATTGACACTGAAAATCCAAGACTCAAGTAAAGTCCATCTGATCAAAAAGATAAAGCGCTGGCTTTTATTCACGATTAGCATCTAAAACCCAGGGTTGATCCACCTCGCCTGTAGGGTCACCAAGAGACCGGACAGCCAATACAAGCCTAAAACATTCATTTCTGCTCTTAAGAATGAAGTTATCGGTTTGTATAAATGAAACACTTCAAAACATTGTCGCCACAACACAAGAAAAACTATTTAGAAATTAAATTAATGGCAATTGGTCAAAACACAATTTAACAAAATCTCTTCGTGTTTAGAGAGACGAACAGCATTAAATATACTCAAATTCAAACTGCTCAGAAAACAAAACACTAAAAACATTGAGAAACACAATTTACAGAACTAAAAACAAAAAAAAAAAGTACTTGCATAACGTATGACTTGAGATTGAACTAATGATAAATTAAAAACAGACGTCAGTAATGGTGACGTTAACATCTCAAACAAAAAAAAAAAAAGCTCTAATATACAAATGAATGCATCTAGAATTCAGTATAAGTTTCACACACACTACAGCCTTGAATTACAACTATTGTGTAAAGTGACAATTATGAGATTTGAAAGTAAAGCTATTTTTTTAACAACTTGCTTAATGTCAAACATTTCAAATAGCCAACTGCACTAAATATCCTCCCATTATATAAGTTACGCATAATACTAGTCAACAACAGACAATGTTAACACATTAACCCTTTGTCCCAAGTTATTTTCCACTATCTTTTTGCATTTTGCAAACATGTAATTAAAACAAGATTTGCAGAACAACATTACATAAGAAAAGTTGTTGCATGTGACATTAGCTTTACGGTGTTTAACTGCACAACGAACTTTGTTTTCTTGATACAAGTAAGGTGCGGAAAGACACTACAAATAAAATGAGAATTTTTTTTTTAGGAAACCCTCTTTAGTTGGTATTCTTCTCTATGAAACATTAGGAGACTCTACCCACAATCTAAAACAAGTGCAGAAGTGTGGTGTATAACAGCCAGAGTCTGAAAGGGTTAAGAAACTTTCAGCATTACTTAAAACATCACTTTATATGAACGCTTACCTCAAACATATCTGTGGAATGGAGCGCTTAAACCAGCGCTAAACGTGATTTTAAGAAGCCCTCAAAGCAGAAGCGGCACCGCGTGAGTTCTGCGCTCCGGACGATCCCTGTTCGCAGCCCGAAGTGAAGGACGCAGACCCGGTGCACCCAGCCTACCGAGACCGGCTCGAGCCGCGCCTTTAAAGCGGATCCGTTCCCGCGATCCCGTTCAAATTGGCATCAGGTGTGCCGCGTCACCGGTCGAATCAGCCAATCACATCGCCCCTTGCTGCCTCTCTCAATCTAATTTGGAGTCCGTCTGGTGCGGAAAGAGTGCGGGAGCTCCGCGATTGCGATCAGATTGGGATAATGGCGCTTGTTTATCGGTTCTTCTGGAATACGCGTTCAGGAAATCGTTCGTTAGGGGACTTCAAAGCGCGGGCGCGAATAAACAGCGGAGCCATCCTGAAGCAGTTCCCGCCTCACACCTCCAGGCGTCCGGCGCGCCTCGTCTGTGAAGCTGCGGACGCGTATTCAGAGGCTCGAGATGAGGAGAGACATCTGCTGGAGTTAAATTAATAACATATACGTGTTTTGTAATTCTAAATAAAGCCCTCATATCGCTCTCTTTTTCGACGCTTTAAAAAAATGGCGGCCTTTGTTTGTTTAACGCCATTCCTTCATAGATTTCAGAGCTTACAGCCACTTTTATATTCTTAGTTATTTAACATTTCAAAGTATTTATCTGCAGCGTTGTGCAAGTTATCAGTAAACTAATATATTACATGGTCAGGGTCTTGTGTGTGTATGTATATATATATATATATATATATATATATATATATATATATATATATATATATATATATATATATATATATATATATATATATATACACATATACACACACATACATACATACATGTGTGTGTGTTTACCAAAAGTATTTACCAAAATTGTAGGTCTTAAGTAAGTTTTTAAGTTAAATAAGTTTCCTGACATAAAGATTTCGATGTAAAGTTAATTGCTTATGTGATTTTTGATATTTCTTAGACTTGTCAGAGATGTATGTAAAAATGATGGTTAGGGTTGCCATAGTTGTGATGTGATGTGAGAAGATGTGAATAAATGTTCAGAAACGTTTGTAAATTCTCACAAACAAAAAAGTGAAGCTTAGCGCTGCCATAGTTTGAGAAAGGGCTCATGTACATTCACAATAACCCACTGCGCAGACACCGTCAAAACAACGTCTATCGCACGTCCACTGAACATCAGGTAATGACATCAAAAAGATGTCTATGTGTGTGTGGCAGGGTTCTCCAAACCTGGTCCTGGAGCGCCGCAGCGCTGCACATTTTAGTTGCACCCCTGCTGTGGTATGCATCTACTCTAGCTTCAGCCAATCAGAGGACCATAATTAGTGTCACAGGTGTGTTTCATGATGGTTGAACCAAAAATGTGCCGGTCCTCCAGGACCGGATTTGGAGACAACTGATCTAAAGGCTAAATGTTGGCCAAATGTGGTCATTGTAGACGTCTTTTCAACGTAAAACATAAACTTAATATATTTGTTTTATATTGTTAAACCCAACTCTGGCACATACTTTCAGCTTTTGCTTGTGCCATGTACTGCAATGAATTTTGGTACATGTATGAACCAAGCAGAGAAAGGCAACAGATAGACCTAAGCTAATCAGGCACAATTGGCCCTAGCTTGGCCCAGATATCATGTAAACTACATAAAGTTCCATTTTGTCACGTTGTTGCGCGTGATTTATTATGTTCTGTACATGGTGGTTTGAAGAAATAGCTCAACGTATTTGAAATAATGATGTAAATGTTTTAAATATGGCTCATATTCTGAATTATGAATTATGCTCATACGCTACATATTATATCATAGCAGTATGTTCAGAACTCAGCTGCTCGTGTCTTGACCAGAGAAATCGAACACATCGCACCTGATCTTAAATCACTGCACTTGCTCCCGGTCCGCTTCCAAAACCATAACCCTCACATATAAAGCACTACATTATCACTACTTATCGTCTCTTTTAATCACTAATACAACAAATTGTACGCTCTGTTCCTCACACTAAGCTTCACGAACTACAACTATGGGAATCAGGGCTTTTTCTGTCTATGCAGCAACACTGAGGAGCTCTAAACACCATTTTTAAATTTCATATAATGGAATTATAATTATAATGGAATCCATAAAAAGGATTGCTTTTAAGATTCAGATTCAGATTTTATTTGTCACATACATATACATACAGAGTACGACGTGCAGTGAAATGTATTGTACGACTGTCCAACCTGTAACCATTTAAGGAAATAGATCAAAAAGAATGAAAAATAAAATATAAATTATAAGAAAACAAAGGAGATATGAATTTAAGTAAGTACTAAAATACATTCATCTTCATGTCGGCTTTATTCCCTTTCGGGGCCATCGCTGGGAAACATTCAAACACACATTCACACTTTAACACTATGGGCAATTGTTCTTACTCAATTCACTTATTCCGCATGTTTTTGGACTTGTGGAGAAACCGGAGCACCCGGAGAAAACCCACGCGATCACGAGGAGAACATGCAAACTCCACACAGAAATGCCACCTGCCCCAGCCGAGCCTAGAACCAGCGACCTTCTTGCTGTGAGACGACCGTGCTACCCACTGCGCCACCGTGACGCCTACTAAAATACAATATAATACAAATTAAATAAAGTACAAATGGAATAAAGTACAAAATGCAGGAGATGTGACGTGCAAGAATGGGAAGTGATTTGTGTGTGACAGATGGTCACTAAAGTGCAGTGTGGATGTCTTTAAAGTGACTTGCACTGTTTCAAGTCCACGATTGTGCAAACTGTGCGGAGTGTGAGGTGAATTTGTGGAGTGAGAGATTAGTGATGAGTGAAGGTTAGAAAGTCTGTCTTTATGTGCCCGGTGTGTCCCCGTTTAGAGTCCGAATGGAGTGTGGGAAGAAGCTCCTCCTCATTCTCTGTGTTTGCCTTCAAGGAGTGGAAACGCTTTCCTGAACCCAACAGTGAGAAGAGTCCAATGTTAGGATGGCTGAGGTCCTTCACAATCTTCCTGGCTCTGGCTCTGCACCGCTTGTTATAGATGTCTTGTAGGTCTGGGAGCTCGGTGTGGATGGTACGCTCAGCTGAACGTACCACCCTCTGTAGGGCTCGCCGGTCCTGCATGGTGCTGTTCCCGAACCAGGAAGTGATGCTGCCCGCCAAGACGCTCTCAATGATGCTGTTGTAAAAAGTCTTTAGCACCTGAGAGGGTAGTTTAAAGTCCCTTAAGCGTCTCAGGTGGTATAGACGTGGTATTAGCCCTGGATTTTAACATCCTTATCGATGTATTTAGTGTTTATCTTCCATTCATCTTCTTGTCTGCTTTGTCCCCTTCATTTTTCAGGGGTCACCACTGCCCACTGCGCCACAGTGATGCCTGTTTTTATCTTGTTTTTATTCATTAACGTTACACGCTGTGATGGTCTGAGATTTTGTTTTTCGATAAGACTCTTAAAAAATAAAACTATTTTGTGAACGTCCTTTAGGGCTCAACTTTTAGATTTTTGAATCTTTTCCCTCAAATCTTTAAAATTGTGTGAAACTGGTTAATTTAATCACAGAATGCACTGTACCTTCACATCTAAACTTTACAGATTATTAATGAACAGAATGCGTTGAGTTCATCTGTGACTCTTTTAGTTCTCAACGTTTTGATAATTTCCCCAAAACTGGCTATTTTCACCAAAAGGCACACTCAATCTTTTCAACAGAATGACTTAAAACAATAAAAACAACTGTTTTATGCTGAACTGTGACCTTTCTTTGGAGCCTATCATTTTGATATACTGAATATTATCCCCCAAAATGTTAAAATCATAAGCAAAAAGCAGCTTTTTCTTCATAAAATTCACTCAAACTGCTCAAATTTAACATGACTTTAACTAATAAAAAAAACTAGTTTTTTTTTGCCAATCTGTAACTCTTCTTTGGTAAAAATGTTAAAATCACAGACAAAAAAAAATGCACTGTAATGGCTCATATACCACATTTTATGATCAATACTATTTGTAAACGAATAACAACAATAAAATTATGTTGTGTACATTTTATGTACATCTGTGACTTCTTTGGTGCAATTTTTTTTTAGTTTTGCTTATTATTCCACTAAAACAGAAATAAGCACAGAAAAGTGCCTTTTCATCTCAAAATGCACTCAAACTGCTTATACACCGAATTTTAAAGCTCATTTTCTTTTGACCAGAACGACTTGCAACAGTAAAAATAACTGTTTCGCGTTCATCTGTGCCTCCTGCTTTAGATCCGGCTGGATCCCCCATGTCCACATCACACAATCATAAAAACCCACAATCGTGTAAAAATATCAACATATTTGAAAGAAAGAATGATTAAAAACAAGTTTTTATGACCACAAACAAGAAAAATCTTTATTTTCTTATTACAAGTTACATTAAAGGGTACAGACACTGGAATATTAAAAAAAGGGTTTGAGCCGTTGAAACCTCCCACCGATGTACAAAACTGGTATCCCTCCCCCTCGACCCGAACCCTAAAATCAAGCAGTCCCCCTCCCCCCAAATGAAGAATCACGGGACATCAAGCTCTGTGGGGTCACCAACCCCCATTTATAAAAAACTGGTGACACTTAAAAGGGGACGAGTCGACGTTGATCTGTGTCTTTAGTGTGCTGTGCACGCTCTGTTTAAGAAACATTACAAAACCCCGAATCAAGGGAACCATTTACAACCAAGTTTCACTCAAGCCGGCGAATCAGAGCTAGAGCGAAGACCGCTCAACATCCGGCTAAACTTCATCCAAGCTACTCAAATCCAAAACCATCGCAATCGGGTTTACAAAAGAGAAAAATCACGAGGGAGGCCTAACGCCAGGGTCACCCTCTCAATATCTACAAACGCTAATTAGCTTTCCCGTAGCCCACAAGACCTTTATTTTGTAAAAAAAAAAATTAATAATAATGCTCACGATGCTCAGGGAGAACCGAAACGTGTATGGCTTTGTTCATGACATTGTTCAAAGGAACCTTTTTTTTAATGGAAAATAGTCTCTAAAACTGCCATCTGTTCAGCAGCTCTCCAGTTCTGGCGAGTCTTTTAGCTTAGCTTAGCATAGATCATTGTATCCGATGGGACCGTTAGCGCTTCAGTTGAAACTCCAAGTATACGCCATTTGACTCTTTAAATGCACAATGTAGCTAACGTTTTTTAATGAACAACTGAAAAATCCCAAGCTGACCTTTTCTATGTCACTGCGAGCAGAAAACTGAACACAGCGCCAGTGCAGCATCTCCTCCGCTGGTTCGCAGCCAGCTCATTCTTAGTTGCTAGTTGCTGGTTTTGTCTTTAAAAATCTTCGTAATGATCTTTTAGAAATGTCTTCATGGCTGCTTGGGACATTTTGTCTGCAGGCAGTGGCACACGCTGGTTCTTTGACTGCAAATGAGGCGTTACTTCATGTCATCGCAGCTCTAAATTTTAACCTCGAAGTGAGTAAATCAAAGCAACATTGGTCGTGTGCCAACGCAACTACAGAAGAGTCAGGCTTTAAAAAAAAAAACTGTTCAATAATTATGAACTTAAATGCTAGTGGTCTAACCCAATTCAATGATCTATGCTAAGCTATGCTAAAACCGCAATCACCAGAACTGGAAAGTGGCTGAATGGATTCCAAAATGTAAAAAAAGAGAGAGAGACAAGAGGTAAGGACAGAGGAGAGGGAGAAATAGAGAAGAAGAGATAAGAAGAGAGACAGAGAAGAGGGAAGGAAAAGGAGAGAGACAGAGAGGAGAGGGAGGAAAAGAGAGAGAGAGGGACAGAGAGGAGAGGGAGAAATAGGGAAAGACAGATGATAGGAAGAGAGACAGAGAAGAGGAAGAAAGAGAGAGACAGGGAAATTGAGCTAACTTCCAATAGAGTTCCTTTAAGATACAAAACGGATCCATTCCAGCCTTCTTCACACAAAGACTCAGCTTACATCCATGAACACTTCTCTACGAGCACAAGCCTTCCTAAGTCACCACACTGAGCTAGAAACCTACAGAACCTGCGACGTTGTGCCATCACAAAAACCGGGCCTCTATCAACGAAACGTGCTCTACAGCCACTCCGAGCAAAACCTTGCTGCAACACCATCGTCCCGTCTGGCTATCGGCTGAAGGGAAGGATAAAAACGTAATTATGTAGCAAAAAAAAAATAATAATTTTTTACGTGATTGAAAAAACACCAAACTCTCACTCACATCCCATCTGCGCTCGCACACGCATACACACACACACACACACACACACACACACACACACACGAGAACGCCTCAAACTAATCTTTACACGAATGTTGACAGAACTGGAGAAAAATGTGCTTTGAGAACATGATTTGCGCACACGGTTAAAAAGTATTATTTTAAAAAGGCGTGAACGAGAACACTGGGAGCAGACGGACGTCCGCGGGGATGCTGGTGAAGGAGTATCTTTGTGAAACTGGGGTCCGAGGGTAAGGAGGACAGCTGCTGGCGGCAGATTTAACATGCTCTGGTAACGGATGTGGTCTACTGGAACGTGGCTCAGTCCTCCAACACGATTGGCTCGCTGGTGCTGGAGGTTAACAGGGATGGGCACAGGAAGCGGCCGGGTTGGCAGAGGAAGCTTGATCCGGACCGGGAGGTGTGGCTTTCTGGCCGCCCTTCTCATCTCTCCTTGAGTGAGGTGTTTCCTCAGCGCTCTGTGAAGCACAAGTGAGGAATTAAGACAAGAAAATCTTTAAATACTTAGTTTGAAACCCTAACCATCCCTTTAATTTTCAGGGGCATTTACGGAGGTTTCCTCAAACTCTGGCAACCCTAATCATCCCTTTAACAAAGTTGAAAGTTTACAAGCATTTCCTCAAACTCTGGCAACCCTAACAGGCTTTTTTTTTTTTTTTTACATATTATAAGTATATTTTAACAAATTCTCAATATCTAGAAATGATAATATGCCCTTTTAAGATTTAGAGCATTCATGAGCGTTTTCTCAAACTCTGGCAACCCTAACAATCACCTTGACAATATGAGTGTGTATGAGCCTTTTCTCAAACTACTGCTGTGCTGAAGATCTATTTTATGTATTTGAGGATTACGAAAGTTTCTCAAACTCTGGCAAACCTCACTATGACTTAAGTTTTTGAGCATCTCTGCACATTTTCTCAAACTCTGGCAAACCTCACCATCATTTTTACATAATTGTCTAGCATTTACAATCACTTTCTCAATCTCTGGCAACCCCACGCAACAGCAAAAAACTAATCAAAAGATCTTCAAAAGGACATCAGAAAAACAAGAGCTGTGGAATAACGTTTAAGACCTAGAACTGAGAATTTAAGACTTTTTCAGTCAAATTCTAGACTTTAAGACCCAGGGGAAACCCTGGTACCTGGTGTCTTTGGTAGCCACAAACACCACTGGATTTGGAGCATCTCCTTGACTGACTTTCTGCCTCTTAATGACCGACTGGTTGGCGGCTCTCATTCCCATCGCAAACGGTCTTCCGTTGGTGGAGAGTAAGTGACCTCCCGCCTAAGAACAGAACGAAGAGAGCTCAGATCAGCGAGGTTCCACTCCAGGTGCAGGCTCCCGTTCAAAGTTCATACTCACGTTATCTAAGGGCCTCTTCCCCAGCAGGGCGGACGCACTGCGAGGCTGGTTCACCTGGTTACGGTTGATGGGGGTAGGAGCACCTCGAGGGGCTTTGAGTTTCAACGGAGCTTGAATGGCTGATGAGCGTAATATGAACAAGCACAGATCACACACAACATCAGTCGGTGGTAGCAAGTAAGGGTGGGGTGTTCCATTCTACTCATGGCTCTATACGCTCGGTTAACGAAGCTACTACAGAACCCAGCTAGAACTTAAAGATGGATCAGAAAGCCCTTTCTAGTCCTAAAGATGTACGGAAATCTTCAAGAGATGAAAAAAAACTCTCACTGGTAGCTTTAAGGACAGAGTAGCAAATTAAAGTGAATAATTTTGTGTTTATGAGCTAAAAAAAAATAAAACGCCACCACAAAAACCATCAAACCTTTAATAAAGATAACTTTAGTTTAACAATATTCAACACCAGCATTAACACTTGACTGGCACAACTAGCGATGGCTACAAGAACGAACAGAAAAGCAGGAAACAGAAAATATTACAGGGAAAAAGGAAGTGGCGGCTGCTTCATAATAAAAGTCTTTCCAACAGCAAATTTCAAACACATCCATTATTAATCATTATCTAGCCGTTGTCTGGTTCTGCTTTTTTTTTTTTGCATGAAACAATGGACTGGATTAGACCAGTAGCAACTAAATTGGCAGTGATTAAAGAAAGAAACCTCATTTTCTATCAAGGCCTATTCAGATTTCTCAATCAAATAGGTCAAGTCCAATACAGATGTGATTTTTTTTGTAATTAAATAAAAGCTGTTTGATCACGTAACATCTACCTCCAGACCTGGAGGCCGCACTCTCAAGACCCTCGTTGTTTTGTGACAGCGCCAACTACCGTGTTGGAGAACTGCAAGCCCAATAACGTGTTCCCAGGACAAGTTTTTAAAGTTTTTTTTTTTACATTTTAATACAGATGCTAAAAATGTAAAAAAATTCAGTATTAAAATATGAAAGTTTGTAACACTATTTTTTCAAACTTTTTTTTTTACAGTTTTAAATGACGCATAATGTTTAGCTTTTTATTAAGTGAAATATTCCTCTTAAAAAAGACCGCTTATACAAATTTAGTCTGTTTTGGTATTAAATACAAGTGTTTTTTTTTTTTTTTTATCAAATATTGCTATTTTTTATCACTGAAATGTATTATTTGTATTCCATGTGTTTATTTAGGTAACTTCCATCATAATCAACTAAACTATACTGGAAAAAATCTCTGGCAACTCTAAATTTGCTACAACTTTTTAAAAGTCTGCTGAATATATAGCAACCCTTGCATACCTGATCCACTGATCAAACCGGCTTACTTTATCAGCAAAACGTATCTTCTTTTAGATTATCTGTTGT
Source organism: Danionella dracula (assembly GCA_900490495.1). Lineage (NCBI taxonomy): Eukaryota > Metazoa > Chordata > Actinopteri > Cypriniformes > Danionidae > Danionella > Danionella dracula. The sequence goes on from UELW01000145.1 coordinate 1,918,220, forward strand.
TTAAGCTTCACCACTAACAAGTAATTAACAAAACTAGTAAACATTAGTCAACAGAACTTTTAGGCAGCCTGCTGAATATCTGGCAACCCTTGCCACATTGCCTGCACAAGCTTATTTTATCAGTGAAACAAATATATTTTTTATTTCTTGTGTTAAAGCAAACTATCATAATCACCTACACAATCCAGCAAAATAAGGCTTTATCCTCCTGAGACCCAGCATATTAATTTATGTCCTCTGTAGTAGAATTTGTTTTTTGGTCGATATTTTTTGACTCATTCTAGTAAGTCCTGGTGTGCTCAACATTGGACTTCCTGGCCTCTACAAGGATATAGTAATTACCATGCTACTTGGCATTCAAGCACGGCGGGGTTCAATTAGTTATGCACATGAGATAATAATCACCTATGGCATGTGTGGGTTGTTTTCAGATCTAAATTGGCAAAAAAAAAAAAAGTTACATTAGAAGATTTTTTTTCCTTTGGCTCTCGTCGATAGTCAATTAAAATCACACTGCCCTACCGTGAGCTTTGTAGTTAGAGACAATAATTAAAAATCCTATGCTCAGAGCTCTTCTTTGCTCAGATTATCACCACATACAGATGAGAGATCTTGAGATGTTGTTCGTTTGCAACAAACCAGTTACTGTTCAACATGCAATTGTAAGTTAGTTTGGATAAAAGCGTCTGCTAAATCCCTGCATGAAAAGCAAAGCAGTTCAGCCGTTTTTCTTTCTATTAAAGCAGTTTTTAGTTCTGTGTTTGATGGTTGATCTGAATATTTGGAGTCATACCCAAGTCTTTAACTATATTGTTGAGGGACGGTCGAGGAAGTGGCCGGTTTTTCATGGCGCTCTTCGCTGCTTTCGGGAGTCTAATCATACCTAAAACGTAAGAAGAAACTGTTAGATGCATGCTCACGCAGCTCAAATCCCGAATCGCTCACGCGAAGCACTCACACTCTGCTTTGACAGCGTTGGCGTTGATGGAAGCGTAAGGCCGGCGGGCCGCTCGACGAGACTGCAGGATGTCCTGGCACACCCGGCGGGCGACTCGGGTGAGTTTGGTGGTCTGCAGGATGAAGGTCTGCCTGTTTTTAGCCAGGAGTTTGGCTCTTCCTGCACTGCTGGTGAACGGGGACATGCCCTGTACCTCCTGGCGCGTCATGTGACCCCTTGGAGCAGTTTCCTGTAGGAAGAGGATGTCAACTTTAGTATGTTTTTCATCCTTAATATTTTGTGTAGACACAGGGCTGACATACGGAGCTGGCTCTTGTGGCACCCTCGAGTTGAGTCGGGGTTTTAAGACCGCCGTATTTCTTCCAGTAAATCCAGCAGGACGAACAGAGTCGACACTGCATGTTTGGGGGACCCCACGCATACCACTGCTGAGACTGGGCTGCTGCAAGAAAGAGCACATTAAAACATAATCCATGAATTTAGTTAGAATGGACGGGTGGGGAAATATTAACCCTAAGGGTTTAACGATAGACTGACCTAACAATTTTGTATCTTAATTTTTGAAGAGAAGAAATGAACAATCAAAACTACATTTCCTACTTTGTTGTACAAACTCGGACATAATGTTCATAAATATTTTCTCATTCAGAATTCAGAAATTCTCATTTCTATTATGAGACGCTGAGATAGACTTTGACGGTGTAACAGATTGCATATTGTCTCTCCCTTAATGTAAGTCGCTTTGGACAAAAGCGTCTGTCAAATGCATAAATGTAAATACGTAGACTTAATTTGTCAAATTTAATTGCACTGACAGCAGCTTATTTCTAAGTGTTCTGTTCAAACATGTTAAAATAAAATCAGTCTGGTGTTTATTTTTATGAATATGGGGTTTTAAAATGTATATAATAAATGTTTTCTTTACGACAACGCCCAATAATTCCCCAAACAACATCAAGAGAGATGTCAGAGAGAGTCACTCACTGTGGCAGCTCTCACAGCTGAGGCCCTTCTGGTACCCGGTGGCACCATTCATGCCAGGTTTATTTCCAGGTGCCGTGATCTGGTTGGGGTTGGGTTTGGTACTGAAGAAGAGAGATCAAGATTAGATTCTTAAAAAAAGGATTGTGTAAGAAATAAATCAATGACAGCTATTACGTTAAGATATTATGCCAAGTTTAGGTAGTAATATTGAAATTATTGGTATTGAAATAAAAAGTGCATTTAGAAAATGAGGGTAAAACAAATACTTTATGTTTGTTTGCTGACTTGCTGTACTTCCTTGCTCGGGTTGTCCAATCTCAGAGGCATGAATCAGGTTGCCAGATTGTTCTGAACCTCAAGCTGTGATCAGTTTATAGTTACGTTTAAGAGACACTGAACCTCCGAACCTAGTCATGATTTAAAAAGAACCCACGATGACTCAAAACTAAACATGGAAATGTATTGGTGATGCTCTAGAAATATGGAGACGGCTGAAGGTGAAGCAGAAAATGAAAAGATATATTGAAGTAGCCACATTTCTCAATCGATATGAAGCTTTGCTGCACTATTGAAATTTTCGGTCTCTACACACCAATAAAAATTGAGATTTCCACAAACCATCGTATAGCTTCTTTACAGAAGCTTTTTCACTAGATTTACATTTCTGCTGTTTGATGTTGATCCTCTTTACTCTTAGATAGCTCTCTGGGGTAGTGATGAATCATTCGTGACAAGAATTAATCTTGAAAATGACTCGAGTGAAATGTTTTGTTTGGTGCATGCAGATTACGCTGTTGATAATCAGAAGACACAGGTGAGATTTCATTTTCTCAGATTCTTGTATTAGTCCCTTTTTGGATCTGTCAGTTTAGAAATCGATCAAATTTTTTTCACTATGTGAACGACAAAAATGAATTTGTTCAAATAGAGAGTCTAAAAAACGAAGCACCAAAAATGAACAAAATCTTCCATCACCACTCAGGGGGCAACAGCCACACGCCAGGCTGCGTGGAACAAATCTTGATGTTCGAACACCAATAAGAGCGGTTTCTAAATGTCCACATATTGTTCTTGTGTGGTTGCTTCCTCAGCTCTTCATCACGTTGTTCTTTGTTGCTGTTTTTTATGATGAGGTTGACGCCAGAGAGTGTGCATCGAGCACGGAAAACGTCCCACTGGTGAGCCAGCTTTCACTGGCCAATCTCCTTGCAAAAAACCAACCCGGCAAAAGAGCCAAACATTTTTCCGTCAGTGAAATTTTTTTTACAAATTGGAAATAAAATGATTCTAACCGTATTCAAGTCACATCTACAAAATAATTTAATAAATTGTACATTTTACCAGATAATCTTCCTCAACAATATCAGTTCACTGTATTTAGAAAGGCATTTTGAAATTAAACTACATTCCCTGTCTTATCAAAAGCAGTGCTCAAGTGTGCCTTCCGAACCGTTTGAGAAGAGCTTTGGCCTCACTATGATCTACTTTTTTAATGGTTGTTTTTAAAGCACTGACTTTTTAAAAGACTTTGTAGGAGTTATGAGTTAATTAGCTGATCAGAGTGCACCAATAGGCTAGGATTTTCAGTGGTTGTCACTCAGTGGTTATAGTCATCAAAATGACTATAAAACTTTTTTTGCATCGATCGCATAGTGCATCTCAGTTTATAGCAATTTTGAAAGTGCAATAACGCTCATCACTCACTAGGTGGGGATGTAGACCTGCTTCAGCTTGCTGTCGGCCTCAGCTGCTTTAAGTCTTTTCTGGAGGAAAGCATCAAAAGCATGTTTCAGAACACACTCTCAAGCATCATTTAAAACCTGAAAAGCATTCAGCTAAAGCACCTGCTGGATGTAACGATCAGTAGTCTTCCACATGTAGTAGAATTGGACCACACTGGCTAACGACTTCCAGGGCAACTGCAGAACAGAGAAACGCACAAGTTAAACTCATCTCAAGATTGTCTTCCATCAAACCGGTCTGTTACAAACTCACAAAGTCTTGGCGGATGTCGTTGAAGTCTTTTCCGTATTTCTCCAGAGCCTCCTCGAACAGCATGGCTTCAGAGGCGCTCCACTCCTCCATCTCGTCCCTGCAGAGCACCGGGCCACCCTGCGGCACCAGCGTCGCCATGGCTTTGGCAAGATCGTAGCCGTTCTTCTGAAGAGTGTCCATAGCGTGGAACTAAGGGCAAGCAAGGGTGCATGATTATCGGGAGAGAGGTTGAACGAACAGGAGAGAGTGATGGGCTGGGCTCTGTTCTCTCACCAGAGTGATGTCTCTGGAAGCAGCTGCGGCGCTCATGTGAAGACTGGGCTGGCGAATCGAACTGCTGCAGTCTAGCGCGCGTGCAAATGTTCCAACAGCCCTACGACAGATAACACTCGAATTAGTACGACCACACATTCTTTCCCTTATTCAGCTATTGTATGGTGTTCTGGTCTGTGGGACTCATTTTCAGTATTCATCAAAAGAAAAATGGTAGAACCAAAATGTATTTCTAACCAAGGTACACCTACACCTATTCAATCAGTGATTGGCTATGAAAATCTAACCTTGCCACAACCAGGAACTGGTCAATCTGAGGATCCTTCAGCTGGTTGTTAGGGTCCCAAACCCTCGTTTCAAGCTTCTCCTGCACTCGAGTGTCAGACTCATCTGAGAACAAGGAGCAGATGCTGTTTGGTGACTTGCTTTTCAGGTTAATAGACAACTTAATGTTGGTTTGAGAGAGCTGATCTTTTGAATGAAAAAAAAAAAGTTTAGTTACAAACCAACTAAACTTTGAACTGGAATTAAAAAAAGAAGAGGAGCAAGAATGGACTTCATCAGTATGATGCCAACATGAATTAACATGCAAATAGCAAGTATTGAAATGATGCTGAAACGTAAATAACACGAATTAGCTTGACGCTGCCATTAATTAATATGTAAATAGCATGTAATAGCATTATGCTAAAATGAGTTACGTTAACTGCATGTATTATTATGAAGTGTAAGTAACATGCATTAGCATGGCATTAAAATAAACCAATATGTAAATAGCATTAACATTATGCTAAAATAAGTTACAATATCAATGTTATGTATTAGTGCAATGTTAAAATGTAAATAACATGAATTCCCATGATTTTAAAATTATTGTTATATGACGTGACTAATAAATAAAACGTAAATAATGTGAAAATACATGATTCTAACATGAATTATTTTGTCAATAGCAAGTATTAGCATACTGTTAAAATGAGTCATGATAATAGAATTAATTTGTATGATGCTGACATTAATTATACGTAAATAGCATGTACTAGTATTATGCTAAAATTAGTTACAATGTTGATAGAATGCATTATTCAGATGATACTGTACAAAATATAAATAAACATGATGCCAACATTGCTTAATTTGTCTATAGCAAGTATTAGCATAATGTAAACAACACGAATTAGCATTATGTTTACATTAATTAATATGTCAACAGCATAGATTAGCATGATGCTGAAGTTAACTTTATACATTTGCATAATACTAACAAGCATTAATGTGTCAATAGCATAATGCTAAAATAGGTTTAACATGTAAATAGCATGTAGTTGTATGATGCTGAAATAAAAAAACATGAATTTGACGCTTTAATGAATTAATATGCTAACATGAATTAATACAGCTTAATTAGTGGAATCAGGTGTGAATCAACTGCAGCTCTCCTTTCTCATCCCTGTATTAATTTCTATGTAAACACCATGAATTGCCTGCCATGAATTCTGTAATAACAAACATAAGGCTAAAATTGTTAACATGTTAGCAGGTCATTAAAATGTATCTAGCATGAGAAAGTAAAAAAAAAATAGTAATTACCATGCTACTTGCCATTCAAGCAAGGCGGGGTTCAATTACTTATCCACATGAGATAATAATCACCTATGGCATCAATGTATTTCAGTGAACCAGTAAAAATGTATAAGATAGCATTTTTAATGGCCAAGTCAATGGTGGATTTAAGAACAGAGTTCAAACATTTTTGCTCTGAAAGTTCTTCCGCTGCGAGTGGGGTTATGCAAGAACCGCATTAACTTTATGCGAAACTTATCAGCAGTCTCAGTGCTTCTCAGGAGCGGATAAAGCTTTGGCTAAGAAGAGTTGAGCATAACAACTTTCTCAAACAAGCATCAACTTGGTTTTCATCGAAACATTCAATATACATTCTGTTTCCTGTTAGAAGAAAATCCTGATACAGAGACCTTAATGAGGATTAAAAATATCAACTTTACAATAGTCTCTCTGTTAATGCTAAAACTTTAAGCAGCCCTTCAGCTAGCTACCTTCAGCTAGCTTGTCAGGGATGTCCGCCTGGTACTTGGAGCCCACTCGGATCTCCCCCTGGTCAGCCAGCAACGTCTTCTGCACTGGGTCAAACACCAGCGAGTAGAAGAAGCAGTCCTGCAGAAAAAAAAAAAAAAAAAAAAATTCTGTGATGGGCCTCAAACCAATCAAAATTGAGATCAGTCTTGTAGCTGTTGACATTTTAGCATTTCCTTGAAGTCCAGTACTAAAAGAACACAAGAGGTGTCTTCCATCTTTAAATAAACATGATTTTTGAAGGCTAGATCAAAAAAGATTGAGACAATGAAGCTGAGACTTCACCAGATGATTTAAAGACTTGTGTTTTTCATGTGTTAGCTGCATATTTCACAGAATTAATGGGAGATTGCAAGGTGATTTTAGGGTTTTTATTTTGAATGTTTACTACTGTTTGCGGCTGGAAGGGCATCCGCTGTGTAAAACAGAGAGTTGGCAGTTCATTCCACTGTGGCGACCCCGAAAGGGAAGAAAGCCGACATGAAGATGAATGAATGAATGAATGTTTACTACTGTACACTTGTATAGTGTGTGTTTACAAACTTACTTCTCTTTCTAGGTAACCAGTTAAGACATCAGTCTCGTTCAAAAGTGTGACGTTGCATTTTCCTCTGTGGAATAAAAAGAGTGAGTCAAAAAAGAGAAGTAGAACTTGGTGCTCTGTGCAGGCTGTTCAGTTACTCAACATTTAAACTTCCCTTCATAAAATCCTAATCTGAAAAAGAGTGTATGAAGTTAATTTTTAACGCAACGTGACTCAGACTTTGGGAAAACTTAGCACTGATGGAGCCTACTGAGAGGATTGTGGGGTAATAACAGATTTTGCAAACTAGAACAATAAAAGGCTTCCTTAAATATCCTGTAAGTAACGTTATGTTTTACTAATGCTGTATCTGTCGTTACGGAGTTATTCTAGTAGTTATACGCCATGCTCAGAGTATGTTTACCGTATGTGCGTGGCTGGGAGAGACTCAAACTGTCGCGACAGGAATAATTCTCTGTGCTTAAGCTGGTGTTTCTGTTGCTCTGACGTTGAAGGCTGCTTGGACTCCTCTTCGAAATCTCCTACAGTGCATATAAACATGTTTTAAACGTCTGCATTTGATTAATGTGATGCATTTTCATTCTTAGTAAAAGCAGAGAATAAATGGGAAAATGTTTTTGGACAAAACTTGTCCTGCAACCAACAAAAAAATATTGTTGACCAAGATCTCCTCCTCTTTCCAGTGGATGATGGTTAGCCAGATTAACATTACAGCGATATGACTTATGATTGTGATTTGTTTGTGATGGCTGAAAATGAGTTATCTATAGTCTAAAAGTCCACCCCTATACAGTGTAATGCAACAATCTCTTTTGCTTTTTGAAAATGTTTATATGTTTTCTAAATCTCTGGCAACCCCAACCATCATTATGACATTATTTTTTAGCCATTTAGGAACAATTTTTCCATCCCTAAGCAACAACAAGACATATTAAATGAGCTTTACATGAACGTCAGCAAAATAAGACCTGTGGATAATTGAAGTAAATTAAAACTTTTTTTAAGGCCTAAACTTTCGGCTTTTAATTGTTAGACATTGTATTACTTTTATGACCCTGTAGAAACTCTGAATTAAAGTGTGAAACCCTGCTTCTAATATTGCATCAATGAGCAAAATAATTACTTTTTTATTTTTTAAATGTAGCTTAACAGCAAAAGTTGTTGTGCTTTTTCACATCCAAATATCAAGAGGTTAACTTTTAGGATTTACGTTTGCTGATTTACTTTATTATAGCAATCAAATGTACATTTGTCTACGCTGGAGTTCCAAAATCAAATTCAGCTCAAATTCTGCTGAGACTAAAACTAAAGCTGCCAAACAACATCACTCAGATTGCGCCAAGCAGCAATATTTGAGATTTTTAAGACAATTTCACATCATTCCTGAGATCTCTTGCATCAGATAAATCCCCGATCAAAGGAAGCAAGCATTCGGATGCAAATATTTCCTTACTAGTGACAGCTACACTTATTCAGAGACTCCCCATGAACCAACCGATGCTCTAAAGGAAGAACACTTGACGGACTTCATCAGAGGATCTGACCAGACTCCACCCCTGCACAGAGCTGAGGGAAACCCTGTCAATGCACAGCCTGGGACGTCAAACCACACCCCTTCTCATTAACCCCTCCTGCCACCCTGGTGGCCCTGGCCCCTCCCTTTTCTCCCCTTGGCCAATGTCCCTGCCAGCTTTACAAGGAAACCCTGTGCAACAAACCTGAGGCGCCCATCCCCCCACCAAGCAACAACACCCCCCCAATGCATAAGTACGCATTAAAAATTGCCACAAGCTCTGTTTCGCACACAGATGCACCCAAGACAAACACATGCGACAGATCCCTGATGCATACGCAGCCGGGCCTGCACTTGCACATCCCTGCATCTAAAGCACTTTCACTCAAGCCAGACAGCGTTAACCCTTTGAGCACCACGGGCCGGTGGGTCCGATGAAGGCTCTTTTGTTCCGGGAGCTCAGGGTGGCTGGCAGCTGAGGATAAGCACAGTGGAGCCCATTCAGGGGGGAACGAAGGGGAAGATGGGCAGAAGGTAGAGAGGGGAGGAGGTGATCTAAATGAGAGCTCTGATCTTGTGAAACAGGACAACGCTGCTCCTGTCGAGCGGCACGAAATCAAGAGGAGGAAACTAGAAATAAAAAGGCAGCCAGACTGACATTGACCCTCGTGTGACCTCGAAGGAGTCCTGCCGATGGAAACACGACTCAAATTAGAGCAATTTTTCTAAATTATTTTCTGTCGCGTCCCTCTAGGAAGCAAAAAAAAAAAAAAAACATCTCGTGCCCACCTGTGCAACTATAAATAGTATTATTTGTCTTTAAATGTGTTATATGTACACCGCTGCATAACACAGTATCCTTATTAACGTATAAGAGAAAAAAGAAAGATATATGGACAAACTTATAACAAAGAATAGCTTTATTAACTGTAGCAGAAAACACTTAAAGTGCCTCTGAAATGTAAAAAAAACATTAACTTAATAAAACTACAAACATTGATTGACTGATCATGATTGCTGGCAATATTCGGCACGTTTTCGCTCAAGCGGCTTTTCAGCGTGATTGGGGTGTAATGTCTTTAAGTGACGCCTTAATTTATTTGGCTTCATGCTGTCCGCTGCCAACATTTTTAGCACACCTGTCACTCCTCGTCTCCCACCGCAGTCACACTGAAGCCAAGCACTACAAACACATCGTTATATTTCCTCGTCTTAGCTTTCGGGAGCCTTTCGTTTGTCTCTTTATCTCCTTCTCTCTCCGCCTATCTTCTACACTTCGTGTCTACACTTCATATTCTGCCAATGAGAGTGCCACTAATGTAGTGGAGTGGTATTGCACTTTATTCTAAACTGTAAAAAAAAAGAAAAAACATGTTCCCCGAGGTCAAACGCTCCCCCCACTATTCGAGAACCACTGATCTAGCAGCAGCATTTTGGACTAGCTGATCCGCCATTTTCTCGAGGACTGTTTCATGAATTTACATGCATAAAACTCGGGTTTCACAAAAAGGCTTTCGATAAAAATAGCATCCGTTCCCGCTTTATTTGCCCCCAGCATCTTCCTCCCAGTCAAAACCAGTGAGTGCCATGCTAACAGTTGATTGTATTAAGCGCTAGACGCTGTATCCAATAACAGCAGACTTGAACTTAATTACCAATCGGTAAAAGGAGTTTTGTATGAATGAGTAACAAAACTAATTGTATTGGAAATAAATTTGAAAATAAGATAAAAATAAATAGATAGAAGATCTTTTCCCAAACCAGACAGAGCCCGTTGGGACCCGGTGATGAAACAGATGTTGGAGGCTAAATTACACCACCTTTAAAACCTGCTGACAAAACAATGCAACTAATAATTTTTACCAACTTAAATCAACAAAGAAAACATTCTAATGCATACCAACCAAAGCCCAATTAAACTACGAAGGTAGTGTCCGTCACATCAGAGATGACATCAGCACCAGTGAATATGAGTGGTGCAGAAGAGAAGCGGATTGGGTTGATTTTGCATGGAGCAAGAAGATTTGTTTTTAAATTTGGAGCGTTTTCTGTTCGCTCCAAAATCAAGCAGAGTACACTTAACTTACAGATGTGCTCAAAGCACACTGGTAACCTCATGTTAATTGTTCTTAAATTGATTATTTCACATTATTTCATGCATATTAGTTTTCGATTCTACAGCATTATTTTAGTTTAGAAGCAAATCAAAGCAAGTAAAAAGGAGATGTAGCTTCTTGTGTTTTTCTTTCTTTGGCAGCTTATCGTTTGACTATTTAAAAAAAAATTGCATTTCACTTATTGTAATGTCATCCTATTTCTGTTTAAAATGCGAGTTAACAAAACAAATCTGTTCGTATGTGTTCACAATAAAGCATAATGGTTTCTCATTTCTGCATATTTGATTACATTACAAAATATAATAAGGATAAAATGAACTAAATTAAAAATACAAATGTCTAAGCAGAGTGAAAAGGAAAGGAATAGAGTGAGGGTGAGTGACGCTCCACTCTACACAATTTGCTCATCGCTAGCAAAATGGCTCTCACTTCAACAATTCATACCCTTAATTAATGAATTAAATAAATAAAAAAAGAGAGGCCATGCTTATTTCCTCCATAGCCAAAAAAATCTCAACACATATTTTTGACCCATGAAAGCGTAAAAAACCCTGTCAGCTTGCCTACAATCTGCAAACTCCGTACCCCCGTTGAGAAAGTTGTGTGTTTTAAAATGTCTGCATTCATTTGGACAGAGGCTGAAACAGCTGGTTACTCACGTGCATTGCTATCCGCCAGAGTGTTGAGGCTGGCAGATATATCTCTCCGCCTGAAGAGACAAACCACCTTGGCTTCTACATTTCCATTAGCAGTCTGCAGGAAAGAAAGAAAACGTGTAAAAAGCTATTCAAATGGTGCACATACTTGGAACTGTTTCACCTCAGACTTTTCCGTAGGTTTACTTATTAGGAAAGTGAGATTTCACAACTAGTCATGCATAAAAAAAATACAGTCAAATACTGTGATATCATCATAAAAAAAATGCAGTGGTACACAATTTTGGCCATACCGCCCTGCTCTATTTGGGGTGGATTTTGGGGTTTTTACTTATATTTAAGAATTCTACAAATGTTGTAGTGCTTATCCAAAGTGTGTTAAATTAGCTGGCAAGAAATGTATTTAAACTGCATTCAAAAGACACACATAGACATCTGTGAGACTGCCTGATGGCCAGAGGGGGCTCTAGTGTGTATTTCATGAACTTTGCATACCCTGTGCATGCACTTAGATCATAAACAAAAGATGAAGCTGAAGCCAAAGCACTCTTGTGTTCAGACTGCATCACGAGGGGTATAAAAGATGAAGGCACACGATTTGCATTACATAAAATATATATATATATATATATATATATATATATATATATATATACACGCACGCAATTGACGCAATTTCAGTTTTCCTGTTTCCTGTTGTGGCGACCTGCTTTAAAGGAAGTATGAGTAAGATGCATGCACTTTGTATGTCGATGAGAAGGCATGGAGGAGGAACATGCGACACATATTGCGCTCACGGGGGACCGCTGGGCTTCTGAGAGCAGTGACAGCTACTGAGGCATCGCAGCGCACTTTGTTGAAATTGCAATCATTTGGTCTATCTGTGTCTAAAACTGAGAAACAGCAAAACGCGGAGGCATGCGTTAAACAAGTTAAACAAGAGGACAAGTTAAAGCACACGTACGGTGCTCATAATATGTTTGCTGCCACGAGATATACATTACTTCCATGTCAACGCCTGTCCTGCACGGCCCTCATACTGCACCCAACGGTCGGGTATCCATTCAAAGCAGCAGTTTTGAAAGTGCGCTAGCTAAATGTTTTGAGATTGTTGGGCGCCTAAACCATAGTACATCCAACGCTCACGAACTAATGGAACAGCAAGTTACATGTGGACAGAACCTTGCAGGTAGGCTAATACTTCGTGTGTGCGTCGAGTGGTGTAAAACAATATAAAAAGGTTAAATAAAATAAATTTTCTCCTGCTCAGTGGTATTGCCAGCCTTGTGAAACTTGCAAAATTAGGGAGTGAACAGAGGAGGATCAGCCTATAGCTAAACTCAAACATGATTTTACCTCGGAGCTATCTAAAGGGAAGGACGGCACTAATCTCACACGGATGAAGATCGCTACTGCAATTGATCCAAGGTTTAAAGAGCTAAAGTTTAATCTCAAAGATGAAAAGAATGAGGCTTCACTAGTCCTGGACAACAAGAGTCTAAAGAGACCAAAAACTAACAGCCACCAAAGAAGAGAAGCAAAAAGTGAATTTGGAGGATATTGATTGTTTATTGCAGGTATGTGGTTTACATGACATAACCTGTGCTACAAGTTAAAGAAAAAACCTACAATCAAACATATTTTGAATTTAAATAGTTTCTTTGTCTTCAACTTACATTATCGACATTAGATTTTTTTTTAAAGTTTCAGTTTTATCATTGAAATAAAAAAATTGTGATGTTAATTTTTGTTAATCAATCGAAAGGACTAATATATATATATATATATATATATATATATATATATATATATATATATATATATATATATTCTATAATGCTATTCAACTTTATTCGAATAAATATAAAGGTGTAAAGGATCAACTGAACACAAAACAGGTAGCAGATGGGAGTTTTTCTAAATTCTCATTCTGTTAGCTTCAAATTAGTCTGAAGATTTATAAATCTGCCAAAAAGCTCATCCTATGACACGCAGCTGTACACAAGCAACTCGGTAGCATTTTTTGCAAGTTTTCTCTGACTGACAAGATCTGAACCAAACTGCTCTCATGTCTCTTTAAACTTTCCAGTGTCTACAGGGTCACTATTCACCAGACCTCCACAAAATAGAAAAAGACCCTGACAAGGAATGACCACAGACTAACAAACATGTATTCATCAGGAACGCCATTTCCACTTCTCCCCTCATGGTCGTCGTCATCATGGCCCTTGAAAATGAGGTTACATAAAGTGTTTTAACTTTGAGCCGTGGCTGAGGAAAAGGCCTGTGTCATTCTGAGCATTGCGTAAGCCTCTTGTGACTGAATCTTCATCTCACACAGCTCAGAGTAAATCAGTAGACAACAGCATGACAGCTGAGCATTAGCAATTCACAACAGAGAGCAGCAGGTGACAGAGGCAGCCTGTGATGAGCGACGATCCTTCACTGAGTGCCAGCGTACGTCAGTCCTCAACATCTCAAATCTATGCACACTTGGTGATGTGCGGCTGACACTAAAAACTTGAATGAAGCACCATCAGACAGACTCTGGGGTGCTTCCGTCTGTTTACGATGTGCCCTTCCCTGGTTCCTCAGGGTCACAGAGTTCACACAGAAGAACTCGATGCTCATTTTAACAAAGACTTCTAATGCATGATCCAAAACTCACCTTATTGAGCTCTTCTATTCTGCGGATGAGATACGGGTTACTCGAGGAGTTCTCAAAATACACATAATCTGCAACAGACAGAACAAAGCAATGGTTAGTGCCACATAACTGTCTGCATATCTTTCATGTAAGATTCTGGATTCAGACGGAAATGTCCTCAAGCCATCACTCTAAAGTCTACCATAAATCTCCCAGAAGGAGTACTTGTCTGGAGTGCAACAAAAATATTGTTATGGTTAGGTTACATAATTTGATTACATCGTTATGTGTGCTTTTTGTAAAAATTTTGGCTTTCATCCCTATTATTGACCTTCTGGTTTAATTAAAGTTAATTCCGCCATCTGTAAGGTGTCCCTCTTGAAAATCTGTTCAATTTTCTTGTCACACACACATCTTCCTTTTCTGTGCATAAGTTCACGATCAAGTTAGGTGCATGTTTTAATAACATTCTAAAGAAACCTTCCAATTTAGCGGGTCATTATTTAGTACTAAAGTATCGACTAAAAATCAACCAATACAGGTTTTTCTCTGGCTGATGTTTCACAATGTTCTCAGCCAATTTTTATTAAATAAATACAGACATATTTTGGTTTGGAATGCAAGAATGGATACAAACATACTTCTGCTGAAAAAAAAGAACAAATTATCTGGTAAATTATATTTTAAGGTTAATACTATATAATATACAGTAACCATTAAATAAATATTCAATTAGCTGACCAGCTCAAGCGACAGCATCTGTAATTCATTAGATGAACACTAGAGGCAACTCAAGAGACTGAACCTGTAATTCATTAGTTGACCTATAGAGGCAGCTCAAGAGCCTGAACCTGTAATTCATTAGCTGACCACTAGAGACAGCTCAAGAGACTGCATTTGTAATCCATTAGCTGACCACTAGAGGCAGCTTAAGAGACTGCATTTGTAATCCATTAGCTGACCACTAGAAGCAGCTTAAGAGACTGAACCTGTAATTCATTAGCGGACCACTAGAGGGTGCTCAAGAAACTGCACCTGTAATTCATTAGCTGACCACTAGAGACAGCTCAAGAGGCTGACCACTAGAGACAGCTCAAGAGACTGAACCTGTAATTCATTAGCTGACCACTAGAGACAGCTCAAGAGACTGAACCTGTAATTCATTAGCTGACCACTAGAGACAGCTCAAGAGACAGCACATGTAATTCCGTAGCTGACCACTAGAGGCTGCTCAAGAAACTGAACCTGTAATTCATTAGCTGACCACTAGAGGCTGCTCAAGAGACTGAACCTGTAATTCATTAGCTGACCACTAGAGACAGCTCAAGAGGCTGACAACTAGAGACAGCTCAAGAGACTGAACCTGTAATTCATTAGCTGACCACTAGAGACAGCTCAAGAGACAGCACCTGTAATTCCGTAGTAGACCACTAGAGGCTGCTCAAGAGACTGAACCTGTAATTCATTAGCTGACCACTAGAGGCAGCTCAAGAGACTTAACCTGTAATTCATTAGCTGACCACTAGAGGCTGCTTAAGAAACTGAAACTGTAATTCCTTAGCTGACCACTAGAGGCAGCTCAAGATAGTTAACATGTAATTCATAAGCTGACCACTAGAGGCTGCTCAAGAGACTGAACCTGTAATTCATTAGCTGACCACTAGAGGCTGCTTAAGAAACTGTAATTCCTTAGCTGACCACTAGAGGCAGCTCAAGATAGTTAACATGTAATTCATAAGCTGACCACTAGAGGCTGCTCAAGAAACTGAACCTGTAATTCATTAGCTGACCACTAGCGGCAGCTCAAGATAGTTAACCTGTAATTCATTAACTGACCATTAGAGACAGCTCGAGACTGCATCTGTAATTCATTAGCTGACCACTAGGTGCTGCTTCAAAAGAGACGGAAGCTGTAATTCAAATGCAGCATTGAAAGTGCAAACACTGTAATGGTCAAATTCTCACATCAAGACATACGTTACTGGCCATCAATAAATGCTGAATAATCAGCCAATAGTTTAGTCAGTCAATTAACTTGTTTTCATCCACTACACCACACAGAAGTACACACTATTTCTGCTTAGTCTTTGGATTCTATTTCGAATCCAGAACACCTATGAGAACGTAAATTCCACAACAGCTTCTCTGCGTTGGGCTTTCAAGCCTCTGTTGATGCAGTGATGCTCCTTGTCGTTGGATGGCGCTCAGGGTGACTACAGCAATGCACTAAAGTTCTAGACAATTGTATGCAACATCATATTTCATCCCATTTTATTATTATTATTTATTTTTTTTTTTTTACAATTCACAAAACATTTCTTTACGTTAATATAAGCTTTATGCATTAAATTTGCTCCATAAAACAGGCCTAACAATAAAGGTGATCTCCTTTCTAAAAATAAAAAAAATACATTAAAAACCCCCCAGGTGCTTAAATATAACGTCCATTGTGATTGGTGCAGGGTCTGGGGGCTCCTCGGGTGACAGATTTTCTTCTGGTCATCCACAAAATCAAAACAAAAAAGAACCCAAACTCTGAGCTTTGCTGGCTTTCTGCTAAAACCTTGAGTGACATCACGCTCACTGCATCCATGTTGAAGACCATCACTCAGACGTGTTTCTATTGTCATGTAGCCTACTGTTATGCAGCACGGTGAAATCACTGCTGTTATTGTCTTTAATCTAGCTCTAAATAGGTCACAGCAATCAGGCTCGGTGCTGCTGAAGACTCCTCTGGTTGCTTTAAAGCAGTTGTAGATTAAACATGCGTGGTTTGAATAGGGAAAGCTCGTCAAAATGAATTCAAGTTTAGGACTCCAGACTGGGTGCAGACGAAGGCTCTACATCAGCGCACATGTGCATTACACTAGTCTGCAACAGCGGTTTGTTTACCACCACCGGTTTCGGGAGGCTTGGTCTAGGTCAGTGGTTCTCAAACGCGCCGTCAAAGGGGCGCGTTTGACCTCGGGGAACATGCTTTTAAATTTTTAATATTTTTTTTCAAACTGTTCTAGATTAAATTGCAATACCACTCCACTACATTAGGGGGCGCTCTCATTGATAGAGTATGAAGTGTAGACACGAAGTGTAGAAGACAGGCGGAGAGAGAAGGAGATAAAGAGACAAAACAAAAGTCTCCCGAAAGCTAAGACGAGGAAACATGATGACGCGTATGTAGCGCTTGGCTTCACTGTGACTGCGGTGGGAGACGAAGAGAGACAGGTGTGCTTACTGAGTCTAAATATGTTGGCAGCGAACAGCATGAAGCCAAATAAATTAAGGCGTCACCTAAAGACGTTACACCCCAATCACGCTGAAAAAGCCGCTTGAGCGAAAACGTGCTGAATATTGCCTGCAATCTCGATCAGTCAAACAATGCTTATAGTTTTATTTAGGATTTAATGTTTTTTTTACATTTCAGAGGCACCTTAAATCTTTTCTGCTACCGTTAATAAAGCTATTCTTTGGTGTAAGTTGGTACATATATCTTTCTTTTATACGTTAATAAGGATACTGTGTTATGCAGAGGTGTACTTAAAACAAATTTAAAAACAAATAATAGTATTTATAGTTGTGCAGGGGGTGGGGTGAGAGGTTTTTTTCCTTCCTGGAGGGGTGTGACAGAAAATAATTGAGAAACTTGGGTTAGGTCATTGAACTTGACCCCATGTTTGGCCTCAAGCTCTTGCATTCCTGAATGTGATTTGAAGCAGTGGTGGAACGTAGATGCGGTCACTTGTTTTGGACATGCAGAATTATATTGATGAACAGAAGTGGCTGGTCTGCTCTACCAAGCTGCACAACTGATGTCAAAGAGCATCTAATACAGGAACACAACGTTTTGAGGGTGTTGGGACATAAACGTATGCACTAATGGTGTGTACGTCAGCGCTCCCCAACCTTTTTAGTGCCACGGACCGGTTTATTGCCAGACAATATATTCAGGGAGCGGCGAATAAATACAATAAAACAATACAATAAGACCTGCATGTAAATTTTCGAAACATAAAAATAAACGTGAATCCACTCTACTGGTTTGCCTCATTCGAGAGTGCGTTTGGTTGCGTTGGAATCCCACGTCGAGATCAATCCATATTTTAAGTAGAACTCTAGGTGTTGTCTGTTAAATGCAGCTTTCTTTTATTTTTGGAAGTTGTAAGCTCTTCCTCTGTCTCCTCGCTGGGCCTTCCCCGTCGCAAAGAAACTTTCCAAAGACGCTTGTTCTTTACTCCTTTTGCGAGCTCTTTGGCTTCATTTCAGCGGTAGCCTATCACGTGACCGAGAAGCTCGCCTTGACCTGCGCCAAGAGTGACGAAGATGGATGTAACGTAGAGAATTGGGTAATTTTTCAAAATAAAACATCGTTTAGATTTAGAAAGAAATAAAATGGTAGTACTGCAAGTTATTTATTCTTTCTGTGGGGACCAGTACCAAATGACCCACGGACCAGTACCGGTCCGCGGCCCGAGGGATGGGGACCGCTGGTGTACACAACTACATCAGAGTGGTTTCATTTCATTGAACGAGTGATTCAATAAATGGGTGATGCTCAATAAGCAGATTACTCAATTAAGCATTTCTGTGCGTTTACAGGACAACCCACAGTTGCACAGAAAAAGACATCGGGGAAAGGTCATATTTGGATCTCCGAGGGCGTCCTGTAGGGCTGATGGGATCAGGCGATTTTATCGAATAACGTGTGAGTGTGGTTTACATCGATTTGCTTGAACGAAAATTAGTGAAATCTAAATCACCTTGAACGTAAAATGGAAGAAATAAAATCGGTTCAGCCCTTCCTCACTCACGTTTTATCGGCAGAACTAGCGCGGGACGGATAGCACGTGCATACTCATCTTACTCTCTTCGCATACGCTTCACTCGATCTCGTAGCATCAGCTCTTCACCGGCTGCACTTTATCCACGACGATAGATCGTTACCGGGACGAGGAATAAAGAGCAGCAGCTCAAGTCTGCGAAGAGAACCCACGCAGAGACGAACGCACTGTTGGTGAGAGACAGAACGCAGCACGGTCGAGTTTAGATCTCTTATGTAGTCCAAAACTAAGCTGTTTCATTACACATACAACATTGAAAAAGAGCTAAAAGAGCCCTTAATCTTGCAGAATTAAGTGACTGTGTGATGGTCAGGCAATAAAGAGCGAACACAGAGATGCTGATCTGAGCCAGAGATCTCTGAACTCCTGAATTTTTCTCACCTCGTCTTTTAATTCAATTTGTTATACAATATATTTATTTATTAAGAAAAAGCACACTTTAGCTTTTTTCATTCCTTCTTTGTATAACCAAACTCAATAGTTTATACTGCAATTAGTTTAGTCTAAAGTAAATAAGTAATTATATAAACATTTAAATTCATAGCTTGAATTTCAGACTCTTTTATTGAGATATTTTTGAAACTATAATGCTCTAGATTTACACATTTATTCACACGAGGCCATGCTTAAGGATAAACTATTTTACTTTATTAATACACTAATACCACGCGCTTTTTTTTTTTTTTTACTAATCCAAGAAGCTCTAAGCTCCCGAACACACAATTTCACCCTGAAATTTGTAAAAGATTTCACAGAAAGGTTTCTCTTGAGGCTTCGGGACCAGCAAGCGTTCCTCTCATCGTACAGAGTGATGAAAACAAGCAGAGAATAAAATTGCTTACATTTTGAACACTTCACTAGGAAGTTCTCAAAAATATCAACATCAGGAATCTTCCAGACTCACACCTTTTACCATTAAAATGCTCCAAAATTAAGAACTAAACCTGAAGATTTGCTCTGCTTTAACCCTTACATTACAGTAAACTACAGCATTGAAGAACTTCTGAACTGATTTTTTTTATAATTAAGAACAGAAATCAGAACAAAATAAAGATAAACTAGTTTGGAACAATTTCTAGATTTATTTTAAGTAGAGGGGTGTATTTAAATGGTAAATCTGATATTTTGTGGCTCTAGCATGCTGAAGTGATGTCTGCTGACCGGCCAAACAGTGAACATGGAGTCTTTTTCCACGTTCATTTTCTAACTATATCTTAACCAGCTCTGGATGTTGCGAGAGGACGTGTTTTAAATGTCTAAATGTTTGCTGAGTAGCTGACATTGGATTTGATAGTGTCCAACCTCCTTCATATATTATCTCAGTATACTACGGTTTTACCATGAAAAATATAAAAAAACAATACAACTGAGCCAGAGTAAGGCTCAGACAGCATCACCATAATAAATAAAATAATTACAACGGAGTGCCCGCTCCAGAATAACTCTGGACTTATTCTGGTTGCTGTTATGCGACTATGTTTTGGGAGTTCCACGTCCCGTTTAGACTGTGACTGAAGCAGGTCATTCGCGGCCAATGCAGGGACCTGATTGAGGCTCGAACACGGTCAGCGTTGTCAGATGTTGTGCCTGAAGTTTTTTCTGAAGTGCAGCAGCAAGATTTTCCGCTGTATGACTCTCAGGACAATACGCACATACTTCGGAGGCATTTGAATCACGTTGGTAACATTTTTGTTGCACAGTTTGCCTCGTCCATATCCACCGCCTCCCTTCTCGTTCGGCTGAACACTGAAATACTGAAAACGGCAGTCGTGGTGTTCTTTTTCGAGAGCAGATCACTTGGTGCGCAATTTGCAATTTTCCCAAACTCTATCCTCTAACTTGAGGCCAACCACCCAAACACATCCTCGCATGCTCTTTTTAATGCAACTTCATTGTAACATCAAATAAGCACAACTAGTGGAATCATGTGTGCTGGATAAAGGTTGAAGTGAAACCATACATCGACGCATCCCTCCATGAATTAACGCAAAGAACATTTGGTGACTTAGGCAGCAAAATATTCTACCGCTTTATTAGCCTGCTAACACAGTAAAAGCAAAAATGGGCTCTAAAAATATCTTAAATCTAAAAAAAAAAACAAAAAAAAACTACAAAAAAACTTTGAGACGAATCATTTTTTTACGACAAATAAAATAATTAACATATTGAGAATGGTCTCTAAAAAATATCAAAAATCTTAAAAAAAAAAAACTGAAACTTTGATGAGACGAATCATCCTTTTTTACAACAAATAAAATAATTAACACATTGAGAATGGCCTCTAAAAATATCTTAAATCCTAAAAAAATAACTGAAACTTTGAGACTAATCATCCTTTTTTAATAAAAATAAAATAATTGGCACACTGAGATTATTATAGTAGCATGCCTAAATTGCAGCCCTTAACCTTCTAAGCATTTAGGGTCATTAAATACATTTTATTTAACACCACCTATAAAAGTGCATTGTTTAATGACTGAAAAAAAGGTATTCAAACTATTACTGTCCAAGCCTACTGTACAATGAGTGCTACTCCGCTTTAGAGGCTCAAGCTTCTAAACTAACAGATCTGACAGATATGGAGTAGAAGTCCTTTTTTGATGGTAAGATGATCATTTAGATATCAGAATATTATTGGTTACTGTTCAATTGGTAAACATAAGAAAGTTTTTGCTATGTGTTGTCTTTAATGTCTTTATTTGAAATAAAGGCAAAACAGGTGAAACAGGCAGAAGCACACCAGTAGACTTAAATATGTAATTTAAAAACAAATATTACAGTAGCAAAAGATGAGAAACAGTTATTATGTGACGGTTTCGCCAGCGTCTGAAAGAACTCGCAGAAGTTTGTGATGTTCTAAGACTGTATGACTCAAAGTACGCATGGAGACTTGCAGGACATGTTATATGTGGATCAAATAAAAAAAAAAACACTTGCTGTGTGATTATGATTTAAGGGAACTAAAGCAGGATAAACTAGTTGTTTGCTGAAAAATATGATAATACTCTCGTAAAACTGAAATTAATTTAATGAATATATTCCCTAATCTTCTCATAATGTTAAGCCATGAACGTCTGTATATATATATATATATATATATATATATATACACACACACACACATCATATCGATGAAGATGATTTTAGATATGCTCAATTATTGACTTTAATGTTTATTTCCACCCAGCTAGACTCCTGTTTTTCCATTTATTTCACCAAATGTAAAACACAACAATTTCTGTTGTCATTTTCGCTGCAGACCGAGGGTCCTCTTGCTTGTCAGCTGTCAGATCGACAATGACAGCTCATCTCAAAGCGGCAAAACTTTTTTAAAGTCTCTTAAAAAGAACTTAATCAAGAGAATTAACTTAACCTACCTAAATAATTAACTTCATCTAGAGAATAAAGGCTACTTTCCTTTTTGTTTAATGATGGCTCAATTTAATACATAATGACGGCTAGTAATAAATACAATGCAAACGTAAAAAAATGAATAGTTTGTGAGTACGTGTAAGTTCCAAAAACACACAGAGGAGCATTTTAAGGCCCTCAAAAACACCGAATTTGAGTTGACGTACAGAAACTTACTGTGACTAGCCTAGCAGTCTTAGCAACGCGAGCTCCCTGTAACCAAGGCGGAAACCGCCGCTCGCGCTAATGCTAAAGCTAACCCCCGTGAGCCCGATGCTAGCGTTAGCCTGCACAATAACAGCAACACTCACCTCCAACTCGGTACATGTTGGCCGCCATTCTCTCCCTCTCCCGAATAAGCACAGATTCGCTCTTTGGTGGAGTTAAAAACGGGACCCAGAAAGTGCCGGTGTTCTTTTAAATCCTCGCGTGGACTGGCGTAGTTCTCCCGTCGCGAGACAAAGCCGGGTCCCGGCACGGCGCTGCCGCTCTGGCGGGTAAAAGTTTAAAGTTTCCGCTGCAACGCTTCTCCGGAGGCTGAAAAAAAGCGCGTTTTTGTTTCGGCGGACCGATAAAACTCCCATCGAAGAGCCCCCGGACCTTCACTCTTGACACGAGCCCGTGATAGCCAGCGCGTCTCTCGCGTTCTCTCTCTCACTCACTCCACTCTTCCTCATCCTCCGCTCCCAGCTTCATCCTCCTCTTCTTCACCTCCGCTCCGTTTCACACACACACAAACTGGCGGGCGGGCGGGCGCGCGCACGCTCACACACGTTCCAACGTCATCCTCGGAAGACGTCACGAACACTTCGGAAATGATCGGAAAAATTATGTTTTATTGATATTTTACTGAACCCATTGATTGGAATTTTTTTTAAACAAAGCTAGAGAAGTAGCACTTCAATTTCCCCATAAATGTATACTTTAATACAAAATTTAAATAACTTTAATATTAAGCCTTTTTATATTAATATATATATTTATATATATATATATATATATATATATATATATATATATATATATATATATTTTTATATATTTCATAAGTTGTATATTGACACAAAGTGATCGTTTTGCAATGATGATGTTCACACACACACACGCACGCACGCACACAAATATTTGTGAGTATGATAAAAAAAAAATATTTGTCAAGTATGATAGCATTTTACTTAGAGCCCGTTTTTATTCTTTAAATAATGCATTGCCTTGCAGGAAACACGTTTTTTTATTTTTTATAATTTACCTGTTATTTATTTATCAACACTTCACAAACACAGCAGTACATTTATTTGTAAAATAAAATTATATATATATGTAATTATAAAAATAATATATTTATATATATATATATATATATTATAAAGCTAAAAAGGCACTGAATGTGTTTCAAATATTTTGATGTTGGCTTTTTTTATCACAAGTCAAAAATGTTTAATATTTGGAACAAAAGCTTTTCCTTAACAATTACAGGGTTAATCAGTTCCTGTAGTTCTTCACCAGGTTTGCACACACCTGTAGGATTTTGACAAACTCCTTGATGCAGATCTTCTCTAGATACGCCAGGTTTCGCACTGTCACTGAGCAACACAGTTTCACCTCCCTCCAAAGATTGGATTTAGCTCTGGAGACTGGCTGGATCCTCCACAATCTATCTATTGCTCTGACTGAGGGAAGGAGATCTTCACTCAATATCTCACAATACAAGGTTCCATTCTTCCCTCTCCTTAATGAAGTGGCGTTGTCCTGTTCCCTGTGCAGAGCATGATGCTTCCACCACCATGCTTCACTGTAATTATGGGATTATTGGGACGACACGCATCATTCTTTATCCCACAAACGCAGCGAATGGAGTTAAGATCAAAAGGTTCTACTTTGGTCTCATCTAAACACAGAACTCCTGAGGATCACCCAGATGGATATATATATAAACTTGACCCAGAAACATGACCATATTGCACAAGATTATGATCAAATAATTTTTAATCTGTAAATGATCTTGCTCTCCAGTAGCTCAGTGTACATAAACCCCAGAACACTTATCTTTTTCCTGCTATGGTTTATTGATCAGTTGATTCAACTTCTATTATGAGCGAGCTGAGATAGACTTTGTGTAAGTCGCTTTAGACAAAAGCGTCTGCCAAATGCATAAATGTAAATAGAGTACATGATGCCCAGATCAAATTAGAGAAGACTATAAAATTAGCCCCTTAGTGTCAGCCTCAAAACTCCAAACTAGCTCTTCCACAACGTACAAACTTAAATATTTTTTTTAGGTTCTGAATGTCAGTTTATTGCAATGTTATCATATTATCTCGCATGCTCTTTTTAACGCACCTTCATTGTAACATCAAATAGGCATAAATGGTGGAATCATGTGTGCTGGATAAAGGTTGAAGTGAAAACGTACAGCGACGCAACCCTCCATGAATTAACGCAAAGAACATGTTTGTAATTGTCCTTTTTGGTGACTTATACAGCAAAATACTCTACCGCCTTATTAAGCTGCTAACACCGTGAAAGCAAAAATGACCTCTAACAATATCGTAAATTTAATAAAATTTTACTTTGAGATGAATCATCCTTTTTTTTTTTACAACAAATAAAAGAATTGGCACATTGAGAATATCTTATTAGTATTATTAGAGGACACTGTCGAAGATACAATGATCATGGAATGAGTTTTCACTAAATAAAAATATTTTTTGGCCTGTGATTATTTCCGTCTGTGAAGCGATCAGAGGGAAAAGCAGAGTAACGCTGCCCTCTAGAGGCTGGAAGAGCTAATCACAGTGTCAAATTCGCACAGCTCCATTCTCTCCTCCAGATGGCGCACACGTGTTCTAGTATGATTTGAGTAAAACGTTTGCTGAAGAATGAAACAGCAGAGCCCAGACAAAAAATAAAAGTTATATACAAGTTAAATATACACAGTTTTTTTTTTTTCAAATCTAGTCTCCTCAATACCAATACAGATACTCATGTGACATGTTTAATTCTATGTTTACTATCAAGGTTTCTGCAAGTTTCATAAGGCAAAAATGTAAGACTTTTTAAGACTTTTAAGAATCATATTGAAGACCTACTTCATACCATCAGCAACACATACAAACCCAAAACTTTCTTCATAGTAAGAAACCCTATCAATCACTTTTATTTTTTGAACACTTGTATGTTTACGAAAAAAAAACTCTGGCAATCATTTTAATCCCATTTACATATTTGAACATTATATAAACCTTACGTGAATATCTGGTAACCGTAACTATCATTTTTATGCTTTTGAGGATTTATGAAATATTCTTAATCTCAGGCAACCCATACCATAACAAATGATTGTTATGTGATTAACTGGCAACCCAAACACGTTACCACCTGCTCACCCGTCCACTCATTCACCCACGTTATCACCAATCCACCCCGCTCACCCGTCCACTCATTCACCCACGTTACCACCAACCACCCGCTCACCACGTCCAGTCATCACCCACGTTACCACCAATCCACCCGCTCACCCGTCCACTCATTCACCCACGTTACCACCAATCCACCCGCTCACCCGTCCACTCATTCACCCACGTTACCACCAATCCACCCGCTCACCCGTCCACTCATTCACCCACGTTACCACCAATCCACCCGCTCACCCGTCCACTCATTCACCCACGTTACCACCAATCCACCCGCTCACCCGTCCACTCATTCACCCACGTTACCACCATCCACCGCTCACCCGTCCACTCATTCACCCACGTTATCACCAATCCACCCGCTCACCCGTCCACTCATTCACCCACGTTACCACCCAATCCACCGCTCACCCGTCCACTCATTCACCACGTTCCACCAATCCACCCGCCACTGATTCACCCACATTATCACCAATCCACCCGCTCACCGTCCACATCCCCACGTTACCACCAATCCACCCGCTCACCCGTCCACTCATTCACACCCACGTTACCACCAATCCACCCGCCAACTCATTCACCCACGTTATCACCAATCCACCCGCTCACCCGTCCACTCATTCACCCACGTTACCACCAATCCACCCGCTCACCCGTCCACTCATTCACCCACGTTACCACCAATCCACCCGCCCACTGATTCACCCACATTATCACCAATCCACCCGCTCACCCGTCCACTCATTCACCCACGTTATCACCAATCCACCCGCTCACCCGTCCACTCATTCACCCACGTTACCACCAATCCACCCGCTCACCCGTCCATCATTCACCACGTTACCACCAATCCACCCGCTCACCGTCCACTCATTCACCCACGTTACCACCAATCCACCCGCCAACTCATTCACCCACGTTATCACCAATCCACCCGCTCACCCGTCCACTCATTCACCCACGTTACCACCAATCCACCCGCTCACCCGTCCACTCATTCACCCACGTTACCACCAATCCCCCCGCCCACTGATTCACCCACATTATCACCATCCACCGTCACCGTCCACTCATTCACCCACGTTATCACCAATCCACCCGCTCACCCGTCCACTCATTCACCCACGTTACCACCAATCCACCCGCTCACCCGTCCACTCATTCACCCACGTTATCACCAATCCACCCGCTCACCCGTCCACTCATTCACCCACGTTACCACCAATCCACCCGCTCACCCGTCCACTCATTCACCCACGTTACCACCAATCCACCCGCCCACTGATTCACCCACATTATCACCAATCCACCCGCTCACCCGTCCACTCATTCACCCACGTTATCACCAATCCACCCGCTCACCCGTCCACTCATTCACCCACGTTACCACCAATCCACCCGCTCACCCGTCCACTCATGTTCCAATTTGTGAAAAATAAAAGCTCAGATGGAGTACATATGAGATAATTGAGATTTTAAGACAAGTTTCTGTGAAAAGTGCTATAATTGTACGATCCAGCTCTTGGTTTACAGGTAAACGAGGAACTACACAGACAAAACTGTAATCAGCTTGAAAGTATTTATTAAGAACAGATTTTCGCATTGTCTTGATAGCTGTAATCGTCCAACAGAAACACTTAACATCACTTAATTATGGAAAACAGGTTTGAAAGCATTAACAAATATAAAAAAGCAGAAGTTTAAACTAGGAAAGGTGTTTGGAAGTAAAGAAACACAGGTAAAAGAGAAAGTACAAAGGGACAACACAATAAAAGTTATAAAGGAGACAATGCTTGATTAATTGCAGTCTCCTCTTCTGATGCGCCGAGAGCTTTATTTTCTCGCCACAAATGGAATCTCTAACAATACTGGATTTCTTGCATTAAAAAATATGTTTTTTTTATGTGGTTCTGTGATTCTATGTGATAAGTGACTCGTGAATGGAACCCTTTATTTGCACCCTTAACAGATAAGGGATTGGGTTTCTTTTTGTTTACTTAGAGTTAAATCTCAGGGATAAAGTCATTTAAAAATAATGCTATAAAACAGTGGAATGTATTACTACTCATTGTAAAGTGTTCTGAAAGTAGAGCTGACTTTAAAGTGAGAAGTAACAATTATTATTTAATCTTTTGTGATCTTAAAGTTCAGCTCCCTTGTCTGAACCTTGTCCATTTTTTTTACCCTACTTTAAAGCTGACTGTACAGACTCTCTCTAGTTTATCTCACAAAGGTTTTTTTTTTAAGTGTATGCATGTACTTTCAACTTAAATTTGTTCTTCCAATGTATTTGTACTTGTATGGCACTTGTAAAATATTTTCAATACAATGAAAGTGTGTTTTTTGTGTCCTATTCAAAATCAATGGTTTAAAAACGGTTTCTTTTCCTTCGAAACTAAACACAACCAGAAGTGAGAGAGAATGTGAAACAAACGTTCTTACAGGAAGAACTGTTCACTGAGAAAATTATCTGAAAGTGTGGCACGCATCACGTCGGAAAGAAAAGTAGCTAGCAGAAAGCCACACGTTCGCAGCTTGTTTGATAATGTAACATTTGTTTCCTACTTCACAGAACACTATACAACAATTCCCTCCTTTTCGCTTCCTAAAGCACCTTCTTGCCTGTATCTCGACTCCTGAAGAGAAGCGTCTCTAGGTCGCGTTCTCAGGAGAGCTGGAGGAGGACAAGCAGATGGGAGAGGAGGAAGTGAAGAGTTCCCTCGGCTCTGCAGTCCCTGCCCCTGTCACTCGCCATTGGAGGATGCAGGTGTCTTTCCCGCCCATTGAGAGCAGGTGATTGTCATTATGAGTGAAACGAACGTTGGTCACATGACTGCCGTGCCCTTCGTACTTGTAGCTCGGAGCCTATCGGAGACATCCAAAGAAATAAATCATTCATATGATCGAACGGTAAAGTATTAAACTACATTTTTAAACGACAAAAAATGTGTTTTAAATCAAACTGTGTCCTTTTAAGGACCGTTTTCTGAAATGTAAATTTTTTTTTTCCTGTTTTCCCTGTTGACTGGAAGACCAATCGGAAAGCCCGGCAACTCTTGCTTCTTTCTGGTTGCTTTATCTCGTTGACTGACATCTTTTTTAACCCTTGGGGATACACGCTCACACAATCGTGTAGAGTGAGGTGTAGGTTTACCACAGCAGCTCATTCTCTTGAGCTCAGAATCAGTTCCTTCGAGAAAAGTACGAGTTCTATGAATCTTATGAATTTTATAAGCACATATATAATTGTTCCAAATGATAATTGGCAATGACTAAATAAAAATAAATACTTACTTGATGTCTGATATTTGTGATATTTTTAAAGGTTATGAACACCTTTTTATAACAATTTATCTGAAACGGACTCCACATCAAATAAAAGAAGGAAATTCCCCTTACTATAGAATAATTATTTTGGCCCTCATAGATATTACATCGTAATGATGTTGATTCCAAAATAATAATTCATTAAAAGGTTCATGTTTACAAAGTGTTTGGCTTGTTTTGAGAATAAAAATAGTTGAAAATCTCAGTTAAAGATCAGGTTTGTACAACTTTAGCTCCAGAGAAAAAAACCTGCTTTTATTTTTACAAGAAATAAAGATTTGATAATATCGACATATGAAATATCGATAATATGAAAATATATATGAATAATATGAAAATATATTGTGGTATATTAATTAGCAATATTGGCCAGTCATTAAGAACACATATTGGTTATTGGTGGAAGCGAAGTTCGAAGTGCTGGAATTTATTAAGCTTCAAATGCACCTCTAAGCATTTTCCTGTAACTATTTCAGCAAAAGAACGTCTTCTCCAGGGACTCGTTTCTGTGAGAAAATGCTTTAAATTTAGTTCCAATGGCACAACATTCTGAATAATGGAACACGAGTGTTCAGACTAAAGTCATATTGCAAAAAAATTGGATATGTATCAGCTTCAGGACCACAAACGAAAGCGACCTGGGGTGGATTAAAACAGGAGCTTTTCAGTCATGAAAATATAATTTATAGGTCACATAGATGATGTGCATGGTTTAAAATCTAGACTGAAGACTTTCTGTTTAGGGAGACATTGAGTTTTATGGATTTTGAACTTCTTTTACCATCTTAGAGTTGATCTTATTTTGTAAGGTGACCATGCACAACTTGAAAGGCGCCAATGACTAAAACATATTGTTATATTATTACTTGCGTCACTCTGGGCTCAAAGTAGTCCGAGTGCCTCATAATCACTCATAAATTGCCAGACGAAAAATGTTCTTCATCGCCAAAGTGTTTTTGAGAAAGCTCATGTTTGATTGGCCACTAGTACATGTCATGTATTTGGCTGTCAATCGTGGTAGTTATGCATCACACTAATATGTGTTCACTATGTCTTCAACCTTTCTCTCTCTGCTCATGTACTGTTAAAATAAAGAGGTGCATCATTTTTATGCATGGGTAATCAGAAGTGTGGCGCAGCCCAAGTAATGGAAAGGTTTTTCTTCCATTCTCAGAGAGCGAGCCTTGAATTTGTTTCTTATATGTATGTTTTAATCATAATGTTTTAATCATAATGTTTTCTCGGCAGAAACACGCGCCCCCGTTGCTCAGGTGCTATTAAATAAAATACTACAGCATCTTTTTGTGAGTGAGAAATCAGAAGTGTGGTGTGTGTGTGTGTGTGTGTGTGTGTGTGTGTGTGTGTGTGTGAGTGCGAGCTAAACGTTTTGTAACTGCCTCGATTCGTGAGACTTGAGAACCCTGCGTTTCCTTTGTTCTTTCTTTCTTCCTGTGTTAGCCTTGTAAATCAATCTATGTGCCCCAGCTTCCTTATCCCCACATCTCTCCGGACACCGGGGCATTCAGAGTCGGATCCTTTTTCAAGTTCAGTTGCATGCACACACTCTGGATGAATGCTGTCAGGCAGAGGCTGACCTTTGGTTTGGGACATGGATACTGGAACAAATGAACTTTGCAGAAATCGTCGGCGACGGCCACCACGCGCTCACTGTGGGATCTGCACAGAGCGTTGATGTCGGTGCCATCGGAGCCTTCCAGCCACACACCTGGACAGCAGCACACAGGTAATATCAGCAGTAGAAAGTCTCAGTATAATGCCCTTACATCCTAATTGCTATTATATTTCTATAGCAAATGTTTCTAAATACGGTGAATACAATGGTTTTGAAAAACCATACATGCAAAAAGAAAAGATCTTTGTTATAACTGACTTTTACCACTAGAGGTCCCCTTTTAAAACTGAACAGAAATCACTGTTATCATGATAAACTGGGAGCCGACAAAACCCAAACGCACACGCAAACCTGTATTATTGATGCAACAGATCACATGAACAAGATGGCAGCGAAGCAGCAGGAGTAGGCTGCAGCGAGTGCAACAGTTTGTTCTGTCCAACGGGAACAAGTTCAGAGCTTTTCCCAGAGATAAAAAAGAATTGGTGACATTTGAAGGGATGTGGTTTATTCAATGTCATTGTTTCAAGTAAAACCTAAAAAATAAAACCCAGTGGCTTGTGTCTATTTTCAAATTAACTTTCCTAGACAAATATACTTACCTAAACTAGATATTTTCCCTATAGACTTTAGGGAAAATATCAAGTGTATAATTCTTAAAGCAATATAACTCTGTAAGGGTGGATGTAAATAAGAAACAGAAAAATCATGTTTATTGTTAACACCTCATCAAATACACAATATTAGTGTAGTATTTCTTTTTGGACACATATAGTGGAAAGGTCAATGTCGAATACAATCAGAATATCCACACGGATATAGTTAGTGTAGGAATAACCAAACCAATTTTTTTAGTTTTTTTTTGTAATTTTTACCTTTAGTAAAATCCCTTCATTTCTTTAACACTGTAACTTTCATCATGGATTACATTTTTTTTGTATTTTAGTTTTTCCTGTTACTCTTTTATGTGAATGTAATAGTGACTCCGGCTATATGTATATGCATACTATATGTAACTATTGTTTTAAGTCATTGAATCAATAAAGTATACAAAAGTAGCTCAGAAGCTGATTGCTAAAACATGCACGAACGACTCTAAATACAACTTAACGCAGGTCTCTGATGAGCGAACATCACTACAACATGATAAAAACAGGATTTTGTGTGATATGGCACTTTTAGAGGAAGAATTTTGAAAGAGGGGCAAATTTTGAATATGTTTGTGCTGTAAAATTAACATTAGCAGAAGTATATATAGCATATATATATATATATATATATATATATATATATATATATAT
This sequence comes from Danionella dracula, assembly GCA_900490495.1. Taxonomy (NCBI): domain Eukaryota; kingdom Metazoa; phylum Chordata; class Actinopteri; order Cypriniformes; family Danionidae; genus Danionella; species Danionella dracula. The sequence goes on from UELW01000145.1 coordinate 1,949,918, forward strand.
ATATATATATATATATAAATATAAAGAGGTTTTTCTCACCCATGACGTGGAATCCCAGCACACAGGTGTACGACGCCCACTCTCGATCTTTGCTCTCAAACCGGTTCCTCAACAGCTTGCAGCCGCTTGCAACATCCCCTTTCCCCACAAAAATAACAGATGCATTAGAAATTCCAAGCACTTTCCTCTGAAAAAAGCCTTCGGGGAGACGTACAGTACAGAATTTCGTAATCTCCGGAATTAGACATGATGTACTTCCCATCTTTGGACCAGTCGAGGTGAGTAATGAAGCTGGAGTGGCCCTGGAACGACAGTTTGGTTAGTGAGCTCCAGACACAAACACACATCTCTACAAACTGTTTGTAAAGTGTTTTTTAATCCTTCCCAGCATGCGTTGCTTACTGTGCACTTCCCGAAGCGCGAGTAGCGCCGACCACCCCCCGTGACGGTGTAAATGTAGATGAAGTTGTCATGGGAGCCAACTGCCAAAAAGCTGCCATCTGGGTTTGGGAGAGCCGTAAAACTCAGGTTAGCTGCTGGACATGAGAGCTAGAGCACAGGCCAGACAGCTACTGACGCCTCGCTACTCTTAGCTTCCCAAACAATGATGAGATAACTTCAACATTTCAAAACGTTTCAAATCAAAACTTTTGTAATGTTAAATAAATTACATTTTTCTACTTTTACTTTGTACATATATATATCTTAAGGCTTTTAAAATGATATTTCCGCAATGTAATGCCGTCTTTGTTTTATATAAATAAATAAAAACTGGATTTACCTGCCTCGCTGTCTGTGAAATAAAGCCTTATTTATACGTCAGACACTGTGTACTTAAATTATTCCTGAAATGTTGTGTTTAGTATTTTCTTAAGAGCAAATAGTCAAACAAAATCAAAAAAATGATCTGATCATAAACATGATAGAATAGAAGGCACACAATTATAAAGCATTATATTGCATTATTCAGTATTCAGTATTAATTCATCAATCATTATTAAAATCAATTACAATCATTAAGTAAAAGTAGATTACAGTTAGTTTTAAGGATACTGTGATGTTGCATGACCTCTGACCTGGGGAGTATCTCATCACAGATAACTGCTCGTTGCCGTCAATCAGGTCTGAAATCACGTCCCTGGTTTGCAGATCCAGTACCACCCATCTAGCCAGGCAAACGGGTGAAACGTCATTCAAGAACCGTTTTAGTAAGTACTTGTAAGTACTTTGTCAAAGTGAAAGGTAACCTTTGTACCTGGCAGTGCTGAGTCCGACTGAGACAACATCTCCATTTGGACAGAAATCAGCGCACAGACCTGATTCCTAGAGAGACCAAACAATTACCGAAGCTACTAAAATAAACTCGCCTTGTTGTTAAAACAAGAGCCTTCAATTTCACTTTTCAGTCCCTTTTCTGACCTCCAGAGTCGTGCACCAGTCCAGTTTGTGATCCTGCGCATTCCACACGCACACCTGCCGATCGTTTCCGCAGCTCAGAAAGATGTTCTGAGAGGGATGCGTGGCCAGACCCCACATTTCATCCACATGGCCCTGAGGATTGAACCTGAAAGTGTTAGATTCACTGCGCAGTGGCAGGAACGACTAACGCAGAAGAAAGGTTTATTCGATCGTCGAACTGTAGAGGTGTCATAGACCCGGATCCAGCTCATGCTTTTACTAGAAAATGTTCATATAAAGGAGTGCGTTTGATGTGATCAAGAAGCTGAAAATATAGGCTAACATCATCTTTCAAAACATTGTCTCCTTAAAGGGGTCATAAACAGTTTTTATTTATTTTTTTACTTTAATGGATGCGTAATTATATACATCCACAGTAACATAATTTATGTGAAACTAAAAAAAAAAAAACATTCAAAAAAATATTTTTTTGATGTCACTATCAGCTCCATAGCAACCAGACTGTTTACCCTAGCAACCACTCACAGAGCTGTATCTCAGCTTAGGAAAAAGCTAAGACACAGGGGTTGGTTTAAGTCATATTCATATTGAATTCATATTGACAAGGGGAACTTTATACGATGTCACTGACCCCTCCATAGCAACGAGACTATTTACCCTGGTAAATCACACCGTCAAGACTCTAATAAAACATGAAACGCTTTTGAAACTATTATATGCTCATATATACGTAAAACATTCTGTGTCATGACCCCTTTTAGTTTTGCACTTCTAAAGTTTGTTCTAATGTTCATACTCACAAAGACTGTCTTGCGTGTTAAGTAACTAGAGAAAAGGTCACCATGTTAAGTAGCCAGTATTATGTGTTATAATACAACAATTTTTCAAATCCACCTTATGTTAAATAAGATATATAGATACACAGCAATTGTAAGGTCTAACGAAGTGAATGTTTAACATTTTAATAAAGATTATGTGAGAAGATTCTTCATAAGTGTGTGATCAAACAATATTTTATTATTAGAAGGGATTCTAAAAAATCCTTTTCCAATCTTAACTTATGACAAAAGTCACTCAAAACAGAACATCCTCATGAAATAGAATTGATCTAGTCACCTGTACTATGGGCATGAACCCATCTGAAAAGGTTCCTCTCAGGATTGCGTTTCGCGTCGTGCCAACGAGCATCTCGTCCCCGTCAACAACGGCAATCGTACGGACGGCACCAAACTTCTCAGGAATCTGGAAGAACAACGATCACCGCGTAGTGTTAAGAGTTTTAAAGGGATCGCCGCTTCACTTGGTTAATCGGATTTCTGCAGTTTCATAAGGTCAAATTTAAGGCTTAATTATCGTTAAGAATCAAGTTTAAGATCATAACATCAAAAACGCATACCAAACACATAACAAATGCAGAATTTATTATTATTGTTATATATTATGCACAATACTTGCATAATAAATGGTATTCTTCAATTACATTGTGAAACCTAACCCGCACTTTTATACTTTTGAGCAATTAAATTGGATTTCTCAAACTCTGGCAACCCTAACCATGCCTTTAACAAAGTTGAGCCTTTAGAGCATTTTCTCAATCTATGGCAACCCTTACAATTACATATACATTTTATTACATTAAAGAGTCTTGTGTCAATATCTGGCAACCCTAACAATTTGTTTATCACTTATGAGTGTTCACAATTGTTTTCTCATGCAACTCTGGCAACCCTAACCATCACTTTTTACAATTTTCAGTCTATAAGAGCCATTTCTCAAAATATGGCAGCAATAAATGTCACTGTTTAAAAATGTTTTGGAGGATTTACAAAAGTTTTCTTAAACTATGATTTTTTTTTTAAATATGTTGGCACATTTTCTAAGACTACAACAACACTAATGATAATTTTTACAACATCATTTTTTTACATTTAGGAGCACTTTATCAATCTTACAAAGGTTTTCTCAAACTCTAGCAACCCAAACCACGCCTTTTACACTTTATACATTTACACATTTATGCTTGTTTTTGCAATCTCTGGCAACCCTTACAATCCCGTATATGTTTTAAAAAGCATTTATGAGTCTTTTGTCAATATCTGGCAACCCTAACCAACATCTGTCTATGATTTTTTTTTGTGTAAATGAGTCTTTTCTCTAACTACGGCGCAACTAAACTCCACTTTTGTGTTTTTGAGGATTTACATACGTTTCTGAAACTCTGGCAACCCTAATCATCATTTTTATGCTTTTGAGCATTTATGCACATTTTCTCAGACTATATCAACCATAACAATAATTTTTACTTTTATTTCATAATAAACATTTTATTATGTTTTTTTGTTGAGCAACAGCAAAAAACAAACCAAATGAGCATTATATGGAGATCAGCAAAATAAGAATAATATAATTAATGAAGACCTAGAACAGTGAATTTAAGACTTTTTAAGGCCTAAAATGCAAGACTTTCAAGTTTTTACTTTTTGACACTTTTTAAGATCCTGCGGCAACTCTGTTAAAGCAGAATATTTGTGCATCCAGTGATGAAGATATTCAATAACTGTAGCGATCGGATGCAGACATAGAGGTTAGCCACCAAGTACAATCATTTAATTAAATAACATTTTTCGAACGTGCTCTGAAAAAATTATTCTAATAACAGACAAAAAAAAAAAAAGATTCTTTTAAACCTTGAGACCGCTTACCTCACACTCTCTTTCGGGCGCCAGGTCTGCGCTCCAGCGGATGATCTTTCGGTCCTTGCCACCACCGCTGAGGATGGCACCGCCCTGCAGGACACACATGGTAAACACACTGCCCTCGTGAGCGCGCGTCTGCTTCATGATCTGAAAAGTCTCTGCAGGCAAGAGAGGAGACGAAAGTCACTGTGAGATACATCGACTTTGTTTTTCTTCTCTGATTAAGACTGCGTTCCATTTCTCTCCCTTGGCTCTAACCATTTCCCTTAACCCTTTATTTATTTATAATGGTATAAATTAAATGTATTTGGTAAAACTCATGCTAGCGATTAAAAGAACAGAGTTACAATGTTAAAAACAAAAAATGGTAGGTGGTTTAGATGTGATATAATTGCTTTGCTGTTGTTTTTTCCAACCGTTCTTGTCTTGTTTCTGTGTTTGTTAATGTGCTATTATTATTGCCTGTGTTTTAGTTTCTATGCTCTACAATGACTGCTTGATGTATGCTTGAAGATTAACTTCGGTATCAAGATAAATATTTGGCATTGACTGTATATAACGTTAACGTAGCATGCGTGACGTTTCGTATGAACAGTTAAGCAGGCTAAAAATGGGCGTAGCCAGCCATCCTGGAAGTGTCATGGAAGGCTCTCTATCAAAAGAAGGTTTTGTACCTTGCCTTCAAGAGTGGCAGCATATCACTTGCAACACTTAATGCGCAACAATATTGCAAACATGGTCTGGCTCTGCATGTTTTGTCTCTCCCACATCATGTACGCTGAAGAGAGAGAAGAGTTTTCAATTGTTTTCTGAGAGCTGTTAGTGCTGCTGCTCTCCTGACTGCATCAGGAGTTTGTTCCAGCAGCCAGGGACAGTGAGAGAGAAGGTTCTGCTGAGAGATCTTCTGCCTTTGTGGGACGGAACCACGAGTCTCTGTTCCTTCTCTGAGCGCAGGCTTCTGGAGGACATGTAGGAGTGTATGAGCTCGTGGAGGTGTGACTGGTGTGGTTATTTTGGAAATTGAGTGATTTAATTCAACATTTGTTTAAGTCATAACTTGGTCTTAATTCTATGAAATATCAGTCTGGCTCCTGAGAACAACTCTCTATCTAAAGAAGGTTTTGTACCTGGCTTTCAAGAGTGGCAGCATATGACTTGCGTCACTTAATGTGCAACGATATTGCAAACATGGTCTGGCTCTGCATGTTTTGTCTCTCTCACGTCATGTACGCTGATATCTCTCCTGTATAACTGCTCTCGGTTGCAACGAGCTGGACGGTTGATTTTTGCTCCTCAAGATCAACGAGTAAAGGAAGCTAGGTTGAACGTTTTTGTCTGGTGTTTCTTTCTGAGTGTCTTCTGAGCACGCATGGTTAAAACATGGGCACTGGGTATGTCCCTGCTGTCCCCTGAGCGCCATCCAAAGGTAAGGAGAGTCACTGCATCAATATTATCCGCAGATGTATGAACCTAGCTCCCTGAAGAGAAGCCACCCGAGCAAGCAAGCAAATTTCAATTATTCTAAGTGTGCGATGGCCTTTACATTTGTATAAAAAATAGGATTCATACCCTTTGCTCCTTTTCCCAAAGTTTTGGTATCAGCTGCTGATTTCCCCCATGTGAGAATATTCCCCTCGGAGTCTCCTGTCAGCACATCTCCCGTCAGACTGAACACGAAGCACAGCACAAACTTGGGCTTCTTGTATTTCTGTACAATATGGTAAAGTGTGTCAAGTGAAATCCTATCAAACAATGCTTCAGATTGCGTTCATTATTGGTGCTAAACTTGATGATGTTGACTCAATGCACTAAAGCAGAGATCTCCAAATCTGGTCCTGAAGGGCCGGAGACCGGCACATTTTTGGTTCAACCATCATGAAAGTCCTCTCTGGTTGTCTGAAGCTTGAGTAGTATGCATACTAAAGAAGGGTTGCAATAAAATGTGCAGGGCTGCTGCGCTCCAGGCTTTGGGGAACCCTGCACTAAAGTGAACACACAGCTGAATTTATGGATCCAGCATTAGATGAACTGTATTGGGGAAACTCTGTGCCGTTAAAACATGATTAAATCTGACGTTAAATTGTTGCGCTTTGAAAATCTCAACATTGAATTTATTGCAGAAGTCAGGCAGCACGTTGTTAAAAAATGGACTTACTCCAAAGATGCCCTGCTTCTTGGTCAGTGTGCCAGCGCTCATGGTCCAAAAGTAGACGTGAGATTTCCCACAGGAGATGATGATGTTGGTGTCCGTGGGGCTGAAGTTCACCTCGAAAATGGCTTCATTTGTGCTCTAAAATCAGCAAAAACGGAACTCTTACAGGTAAAAACTGGTCATTCTGCTTCAAACATCCCCTCAGCCTTCTACCAGAACAGCAGCTTGTGTCAGCATGATGTTTAATCTACTGAAAAGGATACTCTTAGGGCTGGCTGATAAACCAATATTATCAATGAACTCGAGTGTTTGGTTCACATCGATGTGATTGATTGAAAATCACTTTTTTTTTAAAATCTTGAACATAAAATGCTAGACTCGGCATTCTCGACACATATATTATCAACCTGCCTAAGACAGAAAAAATATATTTGTAATATTTTTTTTTTATTATGATAAAACAATCAATAGCTTCTCCCAGAAACACACCACAAACACCAAATTTAAACCAGAAATCACTGTTCACCTGCTGGTTCTATTGATTTTTTATTTTTCCTGATATTCCCCCCATATTTTTATTAATTAGGATAAAACTTCAGAAAAACTGCATTATTTTTAGGTATAAAATATGCAACAAAAGTTTTTTTTTTCTTCTCAAAAAGAGTTTTGTAGGAGAATTACCCAGTGAATTGTGTTTTATTTTACTCATTATCGCTGATTGTAGAGTTTTGGACAGAAGCTATTTACCATTTTTTCATAATGACAGATAATAATCACATGCAAAATAAATGTTTTTTTTTTTTTCACAATGTTCTTAAAATGAGAACTAGCAAGACAACAGTGAAGGATGAGCTGATACTGGGTTACGTAGAGTGTTTGAGAGTGAATCGTTTGGTGGTTTTCTTTGCAGAATCGCTATCTCTTCTCAGCAAAAACGGTCACATTTTTTAAAGCCTACGACTTCCTAAATACATTACTGATACTCCAACAAGAGCAAGAGAAAGGACTTCATGGCCGTCCGTCTCTCTCTCACGAATGAACTGTGAAATATTTAGCCGATGTCATGGCAACCCTGCTCAAGCACCTTAACTGAGGCGGGAAGAAAGATTAGAGGGACCACAAAAAGCGCGTCTCCAGGAGAAAGCTGATGGATTTACAGTCAGGAGCTGCTGAAATGATCACCAGGATCATTCATCTTTGCTGGAAAATATGCAGTGAAACTGGGGCGACTCTAGGATTCAAACTTTAAGGGCACTCAGCCGCAAAAGCAAACAAAACGTACACTTTCTTAAACTGGTAATAAATGTAACTTTCACGGTTATAGATAATGGAATAGATTAGAGAAATGTGTGTCAAATGAACAAATTGATTTGTTTGCAGGGTGGCGAAATATTAATGGGTTTTAGGAGGGTTCTGAAGAAATGAGAAATTTCTGAACTTTCAGTGTCAATGCAACTTAAGGGATGAAAAAAAAAGATATCTAAGTTAAGTTTTTAATTTTGGAGCATTTTAGAGGAAACAGTAGGGCTGGAATTTTTTTAATAAAAAACAAGATTTTTTTTCCTGTAATTGGGAAAAGAACAAAAAAAGCGTCACTAGGGCAGTGATGCAGTGGGTAGCACGGTCGTCCCACAGCAAGAAGGTTGCTGGTTCGAGCCTCAGCTGGGTCAGTTGGCATTTCTGTGTGTAGTTTACTTGTTTACTCGGTTGCTCCGGTTTCCCCCACAAGTCCAAAGACATGCGATAAAGGTAAATTGGGAAAAACAAAATTGTCTGTAGTGAATCAATGTGTGTGGATGTTTTCCAGTGGTGGACATCCACTGTGTAAAACCTGTGCCAGATGAGTTGGGAGTCATTCCACTGTGGCGACCCCGAAAGGGACAAAGACGGAAAAAAAAAATGGAATGGATGCACAAAAATAATTATAATTATATTTGGACTAAAATAATTAAAAACAATTACTATAAGACTAAAAAATGTTGAATCAATTGTGTCAGCTTTGAACATTTTCTTTTTCTAAACACGTTATAGTCAATAGAATATGGTGAATAGAATAAAATATCTTGGATTTGTAAAGTGTAAAATTGTATGTTTAACACGGTACTTAAATTAAACCTTGGTCTGACAGTAGAGCAGGAATTGCGAAAGGTTTTCTTTTCATGTTTCTTTTATAATGACAACAACCAACAGGCAAACCAAGCAAATCCGGAGTGCCCCCCATCTGCATTAACAACAAATTTGACTTAATATATATATTTATATGATTTAATAAATTAATTGCCCAGCTCTAATCTTGAAGAGTCCAGACACTGATATTGAGAGCATTTTTAAAATGTAGAATGTATCAGATAAAATGAACCATTAATATCATTCTTATTACTATAAAAAGCTTTTTTATGTCTCATTGTCAAACAAATATGGTAAAATGTACATTCCAGTGAAACAAGGTGCTGAAATGCATCGATGCTGATTATTTTGAGAGTGTTTGAGTACATGCCTTGACTTCAGCTTGCTTTATGTTCTTGTTCCAGTCCCAAACAGAGAGCATGTGTTCATTAGAGTCATCAATGACACACAGGAACGTACCATTATCCTACAAAAAAAAAAAAACACAAAATGTTATGTTATATTTATTTCTTGACAATTGTAAGCTTAAAACCAGATGAATGTTAGTTAAAATCCCAGCTTACACAGATTTATAACTCAACTAACACAGATCAAAATCAGCGGTTTGACTTAGATCTTGGAAATCTAATTCCACTCTAGAAATGCAAAAGAAAAATCCTGAACTGGTAAATCGAGTCTGTACGCTAGGTTTTGGTGGATTCTGTATGTATACCTCTTGAAATGCTTTTCTACCTCTCTGAAACATATTTTCATGAATACAAATAAACAATATTGATAATGACTCACAGAGTTAGAAAAGGCTATGGATCCGACACCCCGCTCGAACGTGCCGAGGCCGATCTGCTGCAGTGTCACCAGCGTTTTTGAGTCCCAGACGTGCACGAAGGGCTGAAGAGGCTGAAAAACACACAGAAGGAATGAGAAACTTACTTTTTGCACTTATAGGATATGGCTTAGAAATCCATCTATCCATTTTCTTGGAACCAGCGACCTTGTGAGACGACCGTGCTACCCACTGCGCCACCGTGACTCCCTGGCTTAAAAATCTTACCGAGCCTAACCAGGCGGGTCATGAAAATACAGTTTCCCCATCTAAGCTTAAAGTCCCCTGTTATCCATGTTTTGACTGAACAATTGAGACATCTTTGCAGATTTTTTTTTATCGGCAGTAAAATAATCAGCTGTCCAGATTATTACAAATCTGAAAAGAAAAAAAATCATTGACACTTGACCTCTATTTAAACGTAGACTTCACAAGTAAAAATCAAACAAACAAACAAAAAAACCCCCACACAATTCAAATTTCTAATTTATGAAAAGAAGTATACTGTACTGAACTTAATTGCGTGTATTAATCACTGGTTTAAGACTGGTTTACGCTAAAACTGTGATCATCAAATGCCGGCCCGCGGGTCAGATCCCACCAAGGGGTTCGGCCTGGCCCCTCACATGAGCTGTGGTGTAGACTGCTGAATTATTTATTTATGCTTTATGAGAACATGGTAAGCCAAAAAAATGAAAGTCGACCTTGAAAAACATTTATTTAAACGAGATTGAAGAGTTCAGTTTTGCTTTATTTTGCCAGAGAGAACGATAAGCCCACGTGCTTGATTTGCATGCAGACAATATTACGCGCTCTTGCTCTCTCCTGTCACCTCTATATTTCTCTCTCTCTCTCTCTCTCTCTCCATCTGCTCTCTATCTCTGTTTTCTGTCTCTCCTCTCCCCTACACTTTTTCTATTTATCTTTTCTCCCTCCTATCTCCTCTACCTCTCTTTTCCCCATCTCATCTCCCTCTTTTTTCCTCTCCCTCTCTCTTATCTCCACTATATCTCTTCTCTATCTCACTCTCCTCTCTTTCTTTCTTTATTTATCTCTCTCTCTCTCCCATCTCCTCTATATTTCTCTCCTTCCTCTCCTATCTGTCCTCTCTCTTCCTCTCTCTCTCCACTTTATAGCTACTCCTCCTCTCTCTCTCTCTCCATCTGCACTCTATCTCTTTTTTATTAAAAACTCCTCTTTCTTAATTCTCTCTCTCTCCTATCGCCTTTATATTTCTCTCTCTCTCCATCTGCATTCTATTTGTTTTCTGTCTCTCCCCTCCTCGCTCCCTATCTACACTTTTTCTATTTATCTTTTCTCCCTCCTATCTCCTCTACCTCTCTTATCTCCACTATATCTCCTCTCTATCTCACTCTCCTCTCTTTCTTTATTTCTCTCTCTCCCATCTCCTCTATATTTCTCTCCTCTCTCTCATATCTGTCCTCTCCCTTCCACCTATTTCCTCTCTCTCTCTCCACTTTATAGCTACCCCTCCTCTCTCTCCTATCGCCTCTATATTATTCTATCTCTCTCTCTCTCTCCATCTGCACTCTATCTCTTTTTTATTAAAAACTCCTCTTTCTTTATTTCTCTCTCTCTCCTATCGCCTTTATATTTCTCTCTCTGTCTGCATTCTATCTGTTTTCTGTCTCTCCCCTCCCCTTTCTCTCTCTTCTATCTCCTCGCTCCCTATCTACACTTTTTCTATTTATCTTTTCTCCCTCCTATCTCCACTACCTCTCTTTTTCCCATCTCATCTCCCTCTTTTTTCCTCTCCCTCTCTCTTATCTCCACTATATCTCTTCTCTATCTCACTCTCTTATCTTTATTTCTCTTCTCTCTCTCTCCTATCTGTCCTCTCCCTTTCACTTATCTCCTCTCTCTCTCTCCACTCTATAGCTACCCCTCCTCTCTCTCGCTTTCTTTCTTCTATCTCCTCTGTTTCTCTCCTCGCTCATCTCACTCTCATATCTCCTCTCTCTCTCTCCACTCTATAGCTACCCCTCCTCTCTCTCGCTTTCTTTCTTCTATCTCCTCTGTTTCTCTCCTCGCTCATCTCACTCTCATATCTCCTCTCTCTCTCTCCACTCTATAGCTACCCCTCCTCTCTCTCGCTTTCTTTCTTCTATCTCCTCTGTTTCTCTCCTCGCTCATCTCACTCTCATATCTCCTCTCTCTCCACTCTATAGCTACCCCTCCTCTCTCTCGCTTTCTTTCTTCTATCTCCTCTGTTTCTCTCCTCGCTCATCTCACTCTCATATCTCCTCTCTCTCTCTCCACTCTATAGCTACCCCTCCTCTCTCTCGCTTTCTTTCTTCTATCTCCTCTGTTTCTCTCCTCGCTCATCTCACTCTCATATCTCCTCTCTCTCTCTCCACTCTATAGCTACCCCTCCTCTCTCTCGCTTTCTTTCTTCTATCTCCTCTGTTTCTCTCCTCGCTCATCTCACTCTCATATCTCCTCTCTCTCCACTCTATAGCTACCCCTCCTCTCTCTCGCTTTCTTTCTTCTATCTCCTCTGTTTCTCTCCTCGCTCATCTCACTCTCATATCTCCTCTCTCTCTCTCCACTCTATAGCTACCCCTCCTCTCTCTCGCTTTCTTTCTTCTATCTCCTCTGTTTCTCTCCTCGCTCATCTCACTCTCATATCTCCTCTCTCTCTCTCCACTCTATAGCTACCCCTCCTCTCTAACGCTTTCTTTCTTCTATCTCCTCTGTTTCTCTCCTCGCTCATCTCACTCTCATATCTCTCTCTCTCTCTTGAGCTCCCCCTTTTCTCTCCATTCATTTCTCTCCTTGATGGAGGAGATTGTTTTTTGCCCTCAGTGAGCGAAAGAGGGATTGGGGTTGAATTCCACCCTCTTTCTGGTTTGTCTTGTACAATTTGGCCCTTGGCTAAAAATAATTGGGGACCCCTGAGCTAACACCTCACCTTGCCATCTTTGTCGACGCCTGCAGTCTGTCCAGATGCTACACGTGTCTGGTCAGGATGGATGGCGAGGCTGCGGGTGGAGAATTCAAAAGTAAGAGCATTATGATGTGAAAAATAATCAGCTGCTCCTCCAGACTCACCATTTAACACAATCGGTGTGCTTGCGGTAATGTCTTTGTGTCTGGCTGCTGATGTGATACAGAACCACGACGCATGCGATGAAATAAACAGCTTCCCCAGAAGGCAACAGGTAAAGATTAGCTCTGCAGTCCCGGCCACGGTAACCATAGCTGGAAATTAAAGGGTTAAGGCTTATTTTGGTTGTATTAAGAAAGCCTATTTCAGTATTTGGTTAAGACGGGAAAGAGCTGTGTGTAACGTAATCTATTAACAAGACAATCCACTGGCGCGCACTGCACAAGTGCGAAGAGAGCATATCTGTCAAGATTCCTATTTTTTTCCTGCTGCCAGACAGAGTTATCTCTAAAAATAAAGTATGTGTAAATAGTAGGCATGTCTCTATTCGATCACGTGATCGGAAACCGAGCTCGATCACATGATTTTGTGACTTGATTGGAATCAGAAGTTGCCTACCGATCAGTACTTGGTTTCAATTTTTTTCTGCTATATAATTATATATGTATATAATTTTTTCACTTTTCAAAACATCTATACAAAAACAGCAACACGTTAAAGCAAAGCTCATGCTGCCAGAGGAAAAGGAGAGAAAACAAACTGAGTGCGAGAATGCAGGATATTACAGTACGTCGAACCCAATTTGAAATTCTGTTTCGTCACAGTTTTACAGAGAAATCTCTAGCAACCGTTTTTAAGAAGCTTTCCAAAGGTAGCTCACGTTTCATTCAGCACAGACCTCTGGAATGTAATGCTCTTTATTATGGAATCAATAAATCCCTGCTGTGCAGACTGCAGGCTCTACAGAAGGCTGCCATCTGGTTTTTAACCCGCTCACAAAGACCTGCATTTCTGGTTGATTTTCGACTTCAATTCCAACTTTTGTTTTCAAATTTATTCGGGGAACTGCATTATGATTCCTCATCCGGGGAAGTGCTAAGATTGTCTTATATACCACGACTCGGGCACTGCGCTAATTCAGTCAGCTCCTCCTCCGTGTCCCTAGGGGCACTCTATGCGTTTAAGCGGGATGTCTTGCCTTTTTGTGGAATTCGACTCATTTGGACTTCAGACCATAAACGCAATGTTAGTATTCTTTCACAATTTTAAAGCATCTGAAAAGGCAGATGACGCTCCAATGGGTGTTCGCTGATAAAAGCTCTGTTCTTTGTACTCCATAAAGTTCCCCGTTTGCTTTGCCGTATGTGTGTTTTCTAAGTGCTTTGTACGTTCTGCGTCCTGATTGGTCAATCGATTGTGGTGTGTGCGCTCTTATTAATACACTTTGATTGATTGAAACTTTGACATCAAACTTTTTCGGATGATATTCTTCTTTCCCTCTAGTCTCAAATCAACAATTCCGTCGATATTAAAGCAGTAGCTCCTATTTTACTTCATTTTGTCTTGTTGTGGAGATTTCTCTGAAAGCAGCGGCACAGGGGTAGAGTAGAGATAACTATAAATTATTTACAAATCATTACAGCTAAATGAGAGAAACACAGATAAAACTATTTGTGTTTGAAGCAAACGCATCCGTAGAAAAAACACAACAGGAAATGGAACAACTTGCTTAAATAGATAATGACTAAATATTAAGAAAAATAAAAACTCTTTTTGGATACACCCAGTCGAGGTCCAGTTTCTGTGAGGGCAGATCCATCCTCAGGTCCTCGTAGTTTTGGATGTTTGAAGGGATGTACATGGTGATCGGTCGCCCCCGGATGAACATCTTGATCGACTGATCTGTGAGCCAAAATCAGAAACAAGAACTTTTAAAACACAGTACAGATATTCAATGAGTTATCTTTTATCAATGAAATGGCTTTGCTATTTTATGTATTTAATATTGGAACAATTCCTGAAGGACATCTGTCAGGATCCAATCTGTTATTTCCAAGTAATTTCCAGTCAGGAAAGCAGCAGCACAAACAATTCTCAAACTAAATAATTTAACTAACTAAACTCTTCTCTTGAAGGAACACTTACAATCTTAATTTTAAAAATCTTTCTCTTTTATTAATCAATCAGCTGAAACAACTTCTAGTGTGAGTTACTCGAGATAGACTTTGGTTTTGTAACAAATTCCACATTTTCTCTCTCCTACTGTAAGTCTCTTTGGACAGTTGTGGTCCGGTGGATAAGGAGATGGACTTGTGATCTGAAGGTCGCAGGTTCGATCCTCAGATCCACCGAGTTGATGTAAGTGTGAGCGATGAAATACTTGCTCTCCCAGCATCAACAAACACAGCTGGGGAGCTCTCGAGCGAGCACCAGTTCCCCGACTGCTCCCCGGGCCCCGCAGCCATGGCCCCCACTGCTCCGGGTGAGTGCTCACGGTGTGTTTGTTCACTGCTGTGTGTGTGTGTGTGTGTGTACACTGGGATGGGTTACATGCAGAGCACACATTCCGGGTTTGGGTCACTCCATATCTGGCTAACTTTCACTTTCACAAAAGCGTCTGCCAAATGCATAAATCTAAATGTAAATGTGGGTAAAAACCTACTCTGGTTCCCTCTCCTGGATCCCTGAGAACCTGCAGAGAGAAAACACAAACAAACATCATTTCAAACAAATACACCAAAAGCCATCAGAAGCTCCAGAGGACGCCTCAGGAGAGGAACGAATCTGTGTGCGCTAGAGCCAGAAGCATAGTTCAGCAAGAAAAAGATTTCGTGATTTGCTCACTCTCAAGTGCTTTTGAAGATTTAGAGTTCTTTGCAATGGAATTCCAAATACATTGTTAGCCTTCAAAGGCCTTAAAGATATTTCTAGTTTAAAATAGAAATAGAAATGGAAGAGAACACATTTTTGAGTCAGCACTCTCTTCTGCAATTGTGTGGCCGACTGACTTAAACTGAGAAAGCGTGCATTATTCGTTCATTTGATTTCCATTTTCAAAACGGAAAAACTGAAAAATCAAAATAAAATAAAAAATGGATTATGAGCTTGTGACATTTTCTGTTTTCTATTTTTCCTTCTGATTTAAGCTTCGGATTGGCTGAAAACTGCAGGGTTAAGAGTTGATCATCAACAATTGCATTGGCATAATACTCTTTACAGTGTTTAAGCAGCATTTTAGAACTGTCATCTATTTTTTTTTTAATTGTGCTTGTGTAGATGCAGGTTTTTTAACAGAGTAAGAAAAGAATACAAGGGGAACATTACATCTTCCAAAAACCAAACAACTTCTAGAACGAGCAACCCGCGTTAAACTTTGTGTAACAAATTGCACATTGTCTCTCCGCTATTGTAAGTCTCTTTTGACGAATGGCACTCACACTCTCTAACTCGCAGTTAATAAGGAGCTAACCACACAAAGGCCTGCAGTGAACAATGAAGTTGGTTGAAAAAAAACAGACTAAGAGCTGCTACGCAGAAATATTGATTCTCTTACTCTGGCTCTTACGTTTTAGCAATAGGCTCATTGAAATGTTTCACATTCTTTGTAGGTTAAAGCATAGTGTTTTCTTTAAGGTCAGTTTAGCAAGGTTTTTTCTTATGAGGAAAACATGTTTTGAGAAAAAAAAGTCATAAAAAAGTGTCAAAAAAGTTCAATAAAGGTAAAATGTAGCGGTATTAATAAGTACTTGTTTTGGCAGTCAGTATCGGCAAGTTCTCAGATTAAGTACTCATGCTTGTATTGAAAGAGTGTCATGGTGGCACAGTGGGTCATGTCACAGCAATAAGGTCTCTGGTTCGAGTCTTGGCTGGGTCATTTAAGATTTCTGTGTGAAGTTCTCATGTTCTCGTGATCGCGTGGGTTTACTCCGGGTGCTCCGGTTTCCCCTACAAGTCCAAAGACATGCGGTAGAAGAAAATAGGGTAACACTGATTGTCCATAGTGTCTGAGTGTGTCGATGTTTCCCGGCAATATGTTGTGGCTGGAAGCATAAAACGGTAGGCGGTTCATTCCGCTGTAGCAACCCTGAAAGGAAAGAAAGCCGACAAGGAAATGGATGGATGGATACTCGTATTGAAAAAATGTGCAACTCTCAATTAGAGAGAACCACAATTCATGAGTTCTCTCTAGTTCATTATTGCTCGCCAATCATGCTTGAGATGAGTTGAGAAGATATAAGCGTACTAGGAGAGCGGTCCGAGTGAGGAGTCCGGGAGCAGGAAGTGATCTGGGCCCGGAGAACTCCCCCTTTGAAGAGCTGAAGACGTGGAAGGAGCGGTAGTTGTTGTCCCCGGTCATGTCTTACTGGAATATTGCAGGTGGGACCATATAATTGGCTGGTCAATCCTCCACCTCCAGATCTTATGTTAATTGAATAATTAACCTCATTTAGTGCAACAGGTGTGTTTCATGATGATTGAACTAAATATGTGTCCAGGACAGGATTTAAAGACCCCTGGCCTAAAAAAGAAATCTGTCATAGGCCTTGTATGCAACATCACATCTCGTCTCTGATTGAGAACACTATGTACGCTATATCATATCGTTACTAACAGACTGCTCAGTTTAACACAGAAGTATAAAACAAACTATATTACAGATGATTTATTGGTAGAAATAAGTACAATGTGGCTCACTTGCTCAGTTTTTCTACAATATACTTATGAATGATGCGGCTGGAAGGGCATCCGCCGCGTAAAACATAAGCCAGAGACTTGGCGGTTCATTCCGCTGTGGCGACCCCGAAAGGGATGAAAGCCGACATGAAGATGGATGAATGAATACTTATAAATGAAACTTACGAAGATGGACGGAAAAAATGAATTAAATTCAACTGCGTCATTGCACAAACATTATGTTATTTATTACACTGTACAAACGTCCTCAATCCTACCTCTGAGCGGTGGTGCAACTGATTTCCGATCACTATTTACTCACACGTTGAGCTTGTTCAGATGTGAAAAACGTTTTCTGTGCTTTAACTTTCAGTGTTGGTGGGCGGGTCTTCTGGTTAGCAGCATTGTTGAACAATTCTTAAAACATTTATGCCATTGCTGATCACATTTAATGTATCAGGAGTGCAAAATCAGGTGTTCCATGAGTAATAAAGTGAATATATGTGGCTTTTTGAAATATTTCATTTTGTTTAATGAATCGATAGTGTTCTACATTTTTATTTCTATGGTTGTATGGCATTCTTCTTTTTTTAGATTTGGACATGTTATCTTGAAAAGTGCAATAGCGACCTCAGACGTAATGTATGATCTTGATTCCAGTGGCTTGTTTCCCCCTGTCTGTATCATCGCTACTCAAAGTGGAACTCTGCATCTCAATTATTGAGAAAACAAAACAAAACCAAAGTCATGATGAATGGCTTTACTCAGAAAAGCTAAAACTCATGTGCTTCTCCAGAAGAACACACGCTGCAAGGCCTCCGAGCAGAAAGCAGCTTTGTAAATGGTGAGGTGCATGTGACTTAACTTGGTTTGGAAGACATTTTTGTGAGACTACACTAGAAAAAAACAAGTCTAAAATGAGGAAACAGCAGATTTTAAAGACTGACATGCTGAGATACAGGACAGAGAATGAAGAAAAGAGAGAATGTTAAAGAAAACTACTTTTTTTTTTTTTTTTTTTTACCTGGGCTGGAGATCAGCTCTTTAGCTCGGCTGTGAAGACAAGAAACCAACTTAAAATGTTTACTCATACACAAATTACAAAATACTGACCACATACTTGCATTCAATGTTGCTCAAAATATTCAATTTCTTATCAAATTAAAGGAATATTGGCACAGAAATAAAAAGTATGATAAAAAAGTAAGTGGTTTCTGTTTATCTGGTGTCTCCTTTCTAGGAAATGAAG
The DNA here is from genome assembly GCA_900490495.1 of Danionella dracula. Lineage (NCBI taxonomy): Eukaryota > Metazoa > Chordata > Actinopteri > Cypriniformes > Danionidae > Danionella > Danionella dracula. The sequence continues at coordinate 1,967,966 of UELW01000145.1, forward strand.
GGTTAATTAAAGAGTGTTTCCAGCAACTGGGACCTACCATTGTTCGCAAACTATATTTCTGTTGTTCTATAAACTGAAAAATTAGTCTCAAAATTTTCGTATGGAGCTCCACTTGTCCGTGTTGAGTTTCATTATGCAAAAATTGATTTCAATTGAGTCAAGGAAAACCTCTCACCTCTCAAGACTCGGAGACCTTGTGAGTAAGTTCGCAGAAGAAGCTGCTTTCTTGGAGAGCCGCTGTTTGGCTTTGTCCTGGGAGTCTTTGAGTTTCTCGCTGTTCCTTCTCACCCTGACCTCAAGAAGAGAAATCAGTCGGTCACCGAGAAGCAGGAGCATTAGCTTAGCGTGTGTACACTTATGAGAGCCGACCTGAGCGTGACGATCTGCACCAGGGTCGTGCAAAACACAGAATGTAACAAATCGAATTGACTCCGGCCTACAGTTCTCTGGAAAAAACTGGAATCTAGGCAAAGTAGGAAAAGCTTAAATTTAGATTATTTTATTTGAGGACGAATTACATAGTTGTAACTTTTAAGGTATAGATTATTTGGCTTTTTTGAGAAAATATGACTCAAATTATATTGAGGTGATCTTAAAACAATACATTTCATGAGGAGTATTATTTTAATACATTTATATTAAATACTGATTAAAATGGCAATCTTGGAACGAGAAAGCAAGTATTTTATAAAGTTGAAATCTTCCAAGGTCAAGCACATATCTGCCATTAGTGTAAAGAAATTTGACAGTAAACATTAAAATGCTTACAACAAGATTAAAACAAGCGAAATAATATATAAAGTAAATGATTCAAGCATCCTCAAACTCTTAATGGAACAAGCTTACTTTAGTTTGAAGCATGTCCAAAAACCTGAATTAACCAATGATTTCACAATAAAAGTCCTTTAAAGGAATACGTTTTTAAGTGTAAAGTAAAGGGTGTTCTTAATACGTTTGTTTTCACTGTCAGCGTGTTACAAAGATCTAAAGTTGTTTCTGCATGTTTTAATGATTCAGGACAAAAAAAAAAATTCTAAGCAACTTTCAATGAAATAAGTTGTTTTTATAAAATATATGCTAAATTATTCATTGTTTTTCTTTTAGTTCTACGACTACCTTAAGGACCTGTATTGAGCATTAAGTTTATTATAGAACACTTAAAAAAACAAAGATGTGTTGACATTGCAAGCAATAGTGTCTTGTTTTAAAACTCTACAGAGCATTGCAGGTGCTAGAATAAACATCAGCACAAGCAATCTTAATTCAGTTTCATTTATTCAAAGCATTTAAAAAAAATAAAAAAAATGAAATGAACATTCCTGCATGAAAACGGTTTTGCCTTAAATTTTAACAAGTACTTCAAATTTTAAGACCGTTCACATTGTTACTTCATTTAAGAACATACATACTGCATATTTCCCTAATTTAAATTATAACATTTACTCCTATTTTAAAGAGAAAACACCATAGTTTTAAGAGGATCAGCCTAGTTTTAAGATAATTAGAAGATCAAATAATCTACAGTTAACCTTTTAACTATTTTATGCTATGTTAATATTTAACTATGTTATCTATTTAACTATGGTATCTATTTTTAAGAAACATGAGCATTTGCTGGACATTTTTGCTTCGTAAATAGTTTTTTGTCAACTCAAATTAGCTTTCCCCATTAGCAGATTTCTTTGCTTGAACTAAAAAGATATTAATTACATGTAACTTTTTGTCTTGTCCCAAGAGAGCATTTTTTTTTGCAGTAAACAACCTTCTTAAAAGCATGTTTTATGTTAATTTAAGAAGAGCAAATTACTGTAATAATTAGTAGCACCGTGTTGAAGCTCAGAAACAACTATATTTTAAAGTCAAGATTTTTTTTCTTTTCATATTAAACTTCAATTCTCACTTGAATTGAAGAGTGGTTTAGAAATCATTCTTAATTTCACACAACCCTGATACGAGCATGCTTGATTTAGATAATTATTTTCATTTAGGACTCCAAGTGTACCCTCAATCAGAGTGAATTGAACACAAGAAACTAGAGCATGCAGTTAGATCAGAAACCAACAGGAGTTAAAGCCACTTGAGAGTCGCGCTGTGTTTGAGTCCTGCTCTCGTGAAGTGCAAGAGTGTGTGCACTGAGGAATTGCTTCCTCTACAGCCTTGTTTCCTGTTCTGAATATGCCTAGAAACATGCAGAGACCAGATGAATGCAATGGGAAGTCAGTTTGAGGCGGTAACCTTCTGGAGATCGATGGGGAAACCAAACTCCTGTGTGCTCTAGAAGACGCTGCAGAGGATAACACTGTGAACATGAAAACTAGCTTCTTTTTTTCTTTTTAGCTGTTTAGCTTTCAAATATTCTTCTCAAAAAATTCTGACGCTATCTCCTCCTAAAAGTCACTGACTACACATTTTTTTTTAAACTGGTCTGACTCGAGTTGCTTTGTCTCCTAATAGTGGTACCACTAAAGGATTCTGGGGAATCCCTGGGAATTCTGGGAAATGTTTCCGATGTCTTAACATAAGGTAAAAATTTGTCAAGCTGTAGCTCAAACTGAGAATATTATAAAAGTCACAACACTTAAATACCTTATCACTCTGAGCAATAGTATGCGGAGCAAGGTGCAAACGTATTAGAACCCTGGGCTCTGGAGGGGTCGAAGGTCACCAATAACTTAACAATGCCTTTCAAAATGAATGGCTAATGGGTCCCACATTATCTTAAAGGCAAAACAATCTAGAGACACAGGGATTTAATTATGTTGGTCATGGTGGCAAGGTAGAATTTTTAATTATGTCACAAACCCGTCCATAGCAACCAGACTGTTTACCTTAGCAACCATATTCACCGAACTCCATCTCTTGCTAATAACATGATGGTTTGTGTCCTTATTTAAGCATCAAGCTGTTTGAACAAAAAAACTAACTGGCTAAAGCTCCACAAAACTTTGTCAAGTCAACATGAAGTTTGCTGTCCAAACTTTAAAGTCTAGTTTTACTTCAAAATTTCAGCCGAGTAACATTTGGCTTCAGGAAATAAAAATGTGAGTCTATTTAAAGTAACTTCCTCTTCATTTTATAGTATACCATTAAATTGGCATTGCATATTTTCATTCAAAAACTGTTCAATAACTTATTTGTTTATTGATACATTTGTTTGTTAATGGCAGTTAAAAAATTGATCAAGGATTGTGCTGATTTTAGACTATAATAGAGAGAGGATGAGAGAGAGACACAGAGAGATGAGAGAGAGAAAGAGCGACAGATGAGACAGAAAGAGATGAGAGAGAAAGAGAGAGATACACATGAGAGAGAGAAACACATGAGAGAGAGAAAGTTGAGAGAGTGGGAGAAAAAGAGAAAGGAAGATAAAGTAAAGGGGAGAGAGAAGGCAAAAAGTGTGAGAGTAAGAGAAAGAAAAGAAAGAAATAGTAGAGAAAGTTAGGAGGGAGAGAGAGAAAAACAAAGGGGAAAGAAAGAAAGACAGAAAGTGGGAGAGAGATGGAGAGAAAGTGGTAGAAAAAAGGGGGAGAGAGGGTAAGAAAGAAAGACAGAAAGTGAGAGAGAGATAGAGAGCAAAACACTCCGGTAATCATGAAATGCTTTGAAAGACTGGTTCTCCGGCACATCAAGGACTACCTCCCACCAGACTTTGACCCCCACCAGTTTGCATATCGCGAGAACAGATCCACTGAAGATGCCATCGCCTTAGCTTTACATGCTGTGCTGAACCACCTGGAGCAGCAGCAGAGCTATGTACGAATGCTCTTTGTGGACTACAGCTCCGCATTCAACACAATCATTCCAGACACACTTATCAATAAACTGGACACGCTTGGCTTCCCCTCTCTCACATGCGCCTGGATTAAAGACTTCTTGACAAACAGGCCCCAGACTGTGAGACTTGGCCCCCACCTATCCTCCACTCGCACACTGAGCACAGGCTCCCCACAGGGCTGTGTGCTGAGCCCTCTCCTGTACTGTCTCTACACCCATGACTGCAGGCCGCACCACAACAGCAACCTCATTGTGAAGTTTGCTGATGACACCACTGTGGTCGGACTCATCTCAAAGGGTGATGAAACAGCCTACAGAGCGGAAATCCTGAAGCTGACTACCTGGTGTTCAGAGAATAACCTAGTTCTGAACACCAAGAAGACCAAGGAGATCATCGTCGACTTCAGGAGGCGCAGCACCGACCTAGCACCCCTTTACATCAACGGTGAGTGTGTGGAGAGGGTCCACACTTTCCGTTTTCTCGGCGTCGTCATCTCGGATGACATCTCATGGACGGAGAACATCACAGTGGTCACCAAGAAGGCCCAGCACAGACTACACTTCCTGCGAGTCCTCAGGAAGCACAATCTGGACTGCAGCCTGTTGCTGACCTTCTACCGTGCGTCCATCGAGAGCCTGCTGACATACTGCATCACAGTATGGTACGGCAGCTGCACCCTGGCAGACAGGAAGAGACTCCAGAGGGTGGTCAGAGCAGCACAGAAGATCATCGGCTGCCCTCTCCCCTCCCTACTGGACATTTACACCTCCCGTTGCCTCAGCAGAGCCGAGAACATCATCAGGGACAGCTCTCACCCGGCTTCTGGACTGTTTGAACTGTTGCCCTCAGGAAGGCGCTATAGGTGCATCAGAATGAGGACAAACAGACTCAAGAACAGTTTTTTCCCAGAAGCCATCACTACCCTAAACTCTAACAGGCGCACACAGGGAATGGCTTAATCTACACTTAACCGGACCCAAGCATCATCCTGTGTGACATCAACATGTGCAATATACTCACTTTATTTCACTTTACATGGACAATAACCTTATAGGTGAAAAAAACTATGATTGCTGTGCAATTGCAATTTTAACACTATACATTGTCTAGCTCTTAAACAGAACTGCCACCCCACCTACCTCCCCCCTCTCTTCTTTGCACTATTACTAAAGATATTTCTATTGTACTTGACACTTTATAGTATTTTTCCTTACTAAATGTTGCACTGACTAGTGAGATGCTCTTAATCTCATTGTACATGTTTATAATGCAAATTGTATATGTGTATAGTGACAATAAAGGCATTCTATTCTATTCTATTCTATTCTAAAGAGACATGGAGAGAAAGTGGGAGAGTGAAAAAGACGGAAAGAGATAAAAAGAGAGGGAAAGAAAGAGAATGAAAGAGATGGAGAGAAAGTGGGAGAGAGATAGAGAGCAAGAGAAAGAGAGGGAGAAAGAACGAGAAGAACAAACAGAGGGTAAAAAGGAGAGAGTGAGCAAAAAGAAAGAGGACGAGAGAAAGAAAGAGGGAGAGAGAAAGGTAGATAGATAGAGAGATTGCACCACAGAAAGACCACCCAAACCATTCACGCTAGAAAGAGAACCAGTCTGAGAAGCACACGTCTGTTTTTAGGAGATTAGTGTGATTGTAAAGCTCCACGAGGGCTCGACGAGCTTTGAAGTTTCAGCAAAACCATATTCCAGCCAGCATTCGCTGACGCTGTTGACGGTAAATGACTCAGGAATTCCAAATACTCTGATTGAACGCCAGCTTCATGCCTCGATCATTGACATCCTACGCTGAATTCACCTGAAGGGTGCCCGAGGGCTTCAGGAGACACCACACTATTGTCACACGCACCGAGAGTGTGCAGCTGCTGCAATCATCTTCATGGACGTTCATTCCTAGCAGAGTCAACATCACACGTGAACAAACACCGTCCTTTTCCTCAAAGCTACCATTCCTAGCAAATCTGCCCGAACAGCTCCCAAAACTCTTCCAAAGAAACCCGAAGGATGACTTGCATCCAAAACAAACGCAAGCTCTGACTCCCCTGCACCACTTTCTTTAGAAGAGCCGAGAGAATGCCAAAACTATTCTAAATCTAAGCATTGTAGTCATTCTGTAGAGCCATAGGCATACAAAAGCTTGCGTTAAATGCATTAAAAGAACAGAATTCGGTTATTTTCTACATAAAAAATATTTGGTTATTTTCTACATTCTTTTCTATTAGTCCTATATATATATATCACAACAATATTTCACAACAAACAGTACGCTTCAAATACATCGTTTCAAACCCTAATCATCACTTTTATGTTTTTGAGCCTTTACAAACGTTTTCTCAATCTCTGGCATCCCTTACAATCACATTTACATTTGTTTTACATTTATGAGTCTTAATGAGTCAATATCTGGCCACTCTAAAGATTTAAAGTGTTTATGAGCCTCTCTAACTCTCTGTCTCTTCCTCTCGCTCACTCTCTCTAATTCGCTTTCCCTTTTGTCTCTCATTTCTATCTCTCACACTTTTACACTCTCTCTCTCTCTCTCTCTCATACTATCTCTAACTGTCTTTCTCCCTCTCTCTCACTCACTCTCGTACTCTCTATCTCACTTTCTTATACTCTCTCTGTCTGTCATTTTGTGTGAATCAAATCTAATCAGGAAACCAAACCCGGCTTGTTAAGCAGTGGTTAGTGCAGCAACCAAAGCAGGTGAAGAGGAGTAAGTGAATTCAAGCAGCCAGCGGATGCTGCAGTGCACTCTAGGTCCTCAACACACAGCGCTCTCTCTCCTTCCTGGATCCGTGAAAGAGGCCCTCCGAGCGGGCTCGGGCTGGACTCTTTAGGAGGCGCAGGTGAAGAGGAGGTCGGGGTTTGAGGGTTGGAACCCTGGCTGTCCTCGCTGCCTTTGCTTTGCTGCTGTTGGAGGGTTTTGATTGTGGTGCGATAGATGGGGTCTTCGACCGAGGAGCTCCAGGCTCGCTCCTTCTGTCTCTCGTCTTCATCAGCGACCTCCTCTCGATCCGTGAACGTGGAGCCTTCGAATAGAGCTTCCTCAAGGGAGAGGCTCTGCACCCTTCTTGTGAGGGCCAGCGGGAAAGACTCCTCGTTTGGAATCAAGGGCTCCGTCTGTGTGCAGCGGTCGCTAGTGGGCGCTTCGTGGGTGGAGCTCCTGCTAGCCCCGCCCTCCCCATTTTCATCTATGTTTGAGATCAGGCTACAGAATCACAAGAACATTACATGTTTGAAAAAAGAAAATTAAAAAAAGCCTCGTTTCCATGGGAATCATGATTTCTTCATATTTAGGTTTTTAAAGTCATCAGGGACCTCAATACTTTAATGCGTGAACTATGAAAGCCTGAGTCAAGCGTTTTTATTGTTTTCAGGGCAAGAAACAAAATCTGGGTTTCTGCCTGTTTAAGACCTTTTTAAGAGTGTTAAGAATTACAACTTAAGACCTATATTCTAACATAAAAAACACTAATGATTTTGAACATTTTCAAAGATTTGATAAAACTCTGGCAACTCTAACAGTCATTTTTACATTTTAAACATTTATGCACATTTTCTCAAACTCTGGCAACCCTAAGAAATATTTTTTAACATTTAGAAGCATTTTCTCAGTCTCTGGAATCCCTTGCAAACACAATTACATTTATGAGTCCTATGAGTCTTTATGAGTCAAAATCTGGCAGCTCTAAAGATTTTGAGTGTTTACATATTACAATAATATTGACATTTTTCACATTTATGATTTTGAGCATTTATGAGGGCAACAATAAAAACATATTTTAAATGAGCTTCACATGGACATCTGAAAAATAAGACTGTGAAAAATCATTTAATACATAGAACATTGAATTTAAGATTTTTTTTTGTATTATTTTTTTATTTAACAATTTTTAAGGCCTAAAATTTTGGCTTTTAAATCTTACAATTTTAGACTAGACTAGAAAAAAATTAGTGCTTTAACTCTCCGGTAACATTTAAGTAAAAAGTTAATATAGCATACAGGACCGGAGCTATACACTGTTGAATCTGAAGTAAAGTAAAATAATTCTGGCTTTTAAAGACTTCTCTTTAGCACAGATAATGCAGAGAGTGAATTTGAAGTTTTATCAAATACAGCTGAAAGCTTTTAAAGGCTTTTCTTAGAATGAATTTCCCATTTCTACATCGGTGATTGTGAATGTGGTGAGTAGGGTTGTTTCTCATCCGACATCGCCGAGCCCTAGTGGTGAGGTAGATCAAATACATGTGGATAACGCTAAAGACACGCAGAGATGATAAAATCTGTCCCAACAAGAGAAAAACTCTCGTAAAAAGCTAATATCTGTCCACACATTAATAACGAGAAGTGCATACGTAATATAGTATATATCTAATACTAAAATGACAAGAAAAATTTTAATTAGGGGTACATTTAATTTCAATGACCTCTCATGAATCTACTAGTATAATCTTTATTAAATGTTCACTTACCTTGAGTAATGAAGTCTATGTCAAAAGACATTTATAATTGATAGCACGGCTCAAGAGTGGCAAAAACAATATAAACTGCTATAAACTATAAATGTTTACATTTACATTGTTTTTTAAGCTCAAGTGCAAATGTTTATAAATATGATAATTTTTATCTAACGATGAGCAAATAAGATTTTATAAAAAAAACTAAATGTTATGCTTTTTTTTCACTAAAACAGATTTGATACGCTTTGTTTACTGTTTTCAGAAAGTTCCAAAGGGTGCATTTTGCCTAGAATTGTTGATTCTAATAGTTCAGAGATTTTCCTCTCAGTGATCCCAAGCAAAACAGCAAAATCTAACATGAAATTAGCTGTGAGAGAGTAGCAGTGCCTCTCTGAAGGTTGTGGGTTTGAATGTGGCCAACACTAGCCAGGATTTAGAGTGCATACAAAAAAACAATGCATGGGTTCAAAACTAGCTGCACTCAATATTAAACACAGACTAAGAATACATTACCCAGAATGCTCCGTACCTGTATGATGTGTGGTGACACCCATCCAGTGAGCTGGTGGACAGTCTGCAAGGCTTAGAGAATCCATCCGCGAGACAGGACTGGTTTAAGACTCGAGCTGCTGCTGGGTTCACTGGTGGTTTACACGTTAATTTACATGAGTGAAATCTCACCTCTCAGGGTTCTGATGTCCTTCATGTAAATCAGCCAAAGAATATCTACAGCAGCAGACAGCAATATAAAAGCAAGCTCTCACCAGCAATCAGCTGCTGTTTAAGCAGGGGTATCTGTTGGTCGTGGAGGCGGAGTCTGCGTAAGGCATCGGCCAATGAGGACTTTAAGAGAGTTATTTCATCTTCTTGTGCTTGGAGACGGACCTCCATTGATAAGAACCTGTCGGGAAACTCTGCGCTGCTTTCTGCTGATGCATCATCTAAATGAAAAGCAGGAAAAATGTAGGTCGATTTACATTTGTACATCAATAATTCAACCAATTAATGAATCGACCAATCAACCAACTACATAATTCAAATGAAATCCACCGACCAACCAACCAAATCAACCAACCACTCAATGAATCAATCAACCAATCAATCAACCAACCCAATACATAATCCAACTAACTAACCAACTCAACCAAACAAACAAATTACATGAAATTGACCGATCCACTCAACAAACCAACCAACCAAATCCACCAACCAACGAATTCAAATGAAATCGACCGACCAATCAGCCAACCTACAAACCAACCAACCAATAATCAACCAACTGATTACCAAATTGAATCAACCAACTAATCAACCAAATCCACCAACTACCTAATTCAACTGAAATCGACTGACCAACCAAATCAACCAATCAATCAACTGACCAAATAATTAACCAACCAACCAACCAACCAAACAAACAAATCAAATGAAATTAACCAATCACTTAACAAACCGACCGGTCTACAAAACAACCAACCAAATCAACCAACCACTCAATGAATCAATCAACCAATCAATCAACCAACCCAATACATAATCCAACTAACTAACCAACTCAACCAAACAAACAAATTACATGAAATTGACCGATCCACTAAACAAACCAACCAACCAAATCCACCAACCAACTAATTCAAATGAAATCGACCGACCAATCAGCCAACCTACAAACCAACCAACCAATAATCAACCAACTGATTACCAAATTGAATCAACCAACTAATCAACCAAATCCACCAATTACCTAATTCAACTGAAATCGACTGACCAACCAAATCAACCAATCAATCAACTGACCAAATAATTAACCAACCAACCAACCAACCAAACAAACAAATCAAATGAAATTAACCAATCACTTAACAAACCGACCGGTCTACAAAACAACCAACCAAATCAACCAACCACTCAATGAATCAATCAACCAATCAATCAACCAACCCAATACATAATCCAACTAACTAACCAACTCAACCAAACAAACAAATTACATGAAATTGACCGATCCACTAAACAAACCAACCAACCAAATCCACCAACCAACTAATTCAAATGAAATCGACCGACCAATCAGCCAACCTACAAACCAACCAACCAATAATCAACCAACTGATTACCAAATTGAATCAACCAACTAATCAACCAAATCCACCAACTACCTAATTCAACTGAAATCGACTGACCAACCAAATCAACCAATCAATCAACTGACCAAATAATTAACCAACCAACCAACCAACCAAACAAACAAATCAAATGAAATTAACCAATCACTTAACAAACCGACCGGTCTACAAAACAACCAACCAAATCAATCAACCAACCAAATAACCAATCATGCCTTTGTCAAATACTGTTACATGAAGTGAAATTGGACTTCTCTGAAAAAACAGTGTGAGATCAGGGGGAAAAGCCCAGCAACAAGCACATCAGCACATTGGCATAGACATCATTGCACAGGGAGGCACAGAGGATGTAGTGAGTCCGTCGTCATACACAACTGAATTCTGGGAAATATTGTTTACAGTCAAAAGCTGACACTATTCATACTTTTAAGTGTGCAAAATGAGAATTAGTGCACCCCAAAAAGTAGTATAAATAAAAACGTATCCGAAGTATCTGAGCTCTTTCCAGTTAGATGCTGAAGTACAAATCGATGTATGATAAATCGACCCACAATCAGTGTTGTTGTCTGGCCTGGGACAGAGGAAATGACAAGAGTTGCAGATTCAAAGATTCTATATTTTCTGGCTCAATACTTTTAACATTTACACAAACAAACAAAAAATATTTTTTAATCTGTTTAAAGTAAACAACAATCTATAAAGTTGTATAAACAAGGCTAATTTTATTAGATTTTTCTCATAATATGCACGATTATGGCAAATATCCCTAGAGTGATTAAGTCCTTGAACACTGACAGCGGGTGTACTGTAACTGTTTCTTGACAGAAAATAGTGATTAATGAGGAAAAAAATTATTTTGGTGAAAATTAAGATCTTCCAAGAAAACAAACTCACGATTAACACGTCATGTTTAAGCCCAAGCTCAAATAGAGGCTGAAAATAGAAGGCTCAAAAATGATTTATGCTTTAAGGCGTGGACACATGTTTCCCAACACTGTATGCACAGCACATTTACATGAAATATAAACTCTGGCTGAACTCCATGTGGGCCAACCGTTTCAAAAGAGCTCAGAGACAGGCAGAAACAAGCACAGCAGTTATATTATGAAAGAATGCCGAGAAACAGTATGCCTGATTTAAAAGCTTTTTTATTATGGCTATTTCATCACCCTTCCTGAGTTTCTGCAGTTTCAAGACCATTAAGAATCAAAGACCATTAAGAATCAAATTGAAGCCCTATACTTGGCAAAGACCCTGATGCTTCTCTCTTTATGAATGAGACACCAGGCGTACACAAAGCATTCCCAGTTGAATCACTTTTCTGCAAACATGTTGTTAGGAAGCTTTATTCAGTTTTTTCAAGCCATGTGTCGCTAAACCAGTACTTTCCCAGAGCCAACACGTGTTTGTAATACTTTACAATCCCAAAGAGACTTGCTCCAATAACAGAAAGCCGATTGGCTGTTGCACAATGTAAATTTTTCCTCTACATTTAAAAATCTTGGTGTTATTATAGATAATGAGCTGACGTTTAAGAAGCATATTTTCTACTAGCATATGTGTTACTTAGACTGTCTTACCAAGTTATTTCACCTTAGGAACATGCTGTATATTGTAGATGCTTTCGTGACCTCCAGAAGGGATTATTTTAATGCTCTGTTAGCTGCTGCTAAGCCGCCATGCTACATAAATTACAGTCCAGAACGCAGCAGCTAGAGTTCTCACAAGAACAAAGAAATATGATCACATTACACCGGTTCTGTGCTCTCTTCATTGGCTTCCTGTACAATATCGCATTGACTATAAGATACTGTTTCTAACAGGCCTGAATGGCTTGGTTCCGGGCGACCTGAGCAGTCTCCTATCACGATATATATCCAGCTCGCTCTCTTGGATCAGAAGAAGCAGGACTATTGATTATTTCAAACTTTAAGGCGTTCTCATATAGAGCCCCGAAAGCTAAGGAACAAACTCCTGAATGGTGTGCTGAGCTCAGCTACGCTCACAAAGTGCAAAAATAGATATATTTGTTTGATCTAGCATTCCAATAATTGGCTCCTGGTTTGTGTTCAAACAGGTAAGTTGCTATAAATAAATACATTGATGAAAGAAATTACTTGCATCAATGTATCTACAAAAGCTATCCTCATTATTTATCACACATCCTGAAGTCGATGCTACTCACCTGTTTGTTTCTTTCTTTCTGTTAGTCGATGGATCCTAAGTTTAAATAGTCTTTATTCTGGGCAGGTGATTAGCACCAGCCCTGGTGAGCGAGGCCCTTTTTGATCTAACAGAGGGGTTCTAAACTGGGGAGATATTTTCTCTGTGTGTGTGTGTGTGTGTGTGTGTAAGTTTTTATTCTGGGTTCTCCAGTTTTTTCCCCCACATCACTTAAAAAAGAAGTGTCTTGGTTGCATTAGCTCACTATAAATTGGTTTAAACTGAGCTTTTATGCACTGTCATAATCCTCCGTCTTTTTAAGTGTTATTTCTAAGCTCAGCGAGCTCATAAAGAACTCTAACCATATCCCCTGTGTGAGGGCTATCCTGTACAGGTCACTCTTGGAAACATTGGAAAAGCGAATTAATTTAAATTGATTAAACTTTACATTGAGATGGCGACTCCAGCTCCATATATTTTTTTTCCTATAGCACCCTATGCAGCAGACATCACTCTGATATATATATATATATATATATATATATATATATATATATATATATATATATATATATATATATATATATATATATATATATATATATATATGTATATATATATATATATATATATATATATATATATATATCGATCTGCCAGAAACTACAGAGAGATTTTGTTTAGGCTATATGGGGATTTTTTATTTTTGGGTAAAAATAAACAGCAGTGAATGTCAATGTCACTGTATTTATATAGCACATTTATAACACATCAATCAATCATCAATATAGCACATCAATCAGTTAAAAGCTTTATCAAAGAGATACGTTTTTAGTTGAGTTTTAAGGAACAAGATGGACGGCGGTCGTAAATGGAATGAATTAAACATTGTTTAGAGGAAGGACCTTCTTCTGCAGTGATTTCAGCACTCCATGGAATAAGTAGCAGTCTATATTACGCTAAAACACGCTTGAAGCTGGCTTGTTCAGAAAAACAAATGATTGGTGCATCCCTAACACATACGTATAACATTATAAAATGGAAAAATGCACTATTTAAACTAATTATCACATCTGCTCAACCTTGTTTACAGCACAGCAGTGGAAAAACTAAGCTCACGCAGCTAACGCTACCCTAAATTGGACCAAGACAGCTAATTAGGTTGGTTAAAGCAGACCACCTCTGTTCTCACCGTGGGAGATTTAGTGCGTGTTAGAAACAATAGCGCAGGTCTGCCAACTACTTGGTGTGTCAACACATTGACCTGCAGCAGAACACAAAACGAGCGGAATGGTTTGGATCAGAATCAAAGCAAAAGAACAAAGAGGTTTAGTGCATTGCAGGCTCTTTAATAGAACTTTGTGTAAAGTAAACAGATCCGGTCAGGTCCTACCCAGAGACACTCACAATCTTTGTTTACACAGTTGTCTGATTGTGAAATACCAGAGAGAGATGGATTGATACGATAATCCCACTTATCTGAACGCTGTAAGAAAACTGAGAATTCTGCATCATTCAGCATGATAGCTTTACCAACAAAACTGGGCCTGTTACGCAGCGATACAATCCTAAGCAAATACATTTCCCATAATCCTGTTTGCAAGAAGAGTACTACGAACCAGAAACCCACTCATAACTACTCAAAAGTGGTCTGTGTGGTGCATTTCTTGGGACGGTTAAGAAGCCCTTGCAAGAGAAATTCAAGGAGATTTCTCTCCAAACCAGAAATGCAGAGAATGCCAGTGGGTTGGTTTTCTGCCACAAACAACCCTGAGGTTGTGTGGCCCGCCTGTCTCCCCTTCATGAAGAGAGTGGGCGAGAATGCACAGCAGAGATAGTGACATGCTGTTAAATGAATTGCATGGGTTTAAAGAACTATCACAGCCTGAAATAAGCTTCTGAAGCTATAACTGGCAGGCTTTGGGAAGCTGAAGAAGGGCTGGTCAGCTTCTCCAGTACAACGATGGTTTCTTTCCAAGAGTCTGTCGGATGTGCTCTGAGCCACATCTATCAAGACAACTACTGCAGACATCAGGAATCAATTAGGGGCTTGTGTTTATCTTGGGTTTCTCAATTCGGTTGTGTGGCGCTTTCTCTTTGCACTTTTAACTGAAACTTTGGATTTGTTTACAATTTTGTGAATTTTCATTTCAGGCTAAAAGCCATCGAGGTCCAGAGCATAGCATTGCTTTGCTAAACTCAGTATAGATGAACTGCCCTTTTTGCATGTTTTGATTTTTATTGTACAGCTCCCCTTCAATTGTTTCAGTTAAAAAATCATTTCAGATGAGTTGTAGTTTTTAAATTGTGTCCTTTGAGACGTGCACAGCAAATTCGTGAGAGTAAAATTTACTCTTTTCAGAGAAGGACCAAATAGATTCTTTAAAAGCCTGAAAATGAAAACAATTAAAGCCTCAAATAAAATATTTTTTTTACTGAAAATGTATACTCTGTAAGAAATGTTTGTATTTCACTTCATAGAACTTGAATTTTTTTCCCCAAAAACAAAACTTCATACCTTTGTGATATAAGCTATGAGGGACCCTTCCAAATACACCCTGAACAGAGTCAATTTAACACTCTAGTTTTAACTTTTTTTTTTTTTTAAAGTGTGAACGCACTGCTCTGTTTTATTGGTGCATACCTTAAAGATGCCATAGTATGTCCCTTTTGAATACTTTATAATAAATATTTGACCCCTCTGGACACAAAAAAGGCAGAAACGAGTCGTTTCCTCCTACTGCAATGCTCACGCCACGCCCCCTGCTGGGTTTTGCTTGGTTGGCACTCAGAAAATTCTCCTGTTTTCAATGAGTTTGTAAAAAAATGGAGTCAACTTACTTTTTCACACTCCATAAACATTTATTTTTACATTTATAATTTTTACAGTGTATGAAAATGTGTACCTCACAGAGAAAGTTTTGGCGTTAAGTGTGCAAAGGTTTTTAACCAGCTACAGGAGCTTCCAAAACAAAATTCTTAACCTCTCAAGAACATAATGCAGGTACTTTAACAAATCCCAACTCTTGTTCTTTACATTCTTTTACTTTGTTTCCTTTCATTTGTTACTCAACTTCTAGAATTTAAGGACAAGATATTTTCCTCTTACGAGGTGACCAAGAGACATCCTGGAAGTGTTCAGATGGGTTGTGTTCCTGAGACCAGTGGAAGGACTCCAGTGAGGATTCAAGAGCCTGAGAACCAAAACTCCATGAACAAAGAGCATTTCTTTCACCAGAAACACTGCACAAATTCTTGATTGCAATAATATGAGAGCCAACTTGAACAGAACCACAAATGCAGGCTCAGCAGCACATCTGCAACCAGCTCCATTTGGGCCTTCATGGTTTCTTTGAACATCAAAGAAAAGCCACATTCAAAAATACACAAAAATTCCCCTTCAGTTTCCATAATGCAACCAATGTTGAGCCATAAAGTCTGTTTGAACAACAAAACATCCTCATTTTTAATAAATGACCCCTTAACATTCCCTTTATTCTTGTCACAGTCCTGAATCTCTAACAACCATCAATTTGTATTTTACATTTTTATTCATATTATAATAGCGTCTGAGCAGCTCTTGCCATTTGAAGCACATTCTGCATTCCCAGAAAATAATATTCAACACTGGAATATAACAAACTATTATGGATCCGCTTTGAAAAGGATCTTTCACGTGGTGAGCATCACAGCAGAGTTTACCAAACATTCAGTTTGAGTGTTAAATGTAAAATTTATTTTACATTTAGTGAGTTATAGTCTTTAAAAAAAAAAGCAGATGAAACTAAATGCTTTTCAAACTAACCTTTTGATTGAACTAGGTCTGCAACAAAAAGATTATTTGATTATTCAATTAATCGACTAATTGGATAAATGGTTTTTAAACTCTCTTATGCGAGAAATTTACCTTAAAAATTATCTACAAATTAACTCTCAAAGACATTTATTGGTAAAGACCACTCATTACCTCAAATAACTCTTTCTCTCTTTTCCTGTAACTGTTTCTTATACCTGTAAATATTTTAATATGAAATATTATGCTGTTTTTTTTAACAACTGTGATATTTAACTGATATAAACTGTGCATGCAGATTAGTCAACAACATAATAAGTAATCAATGATTTCCATCATCGAAAATAATCCAAGTGGAGTAATTGTCGAGGCTATGTGTAGCACACACTGTATGCTAACCCCAGGTGCTAACCGCGGGCGCTAACGGCAATGAATGAAAACACCGTAGCTGTTTCTAACCTTTTCTTCTGTCACCGTAGCCGACATTTAAATTTTTTTTACACCCTATTGTATTTACAGCCTATCCTGAACGTTATGATGTATGAACTTTCTCCATATTGACTGTAAAAAATGGCTTCCCTTCGTAGATTCTGGTCACGAAGAGGATTGTGCTCAATCAAGTTTGGCAGAAGAGTTACTGCAACAATGAAAACTGAAGTAAAAACTGTAATATGAGACGGAAAACACCGCCATGTTGTTCCCTGTGGAGGGGTTTGATTGGCTTTTTCTAATCCCACCACGACAGACTTAGGGCTAATTTCTAAATGCGGCGAGCAGCGTCACGTAAAGGAGGTCTCGAAGAATTTTTTTTATGAATCAGGCATCACAAATCATTTAGGAGTCGTTGGGAAAGCGAGTAATGAATCTAAATCAAACATTAATTGGGACGCTATTAACTAACTGATGTGTTTTTTTTTCCTCTTAGAAATTCATAAAGACAAGCAAAACCTGAACTTTTTCTGCTCTCGGAATCAAACCAGAAACGTTCATGCAGGGAGAGTTAATGCACTCAGAAAAATGAAACAATGAAGAACAGTCAATGCGTTTCCATCTCATAGCCCAAATAAACAAAACCCCAAACGAAAACATCTAGGCCACGTACTGAAGCATGGTTTACAAAACCACATGTGCCGTGCAATAACGTGAACCATTCGTCACCGTCCAATCAACGCTCAGAAAATAAACAAGCAAGCCTAGCTTTCACAAATCATTTTGTGTGTGTCATAGAGCAATGAGAGCAAACGTGCTAAAGGAGAGCATTGACAAAGATCGGTGGTAGTTCTCCTCTTCAGTTCGCCCACCTCTCGCGGCTCTCTTTCCTGCAAGCGTGTCAAGTCTACAGTGGCACTTCCTGTATGGCACTGCCAGCCTCTGCATCGACTCTCTAACGTTAACACAAGGGAAAAAACTCTCACCTTCCACAATGACAGAAGTCAAAAGTCCTTCATGGCATTTTAAACTAAACCGTTTGGCCTGTTCTGCAGCCTTTCTGCAACCAATCGAGTTTATGAAGCTAAACAGGGTACACAGTAAGGAAAGCAGATCAGTTCCAGATTTTCCATAAGAAAGTGGTTCAGTTCTGTTTCTGTTGAAAAGTTGCAAATGAAAGCCGACAGTGGCTTGCAAGCACATGCCAAAACCTTTCCTAAACAGAAGGAAAAGCAAGATACTTATGTTCTTAATCTTGTCCAGCTCTTTTTCATCATTTTACTCTCCTGCACAATGCAAGATAAGTTTCTGTTCAAGTTTCTGTTTTCTTTAAATCTTTTATATAATTGACATAAATAAAGTCTAGTTTGAGAAGGTTTGCATGATGCACTATATTTTAGGTTGTGTTCTTTACATGTAACCTGTATGCTGTAATATTTCCACGTATTTCCTCAGAATGCAGGATTAAACAATGTAACTCAGAGGCCTATTAGACTGGCGTCCGTATTGCGTTTCCAAAAAAACTTGGCTCCAGTAACGGTTTATTGTTGTGTGTGTGAAAGCAATCCTTAAGTAAAGGGCTGAGCAATATGACCAAATATCGATATCGATAAATATCAAGATACTGTCACGCCTTTATTCTAAAAAAAACCCTTTACTCTCAAAAAAGGTTTTACTTTTTGAAAGTTGTACAAACTGAGCTTTTCAACTATTTTTATTCACAGAACAAGGCAAACATTTTCTAAACATGAACAGTTTTGTGTAAAATTATTGTATATTTAAAATAATCACAATGTGGGTCAGATTAATCATTTTTAATTTATTATTTGATTTGGAGTCAATTTCCAATAAATTGTTAATATAATGGTATTCATAACCTGTAAAATTTGCACAAACAACATCAATATGTATTTCTTTGTATTCAGTCATTACCAATTATTATTTATACCATATTCTTATAAAAAGAGTTCAATGAGTTTTGTTTATTCAAGTCATGTTTTTTCCACTTTCAGCTCAACTGCACGTTCTCTAAACAAGATTTTCTCATTATGTTTTGTTTCCTGCATCTTCATGATGTGAAGGAACTGTAGCTGAGCTCAGAAGAACGAGCTGCTGTGATAAACTTAACTGAACTATGGAGCTGACTGCACTCTGCACATTTCTCTACACCGTTAGCATGAGTGTGTGTCTCCATAGGTTAAAAAAGATGTCCGTCAACTAGATAACCCAACCAGAAGCAAGTTTTATCGGGCTTACGGGCAAATCCCAGCTTCTGGTTGGACCGCGTCAATAGGAAGTGTTTGGACAGCAAACGGACAAAATATAGCTTTTACATTACATATATGCATTTGACAGATGCTTTTGTCCCAAGCGACTTACAGAAGTTTGCTCATAATAGAAGTTGTATCAACTGATCAATAAATCATAGCAGGAAGAAAATAAAGGAAGAAGATAAAGACAAAATAAAAAATAAAGAAAAGTAAAAAAAGGTTTTTCTTTTAATAATTTATTATAGTAGGTGTTCCCTGAAGTGAAGAGTTTTCAGTTGCTTTTTGAGAGCTGTTAGTGCTGCTGCTCTCCTGACTGCATCAGGAGTTTGTTCCAGCAGCCAGGGACAGTGAGAGAGAAGCTTCTGCTGAGAGATCTTCTGCCCTTGTGAGACGGAACCACGAGTCTCTGTTCCTTCTCTGAGCGCAGGCTTCTGGAGGACATGTAGGAGTGGAGGAGCTCGTGGAGGTAAACAGGGGCTGATCTGCAGATAGTTTTGTACGCCAGCTGCGATGAGTGAAGAGTGGAGGAACATGAGCTCACTTAGGTTTTGTTTGTAGCAGTTTTTATCTCAGAGCATGAATAGTGCGTGTGTGTTACCTCACACGACTCTGGAGCTCATACAATCATGTAAAAAACGATCCCGTGCACAGAAACCGAAAATACCCTCAGAAACGCGCTCAACAGGAAGTTATCAACCTCACATTTGACCTCCCTCGATCGTCTTTTCGAGATTGATGATAATTATCGATATCTAACTATCGCCTAGCCCTACTTTACCTTTCAGGAACCTTCAGCTAATGATTGGAATGTAAATGGCTTTTACTTATGCTAAAATATTATATATATATATATATATATATATATATATATATATATATATAGCATACGCGTGACTAAATATGTTTCTTTGTGTACTAATACCTGCTTTACAGCAATTTAGTTACATAGAAATGCCTATTTATATAATGGGGTAGATTGTTAGTGTTTAAATTGTTCATAAGTCAGGTTTTAACGAAGTTTGGAACAATTTGTAAGTTACTCCTAAATTGCTTTTTCAACAAATTGTTATGTTCTTCTGATTTAGAAAGCCAAACTTGCCTCCAAAGCTATAAACGTAAGAGAAACACTGACGCCAGAGCTTTATCTCTGAGTTTGAACTACTTGTTAATATCAAGGCAAAAACTATCCAACTGTGATCAGTTTAATGTAGTTTTATAGTATAGTCACAAGCTTTATGAGGTATTATACATCAAAGGGGTCAGATTATATCATTTATTCCCTTTTTTTAATTATGGAAATTCCTTTTTTATGTGTATGTAGGAACTTTCCTGAACATTTTACAATAAACTGTTACAAAAACAATTAGCCTGTACAAACAGAACACATTTCAAATGTTGACTAATATTATTATTATTTAATTATTGAGATCTACCAGTTTTATATTTCTAATTTAGCATGGTCCTTTTGAAAAGGAAAACATGAGGTTTATAATCATTATAATTTAAATTTACATGCTTTTGATTACAACCAATACTCCTTCATGAAACATGTTTCTAAACAATAGCTGTCGTTCTTCTGCTGTTTTCTTTTCTGCATCTTCATGATGTGAAAGAACCGTACATAAGCCATAACTACAAAAGACATCAGTAGACATGGGAAACCATGAAACCGGTATTTCCTACATGGGTCACCTGTGAAAAACAATGAAACATTTGTCAGAACGCTAATTTATGTCAGCAACGAGTCGATTTCAACATCCTTTAACAGTTTCACTTGAACCTTCGTGCAACACACCTAAAAATAATACACTAATTAAGCTCCTCCTGCATTGTTTAAAGTTATTGGTCTCTTAAAACCAGCAGGAGCTGTGTTTATCCAGGAATTGACTTTGAGACGCCAGGATTACAGGCTTCCATAGGGAGGACTTTATGGCTAGGTCGACTATCAAACGAAACTGCCCCAAAACAAAGCTTCCATTCCCGAGTAGCTCAATAAATTAAACCCAGATTCTTTGACATCCTGTCAGTTATTGTAATCGCAGCAGCCAATTATCAGATGCTTCGGCAATAATCTCATCTGACACGATCTGGGCTCAGAGCCACACTCGACAGAGACAAAGCTGAGAGAGAGAGACGAGGATGAAGAGAAGCATCTGTGGTCTAAAAGCATGACGCTGGAGGGCTTCCTCCATGACATTTAGAGCTCACCACTGGCCCAGTATTTTACCAGACACCCGACAAAACAAAAGCACATGTGGCGTCACTGCACCGTCACAGACCGCAGATTAACACCAAAACAGAGCAAAGAAGAACAAAACTCCGATGTTCTCCAACAATGCTGCCTGCACCAACAACACGGAGCACAGCATTTCCTTTGTAAAGCACCTAAATTATCTGTGTATGAATTAATTTGATTTAAACCAACACATTAAAATGATTCAGATTAACAGCGCTGTAAGTGTGTTCTCAGGGATGTCTTCCATGACTAACTGGTCGCATCCCGTCAGCTAATGTGGTGACATTTTCACACTCTGAAACATGACTGTTATCGGTTAGCTTGACGGTAGGAGGCCGGAGTGACAAAACTTTGCAGTTGTGACCAAAAAAATTATTTTATTAATGCTCAGGTGCAATAATCCCGGTAAACATCGGAAAAAAAAGGTAACAAAAAAAAATACACTATATTATTTACAATATCTACAGAAATAAACTTTTGCAGTTGTGCAGCACACATCCTACTCCTACAACAACCTACTCCAAATGAAAGCCTGGGAGCCCTTATATATTCCAAGCTCCGCCCCCATGGATCATACCATTTCAGATGGTGAAGATATTCACAGCTATGGGTAAACATCACAAAAAATTAATAAAACAGTAAAGCACTTATAAACTCAAAATACACTTATTCCCAACATAATTCAGACAAAACATTGCAAAATAAACAAATTATGAAAAAAGTTAATGGTGATCCTGATGATGTCATCATCCAAGATGGCGGAACAGCATGGCATGGTATTGGCAAAGTATAAAAGGACCAGGTTTTGAACTGAACAGGTTTGGTTCTGAAAGTAACAACGGTAAGTAAATGCAATGAATTTTCTATTAAATGTTGTGCTAAAATGACTGTGAGTGTATTTATTTCAACGTATGTACAACTGGAGTGTTTGGGCAGATCATTGTTCGTACAAACATAGGAAACTAAACGCTTTACGGATTAACTTTTAGCCTGCCACACAATCAACAGTCACAGTTTTACCCAACTGTGACAATGACGATATGCAAAACGACGTGGGATTGGCTGTGAGGGTCTCATGGGAGGGTCTTGACCAAAAAAAAGCTGCCAAAACCTCCAGGCTTTCCCTTAATCACTAGACTAGTGATGTCCTGATCAGGTTTTTTGACTAGCGGCACCTCGACATGGATATAAAAAAAAAAAGACATGTGAAAAATTATTTAAGACCAAAAATCGCAGAAATTTTAAACCTAAAATCTGATTTTTTCAGACATAAGACCCAGTGGAAACCCTGGTGTTCAAAAGAATAAAACACAAACGGTTTCATCACAAGGCTAGAGTTTGCCTGGGTGTTGTGTTTCTTGGCTCTTCTTCGTGACATCTTTTACGACTGAAACATTGTTCACACCAAAACTGATAGAACTCTTCTCCAGTAAGCAGGTGTTCCTCCTGAGGACTCCCATCCATGAGGTAACCAGGCTCAAAACTGTCTTGGCTTGCAGGAAAATTAGCCTGGGTCAGAAATGCATGACTTATACAAATTGAAAAAAAAATAATAATAAAAAAAATAAAAATAAATAAATACATGCATTGAATTCATGTTGAGAGATATTTTGTAATATAAAGATTGCCAAAGAATTATTTACGCTCAAGAAAGCACAAAACTGGTGAGTGAATTCTCAGTTCTCAGAATTCTCAGTTGAGAATTTTTTCGGGTTGTCTTTGAAGTTATGTTTCATTTTTATGCAATAAAACTTAATGTACGCATATTATTTTTTTATCCGCTCGTGCAAAATATAAGAAGGGAATATAATCCCACATGCAGATGGAGTAAATATTTCTCAGATAAACATGAATCGCAAGACTAATACACATGAAAGTTTGAAAATGATCAAATCAAGGAAAAAGACACTCTGCAGAGATCACATTTTGAGGACCACAAGATCACAACAAGAGGAAGTGAGCTTGAATAGTTCCATTTCTGCAATGAAATGTGACATTATGCAACAAGGGTTGACTAAGAAAATAATGCATGAAATAAAAAAAACCAGACTGACCGACTTCCAGTGATATGACGCACCTTGAAAAACTCTATATGTAAAAATTATCTATATGTAAAAATAATAATAGAATGATGAGATCCCTTCCCATGTTACTGGAGTAAAATGACACAGGATGGACTGGCTTTTTTCACTCTTCTTCTGCACTTCCTCTGCGCTCAAGCGCTTTCCAGAAATCAGCTCAACTGTGTTCAGGTCGTGATACTGCAATCCGAACAATTGCTGACACTCAGATTGAGATACGCGGGAGGCATGCTGGGTAATTCTCCTGATGTCGACTGAAATCCCAGCAAACACGTGACATATTTGAATATTAAAAATAAGTGTAATATAACGTCTACAGGAGATTGTTTGTATCAGAACTGGAGGAGTTGACGTCTTGTGCTCGATGGGACTACAAATGTTTGTGGTGAAAGTGATTCCAAGATGTTATTTTGTGATGTATGTGTAATGTGAAACTAGATCACCATACAATTTTGTACACCATCCCCTATTAAAATCATTACTTTATCAAATAAAAAACTAAAAATCATAAAAGAAAATTGCATTCCAATTGAATGGTAAAAGAGAGAGGAAAAAGACAAAACAAACAAATTAACAAACAAAAAATAATTCTAATAACAGCAGGCAAGAAAAGCAAGAATACAGCTAACACAATGTTATTTTATAGCATAGCACTTACATTGATTATTACACATTTCTGGGGATATGAAGGACATTGTTACATATTTTTGTCGTTTTGTGTTTTCTAAGAGATTTAAAGAGATATTTTCAATAGGAAGATTTTTAAGAAAGAGGTAGAGTTTAAGAACTTTTGTTTACGAATGTGAATGATGCAAATACAGACATATAGTCCAACAAGATATGATCATGCAATTCTTTATCATTTTAATTCTCATACTACATTAAAATGCATTTTAATGTCATACAACCATTCAAAAGTATCCTTACGAGAACTAGACGCCCCTAACACGTTATTTAAGCTATTTTGAAACTAGAAGAAGTCCTGTAAACGTTAAAACGACGTCGAATCAACGTATTATGGACTTACTTTTAGTGTCATGCGTTTGCTGGAATAGTTTGTCTCACAAGCAAACTTACGTAAGAAAACAAACTTTTCTCCTCACATGTTAACTATTTCTGGTGTGTGATGAAACGGAAAGTTGTAACAAGAAGAATATTTACACGGAAAGGTCTCAAACGTGGAAAACACACCCCGCAAGGTTGTCTTCGTGTTTTGCAATGTGACCAAAAAATAACTCACCGAGACTGTTCGTCGACCCATCCATGACTGACTCAGACACTCGTCGCAGAAATCACAGAAGCTGTTTTATGGAGATATCCCGCAGCATGCATAGCTCCTCCAGCGCTGCTGTCACACGCACCGCCGAGAGTTTGCGGGACTCGCGCGCAAACGCACGCACGCACGCACGCCGACGTAACCGTCAAATCAATTATCCAGGAAATGAGCTCGGTGTTTACACCGCATGAGGCAAGTGCTCGATCTCTTGAGCTGGATTGAACCCAGGAACAGCGTCCATGAAAACTTTCTGAGTTGGTGAAATTTATGTTGTACCGTATGCTAATGCTAACTCTGAAACATCAAGGACGGAATGGCGCTGGTTGTCAACAAATTATTCTAGTAAATCCCTATTTAAGACTAAATCTACTTTATTTTTGACGACTGCACAACTTTATTTTATCTTCAATGCCGCTCTGCCATCTAGCGTTTAATGCGCGAATAACGAAACGGAACTAAGAACGCTCACCGTTACGTTCCTGGAGGGAAGCTAAAAAATGACGCACCAGGAAGTCAGCCGGTGCATGTTTGAAGGAGACTTGACAGGAGAACGATATGAGTGAATTCAGCGATCGTAAGTCTTATTCAGACGTGAATTGTGATTTTTAATCGCATCGTTTGAGCGAATAAATATATTTGTATAGGTTTTTGTATAGTATAGTCTCTATTGTTTTAAAACTACGAAACTCAAAATAGAATGGACTTGTTTTCATGCACAAGTCTTGCTATAGCTTGAATAAACAGATTTTAAAAAGAATATCAGTAATAGTTGAAATGTATTACAAGAAACCGGTTCTACGTTTCGGAATTGACTTGACTTATTTTATAACTAGGTTTTTGCTGCAAACAGAACATATATTTACAAGCTCTGAAAGGTGTGTTTCTTAAAATTCAATATAGAAGTGACATTTAAAAAAAATACTTTAAATACAGATATTCGTTATTGTTAAATATGTTAATATAAATGTAAATTTTAATATAAACAAAATAAAAATTCTTTACTGTCACTTAATGTAGTCAATCCCACTCAAATACACGGTTTTAAAATAATGACCTATTTTTTTATGCAGAAAAAGCTGTCTTCTAAATGTAAATTTTTTTTGTTTTTTGCTCTTTTAAAAAAGTAATGTCTTTTATATTTATTTGTATTTCTTTATGCATTTTCTTCGTATTTATTTGTAAAATACATAATTTTATATAGTAATATTTGTTTAACAAATGAATGATGTCTCTTTATATTTATTGTGTTTAATCATGTATTTGTGAACACAAATACAGAAGTGGCATTAATAAATCTAGCATGTCTTCTAGCCTGAGCTGACCTGATCTTTGGGCGATTGTGATGAGACCATCATGAGTGCCCCTCGGCATCTTCTGCGCGTCCAGTGCATCAGCTGTGCCGCTGGTCTGTTCCTCGGACAGAAGCTGATCCTCTCTGCCAGCGCTCGTCTGCAAACCTCTGCATCGCCCCACATCCACAGCCAGGTACTCGCTTCTGTCACAGCATTCCCATAACATTGATAAAACATGATTAAGACGTGTAGGTTTCCTTCACATATCAAGCTCCTGAGGGCCTTCCATCGCAGCGCAGCAAGCACCAAAAACCATCGAAACCAAACAGGTCTTGATAGAGCAGTTGAAGATGTGACTCAGCACAAAGAAAAAACTTTAACCACACACGACGCCTTGTTTGAGCGAGTGACCGGCGACTTAAAGTCTCAGGATGACTTCAACAGGGTTCTGGAAGTGTTCAAATCGAAAGACATTCGCAGACGAGGTCACGTGGAGTTTATTTACGCAGCCCTGAAGAAGATGCCGGAATTCGGAGTTGAACGCAAACTGGAGGTTTACAACAAACTCCTGGATGTGTTTCCGAAGGAGGTGTTTGTGCCACACAACTTCATCCAGAGGATGTTCAACCACTACCCGCGCCAGCAGGAGTGTGGCGTTCAGGTGCTGGAGCAGATGGAGAGTTACGGTGTGTAAGCACCGGTTGGGTGGTTCTGAGAGGTTTTTAGGCCCCCATCGTTCGTATGACCTTTTCTCCCTTTAATATTCATAAAGAACATTTAGCATTGTCACACTCTGTGTTGCTAAGTATATTAAAACAAACACTTATTTAGCAACTTTATGTTTTCTTTTAAATGTGCCATTTATTTTACAGCTTTGTTTTTGAGATTCAGAAAAACAATCAAAATAAGATTTCATTTCCAAGAACAAAGTTATTCATTATTTTGGTTATAATTATTGAAAGGCATTTATTGACAGGACTTGTAATATTTGTATTATGAATAGTTCTTTCATTGTAGAGAGTAACACCTGCTCAATGCTTGACGGTGGTGAAACTTGAGAAAAAATATTAATATAGAAAATTATATGATAGTTGTTGACTTGAATAATGTCCAGACTAATCCTATTGTGGGGCTTTTATTTTGAAGGAGTGAACTATGTTATTCTAAACAGAGTTTTCTCAGATAAGGCAGAACATTTTCCTGAGCTGAGTTCTGCCTGTTTTTTGTTTATTAAAAACAGACCGACAATTCTTTATAGCAACTATATACATAGGGAAATGGATGTTTTTTGTTGTTTACTGCCATTTAGAGCTGGGCAGTAAAGCAATATTGATATTTATCGTCAATACACATTTTCTCAATAAGATGATGTGGATAACATGATCAGCGCGTTGCTAACTGCACTTCCAGGTTTCGCAGGCTGGATTGTTTTTCGATGTTTATATTAGCTCCAGAGTCGTAACAAATTTGCATTATTCATGCTAGATTAAAATCGCCACTTTTTTTCAGTTTTTTTTGCAAACAAAAGCTAGATTCCCATCTCTTTGTCGTGTTTCCACATCCATGCACTTATTATTGACTTGTTACATGATGCAGTTGACTAGCAGACCAATCAGAAGCTGGGCTTTGGCAGACCAATCAGAAGCTGGGCTTTGGCAGACCAATCAGAAGCTGGGCTTTGGCAGACCAATCAGAAGCTGGGCTTTGGCAGAAACTCTTGCTTCTGATTGATTTAGCTCGTTGACTGACATCTTTTTTAATCTATGGAGGAGATACACGTTCACACTCATATCGAAGATCAACGTGCAGAGTGGCATCAGCTCCAGAGTTTATTTGAGGTCAAACACATGTAAGTTTATCACAGCAGCTCGTTCTCGTGAGCTCAGATTCAGTTCTTTCTCATCATGAAGACGCAGGAATAAAACATAATGAGAAGATTGTCAGCTTTTGTTCAGAGAACGTAGAGTTGAGTCTGAAATTGGGGAAAAAAAGACAAATAAGCATATATTTCCATGTACTTGTTTTATGAATCTCTCAAACTAATTTCTAAGTGGATATACAATTGGTACAAATAATAATTAGTAATGACTGAACACAAAAATATTTACTCAATTTCTGATATTTGTGATCTTTTTACAGTTTAAGAATAAATTTTTTATAACAATTTAACTGAAACTCTCCAAATCACATTTCCCCTAATTAGAAAAATTATGAATAAAAAAAAATCTGTCCTATATATAAAACAAAAATCTGCTTTTATTTTTACCAGAATTAAAGATTTGACAATATCAAGATATATTTTTGGCCATATCGCTTAGCCCTAGCATCATCACAATTCTGCATGTCTACAAATAGCTTATATTTTTTTATTTTACTGGGGCACTGCAGGTTCCACGAGCCCCTAAAAAAGTCACCTTAATTCAGAAATCACGTTAGAGTTTCTTTTTTCATCGTGTCTATCCACCGTAGTTTCATGTGACCCTTGAATGAATGACTTTCTAATGCGTTGGGTTCTGCAGGTGTGATGCCGAACGTAGATACCAAGGTTATCCTGGCTCAGATTTTTGGGGAGAAGAGTCACCCAGTAAAGAAGTTACGGCGCATCATGTACTGGTTCCCCAAGTTTAAGCATGCAAACCCTTATCCAATCCCACATGTGCTTCCTAACGACCCGGTGGAGCTCGCGAAGTTCAGTCTGGCGCGGATTGCTGCTGATCTGGACGCTGAAATAACCGTCTACCAGGTGCGTCTTTTCTGTTGAGTTTCACAACTCAGGAAATAAAGGTGTTTGAAGGCGTTTATTCTAAAGAAAAGACAAACATCTTCACTCTGGTGTATTTGTTTTCTTTGCAGTATCCTTCCACTGATTTTACTGAGTCTGGAGAAAAGATCACACATCCGCATATTGTTGGTATGTTTATCTTTTAAGAGCCGCTACTATGGGTTTTTAGAAATGACCTTTTATGGAGTGAAACAAAGCTTTGACCCATAAAAACCCACGTCTGGAAGGTTTGAAAAGGTTTTTATTTAGCTCTATTCTTTTTAGTGAAAAGGAGGTGAGAGTTCTTATGGGGTACATTTGAGTTTTAAAGGTGAAAGTTCTTTTTATAGCAAGTTAATGTCTTTCATAAGAAAGTACAGTGGCCGAGAGGTGCAAAAATAATTCATGATTACAAGAGCAAAATAACCATTAAAAAACCAATTACACATCGAAAAACACAATAACAATTCAGAAAACACAATGACAAATTTGAAAACAGAAAGTGACATTTCGAACCGGAAAGGGATTATACTATTTAAGAACCGACAAATTGGCGCTGATTGGATGACATTTCTGTCAATCACAAACAAGAGGTACTTGAACTATTTCTGTAGTTTTCGCCAAAATATAAGGTTATAATTAATAAAATAGAATGAATTAATTCCCACATGAACTTCAGAACTAGTGGAGGAGTAGCTTCGTATTGCACTGCATTTACGTGTTTCCCTTTCACTTCCTCATTAGTTTGATTGACAGAAGACTCGTCCAATCAGCACCAACTTGTCAGTGATTGGACGAGTCAGTTAGAATGTGTTCTTTTGAATATTTCATTAGTAATTTTTTTAATTGATTGAATTTCACACTGTTGAATTGCTTTTGATTAGATGTTAATTTAATTGTTTTGTGATTGTTCCGATCATTAGCTGTAAAAAAAGTAAAAAAAAAAAAGGCTTAGAGTGGGTGTACCCAGTAATCGAAAATGCATCCACAGAGGCAGGACATAGCAGTAAAGGTCTTTGAACATTTGATTGGCTGAAGGTTTAAATTTGATATATATAAAACAAACAAAAATAATAATAATTCACTCCCTGTGAGTGTTCATGAATGTCAAAACTAGCAAATCAACAAACCTGATGGAGCCAGAGGTGGAAACATGTTTTTCAGCTCCCAAGTTGGTCATTTTTAACATTGGAGTGAATGAGAACTTGCTCCCTTTTGGAGTCAGCCTCAAGTGTCTGCACGAGGAACTGCAGTTCAGTCACTTCCTGTTACGCATCGAGAGGGAAAGCTGGAGGTTGCACCTTGGTTTCGGATATATTACCACGGATGACATTGTGCTATTAATGAAAATACTTCTGTTGTATCGAGATGTTCTGATCAGTGGAAGTGGGTGGCTTTACGGTATTTACTATATATACTACTTGATATATATACAGGGTTTCTCCTGGGTCTCAAATTTAAAATTCCAAATAAATAATCATAAATAGGTCATAAATATCTTTTTACATTTTTTTCTGATGTCCATGTAAAGCACATTTGATATGTGTTTTTGTTGTTGCTTGGGGTTGCCAGGGATGTAGAAAATGTTCCTAAATGCTAAAAATAATGAAGAAAGTGATGGTTAAGCTTTCAAACTATGTTTCTTATGATATGATGAAGGTCTTAAATTTGATACTTAACTGTTTTAAATTTTACCTTATCAAACCTGCAGAAACGTTGGATATTGATGTTGAATCAGATTTAACTTTTTTTTATAAATATATACATTTTTGTTTTTCATAATGCCAGGCATTCAGAGTCCCGACCAGCGCTCTCTGCTGGCCAAACACAATACCAGTAAGCCTGTGTTTGTGGAAGGCCCTTTTCCCCTTTGGCTCAGGAAGACCTGCGTACACTACTTCCTGCTCAGAGCGGACCCAGTCCCTCCTGGGGAAAAGGTACCAGGAAAAGCATCACCTCCTTCGGTTTCATTTTCTATTTGCCTCATGATTCACTTACTTTGTAGATGGAGGAAGAATTAGACCCCGAGTTGATCTGCCCGGAGCAGAGCCTGTTCTTTCCTCGCCGGCTGGATCTGAACTTGGATGTAGACTTGGGTGAAGACTTTAGTTTCGATGTGGACGACGGTGAGATTTGCACTGCGTGGAAGACAAATTCTCCAATTGTTTCTAAATTGTTGCTTGTATTTTACCACTGAACTGCTAAAAAAAAACTTACATTTACATTTATGCATTTGGCAGACGCTTTTGTCCAAAGTGGCAATTTGTTACACCGTCGAAGTCTATCTCAGCTTGTCATAATAGAAATTATATCAACTGTATCTTGCTCTACATACTATGATTCTTGCATGCTGAATCATTTCAAGACTTTAAGCATGTATGCATCTTAAAGGGCTGATTGCAGTGGATCTTACATTTTTAATATATGAGTGCTTACACACCAGCTGGAAAGAACGCAGTGCGTTCATGCGTCAGTTTTCAAGAAACACACTGAGTGTTTTTTTTGTCACGCGGAGAAAACTGCATGATTGGTTCCCCTGTTCACATGACTGAAGTTTCCTGACTCCAATTGATAGCGCTAACAGCACACAATGCTCTCTTGAGATGAAAGAGAGAAAATGCTTTTTAAAAATTTTTTATTGCAGCCCAAAGTTACCCAAATCTGATTTTTTTTTCTCTTATGTGACCTGTATCTGATATTTTCAGGAGTGTCTGAACAGCTCAATTTTGAGTTTTCCAAATCTGACACGAGTCGCTTTCAATTGAGCTCCTGAATCTGATACATATCAGATTTATTTGCAATGTGACCGCAGTCTGAACAGCCAGGTCGCTGGCTTATCCAACTTTTACA
This sequence comes from Danionella dracula, assembly GCA_900490495.1. Taxonomy (NCBI): domain Eukaryota; kingdom Metazoa; phylum Chordata; class Actinopteri; order Cypriniformes; family Danionidae; genus Danionella; species Danionella dracula. The sequence goes on from UELW01000145.1 coordinate 1,999,497, forward strand.
TCATTGTACGGAGGCAAACGTCTCATTGCTGGGCGCAGCCGGGAAGTTTAACATCAATCATGGCCGAAAACAGAGCTGAAAGCAGTCAGTGGAAGAAAAGTGAAGTAATAGATATAATAAATATTAAAAAATTTTTTTTGTCTACTTCTTGATATGATTTGGTTGATATGATTACGGCTACGATCAGAAATAAAATGAAGTAAAGTCAAACCAGCACCTCGAATCACATTCTTGTTCCAGTTTACTTTCGTCCAACGAGCAGGATTGCTTTCATATTTACGATGAATAAAAATTGCATATTGTTTGTAATGTGAACAAGCACAAAATAAATCAGAATTGAGCATTAAGCCCTGCAGTCTGAACGTAGCCAAAAAAACAAGTAGTGCATCCGTGTTTATGAATGAATCGATCATTCGCTCACAGAGAGCAGAACCTCTGAAACACACTGCTCACCTTTCTCATTTTCTATGTTTTCGTGTTTCAATAAAAAATTTTAAAAACGTCGTATACAATGAAAGATGGATTTAAAAGCAACATAGAAGTGTTGTTTGCTAACTCTTGTTCATATCAGAGATGTCATATAAATGCGTTTAAAGCTTAATCTCAAAGCTCACCTTTCACATTTTGTGTTTTTGTGTCTTATCAACTCAAAGACTAATCATTTTCCAGTGAATCAGTGCTTTAACAGCGACGAGAAATTGCTGGGTTCTGATCTGACCACTCCCACACCATCTTGCATCAAGGAGAGAAGCTCCCTCTTTCTCTTATCTTCTCTTCACTCAGAGATAAAAATACACATCGGAGAAAACAAACAAAAGAACTAGAAATGGAGCTGGAGGACCTAGAGCTGCTGCTATAAATGGTCCGTTTGCGAGACTGGTTGAGGGTTATAGTTACAGACGAGTTCGCTCTTCTTCTTCTGTATGAACAAGCCTCATGCGCAAAGTAATGTGCTGCTGCACCATCTAGTGTTTAGAAGAGGGGCTATGCACTCATTTTTGACCACAAAAGATTTCACTACACTGTTTAGAGAGCTTGAGGAATGGTAGGGTATCCCAAACTCATTCTAAGCCCTCGCAGGAGCCCTGCAAATGTCGTAAAAAGAGGAAATTAGATGTTTTTGGATTGATTAAATCACACAGGTTCTAACACTGTGGTTTTGATCCTGCAGTTGAAGAGGGAGCGGTTTACGGGATGTGCATGGCGGGTCAGAGCGATCAAGCCACTCTCTCGCAGTGGATTTCTGGCCTTCAGGAGACCTGTCCAATCCTGGGTCAGATTCCTACAGTGTTCCGCCTCGAGACGGGGCCGCGAGAGCTGCAACCTTCAGCAGAAGCTCAGAGCTTTGAGCAGGAGGAGGATTGTGATCAAAATCGAGAGGAAGAGAACGAACCACTACGCTCAAAAGGAGTTAAACAGTGAAATTTAGCATTTCAAAGTAGAAAACAGTGAATTTGCAGATTGCTCTCAGCTGAAGGTCAGAAGCACAGCTCGAGGTGACATGAATTCAGTTGTTAGTGTTGCAGTATTTTAGGAAATCTGTTTAAATTATGTTTATAAGTACTGCAACTACTGCTTTACCAATCTACAGTGCAATAAACACAGTTCTTCAATACTTTTAATTTTGTGAATTAGTTTTAATTACAAAAATAATACATTTTACTTATGAGGCACCTTTCATGGTTACAAAATTCCTACACCGAAAAATCTTTAAGTTCACAACATTTAGCTTCGCAAAAGCTGCAGATTTGAATGCCAACCGGAGCAAGACTAGATGTATAATTAAAAAAACTATCTCGTCCAGACCAAATGCACCAAACTACAGATCTGAACACATCTTCAGAGCAGTTACCCAGAGAGGAGGCGGCAAGTATGAACCGAGTTCACTCTAACTGAACACTAAGCTAACCCATCAATAAAACATCTTGGTTTTTGAGGAGCTGCTCTGTGCAGCAAGCTCTGAACAAATTTAACCACTGGACTGCCAAACCATCTAACTTTTTCAATAACCAGTGATAGATGCGTTTGCTTTGACTGACAGATATATCTTTATTTATGAAATCATAAAAATTCAAGCTCTCAAAATGAATGTTACAAAAGCTTATTCCAGAATCTAATAGAAACATGTTTTGACTCAACTAAACTATTTTACGGTCAGAATACAGGTTTTTTTCCCTCATACATATTTAGGTGATATCTAATAGATTAAGACACTATACAGATAAATTCTCAAGCACTTTTTTTAATATACAAAAGATGATTTTGTAAACGTCTTAATAGCAAACCACTTAATGTGCGTGCTTAACTATTGGACTAATGTCCATCTTTGAAGTTGCCTTAGTGTGTGCTTTTTGACCCCTCTAGACTATCACTGCATCCTTAATAATTTTCAAAAGGCAGTATTTATTGTAAAATGTCTTTGAATTCGGCACACAGAAAATCCACCCATTTCTGATGAATACATGTATCTTTTGGTAAACCAAAAACACCTTTGAGCTGGTACTTGTACATGTTTCATGACGATGAACTGCATTAGCACCTTATCTGATTGGTTAATGGGTGGTGCTGTGGGCATCGAGCTGTTTAGAGCTCCCAGAAAAAGAAAATAGTTTTACACAAACAAGCATGAATCGATATCACTTGAGTGAACAATGATAAAACATGCTCGTCTTTAGTAGTTTACATTATACAGCACCTTTAATACTATAAAGTGAAGTAAAAAAGATAAATTATGTTAAATAAACTGACTTATTAAACAAAATATAATTGAATTTAAGGGGTCTAATTGGAAAAGAGCATAAACTGAACTTCAATAAAGAAAAACAGGAAAATTGAGCCAGATTTTACAGAATATAATTGTCAATTCTGTTTTTAAAAAGACATTCGTTTACAAATAATTTTTTTTTACACATTTCTTTAAAGCCTTTACAGCAACAGTACAGAATTTAGTAACACATGAAAGTAACACATGAAATTTTCATTTGAAAAGACTTGTTATGAATAGATTGTGCAAAACGTAATTATTCTCCTAAGGAAGTGTGAAAACATTAAAAGGTCATGAAACCCCCTAAAAGAGCTTAGATTAAAATAAAAACTTTCCAGCTGTTTCGAAAGAAATGTGGCCCAGTGATGTGTGCAAATCACCCCTAAAGCAATAAAAATCCATTTAGGATTTTACTTTGATCCCAACAAATGCTTTTTACTCTCTGAGAATGAGCTGGTGTGAAACTTACAGTAAATGAGGTCAAATACTGTAAGACCCTCCCATTAATTACCATAAACCCCGCCCCTCCGCATCTGGTTGTAAACAAAATAGACTTTATTTTGCTCGTGAGGAGCGCTGGGTTCAAAGGTCTGCAATGTTTTGGAGAAAGTACAGAAATTAAGAGCCTATAAACCGCGCTCAGAACATCATCAAGCAGAAGGTGTGAGCGTGCGTGTGTGTGTGAGGAGCGTTGCTCTGTACGAACAGTTAACATGTCTATAATAAAAATAATTCAATACAATGTTCAAAATCTCCTTTATCTAAAAGCTTTAAAGCTGTACTTGAATTTAATCCATTTAAAACACGTTCCAAAGATGAAACGGAATCAAACCAAAGTAGAAGCATCTTAAAATTTGTTTAATAATTTCAAAGAGTCGAACCAGGTTTACAGGATCATCTGGTTTTCGGAGAAATTTGCTATTCGGAGTTCTCAAGTCTTTTCAAAAACAGTTTAGCTTCTGTGGAGAACGCCTGCTTCGGATTTTCCATAAAACGTCTAACTTTATTGTGAATGAAAGTGGTGGTTTAATTGATGGAGTGCATTAAGATTGGAAAAGAGTGTGAAAAAGAGAAAAACGTTAAGCAAAACCGCCTCAAGTCCCTTTTCGTAAACCTTTTCAGTTTATTTAGCATCAAAAACTGCTGAGTCATAGGGGCAAGGCTTAATTTGTTACACCAGAGAGAGCGATAGATAGAGAGGGAGAAAGAGAGGGAAAGAGCAAGAGAGAGAGACATAGAGGGAAATTGAGAGACAGACAAAAAGAGAGAGAGAGAGAGAGAGAGATGTGCTGATAGAGATTCCATGACGTAAAGCCGGACAGACATATATATCAATCTCAGTAACCTTTCAGAATCACCCCATTACCCTTAAATTGCTCTAAAATTTAAGGGTAAAAAAACCCTGAAGTCCCGCTCCGTTTTAACCCTTAAATTGCACCAAACTAAAGCAGAACAGAAAACAAGGATGAAACTTATTTGACATCTGCTCAATTACTTTTGGGTTTTTTTTAAGGCAATACTGAGTCCTGAAGCTTTAATCGAATCGTGTCGAGTGTTTTAGAGGAATAGCTCCTTTAACAGACCCTGGCATATGTTGAAGTGAAACAAGTCCTGACCAGAATCTTCTCTCTCCCTCTGACCCTGCTGGAACAGCCCCTCCGCATGGACAAATTAATCACTGCAGAGCGGTATCATGAGCCTTTAAGTGTCCAAATACAAAAAAAAAAGAAAGAGTACTCTTTAAAACGCTTTAAAATAAATCAACCATGTCTCAGATTTGCTCTTTTTCATCTCTCTCAAAAAAAGAGCCTTGTTATCTCTATCCAGGAGTGTCACCTGTCACCGTTGAAGCTGGCGAGTGAGGGAATGCTCTCGCACGGCCACCTGCTCATCCCAAGCATCCAGAAAGCAGCTCCGCTCCGAGGCCCCGAGTGCGAGCGTCTCAGGATGAAGCTCCTGGACGTGAGCCTCCGCCTCCCTCACGCTCACCGAGTACAGCTGACCTCCACACACCATGCACACCAGCAGCAGGCTCACGGCGTCCAAGTCCATCAGGTAGCGCTCTCTCCACTCGGACGCAGACAGAGCTTCCTCTGGAGCTTCTTTCAGAACAAGAACTCTTATTAGATTCCGTTTACAGTAAACCGTTGTTTGGTAGTAAAAGCGCATTACCTTTGAATGCAGGCGGAGACGACTCCGTCAGATCAACTAAACGATCGTCTGAGGGTTCACTGTTGGAAAGAGGAAACAAACAATTTCTGAATAATCTTAAACGGAGTTAATTTACTAATTACGTCATCGTTATTTTCTTTAATAATTTAAGCAACTTCAACTTCAAGCAGCAAAATACGTTTATCAAGTGAGCTTCACATGAAGAAAAATCAGAAAAATACAAGCTGTGAAAAATTAAGACTTTTTAAGGCCTACAATTTGCGCTTTTAAAATGTACACTTTTTAAGACCCAGCAAAAACCCTGAATTCTGGTCACACAGTTCTAGCTAAAAGACGTCTCTGATATAAAGTCTTTGCAAGCAGTGCAGGCCAGCAGGGGGCAGCAAGCTAGAGTGCTTTAAGCTCATGATTTAAAGTTGTTTATAGAGAACTCACCTTTTAGTTACTGCTGAGGCGAAACCAGTTTGCGTCTGAGCCTAGAAGGTCAATGAAAAACAATGTATTAGTTAATTAAACAACCCCATCCATTATCAAGCAGAATAAATAAATAAGCTTTCACAGAAACAAAGAGCAGCTGTGTGAAGAAAAAACAAGGTGAGATGATCTCAAAATGTGCTCCACAAACTAAATCTAACAAAGCTTCACCCACACCCTTCATCCCAAAGATTATCAGGTTTATTTGCAGAGCACATTTCGTACACAGGATAATTAAAAGTGCTTTACATTGGAATTAAAGAATAAAAATAAAGTACATTTAATAAAGTCAAGCATAAAAAAGTCATATAAAATCAAAGTGATTAAAAACTGAAAATGTAAAACATTGATTAAAATATAGATTAAGATGTGAAGTACAGAGATAAAATAGTTGTTGGACGTTGGTGCTCAGTCGACAAAAGGTGAGTCAACTAAACAGGTGAGTCTTTAGCCTGGATTTAAACGTGACTAAAGTGTTGGCACCCTTGATCTCCTCTGGAAGCTGGTTCATCTGTGGGCCGCAGGGGAACTAAAGGAGTATTTTCCCTGAGTGGAATTAACCCGGGGGAGATCTAATTTATTTGATCTGAGGATCTCAGCTCTCTGATTGGTGTGTATTCTCTGATCTTCTCTGTTAGGTATTTAGGTGCTAAATTATGTTTGGACTTCTATACGAGCAGCAGAACTTTAAAATCTATTCTGAAGGAGACCGGCAAGTCCTCCTGTACCGCTCAAAGTCTCTGAGGTCTCTGAGAAACGTTCATTTTTAGAGTTGGAGAGTGTTTTAAAATCTAGATAGCTAATCATTTAAAGTAACCAAAAACAACAATATATTAAATTATTTTGAGGAAAAACCTATATAATCAATGCCATGTTCAGACCAGCAGTTCAAGCGGCCATGTCATAGAGTGCACAGATATGCCGGAGGCACTGGGGCCCCACACAAGGCCTCCCTCTCTCTCCAAACTGCCCCGAGCTAAAAGAGGCCTCCAAAAATGACTGATATTCTGGTGCTGAGGTATGGTTGGGGCCTCCGATGGGGCCCCATAAACACTGCACCAATTCAATAGAACCAACCCCCACACGAGAGGGCAAAATTTTGTGCAGAGGGGCCCCAGGGACATAAAGCATGCGGTGGTAGTGTTACAAGCTTTTTGGGACGTGGTGATGTTAGGGTTTTGGTTAAATGCAGCTGAAACAAGCGAGGGTTTGATTTTTGACTTAAAGGGTCCCTGACATTGTGTTATTTTTAATAATATATTGTTCACATTGGTCTAATTGTATGAGAGATGTGATTCTTTCACTTATAAAGTCTCTATTTTTAATTAAAATTGCAATCCGGGCTTATTCCGGAAATTTAATTCGGCAAACTTTGTAGCCACTTCCCAGTTAATCACCTATTGGTTAGCGATTTGCATATTCATGACTCTAGTGACATCATCAGAGGTGTGAATAAAATCAGTTTTTAAAAGAAACTAATTGGTTTTTGTTTGGGAATATTTGTGGATTTTTTTTATTCAATCTACTCTTATAAATCACTATAAAAGCCACAAAAGGCTCACTATTTAAAGATTCTACAGCGATGGATGGAATTTTGTGTTTAGGTAAATGAAAGTAGCTCAAACTTTCAAAGGAATAAAACGATTCATTTATAGACAGTGAATTGAGTGCTATAGAAAAAAAATGTATGCAGCTGAAAAATGAGATGTTTGTTCTGCGCATGCTGCATGCAGCGAAAACCTCAAGATGAATCCTTTCATCTGTGGCGCAGGAAAGAAGAGCATTTTTTCTGTCTCACCACAGCTCTGCACTTTGATCCGTTTTTGCAAAAACAGTTTTGCCACGTGAAGCTTAGATTGCCACTTGTTAATAACTATTTTATCTATTGCTATCTACTTTATTTTATTTTATTTATCTAAGCAGTAGCAGCCCACAGTAATTTTTTTTGCTCCGATGCTGAAAAAAATTATTCTGTGGGAAGTGTTTTATTAATTTAAAAGTTTGTTATTAAAAAATCTTTAGTAATATTAATAACTAAAACATACATAACAATATGCAAAAGGCCATAGCGGGTACGTGAGAGGGGAGAACAAAATAACAACAAAATATCAATAAATTAACAAACGTTAGTCATTCTTCCCATAATCAAGATTTATCAATGTATTTCCAGATTTTACAGCTTTAAATGGATAATGCTTGCAGTGGATGTTTTGTAAAATCTCATTTTTTTAAAGTGAGGGCTTGTATCGCAACTCTGATGGAACAAAGTCTCTTGTGCAGCAGCTTCCTTTACATCAGAGGTGTAAGAGAAATGATCGATCCTCTCACAGAGAGCAAAATCTCTCAAACACACAACTTTGTATTTGCATTGTACACAACATTGAAGTTTAAGTGGGAAAAAGCCTTTTGTGGAGTGGCACACTATACTAACTAGATCTGTTTTGACAGCATTAGAGGACTTTCTCTGCAGCTGAATTTAAAGTAATTATGTTGTTTTTGCTACATTTAGGAATTAATAGTAGTCTGAATGAAGAGTAAAAAAAGTGTTTCTCTGTCTACTCGAGCAACATTTAGCATCAAGGAGAGAAGTTTTAAAGGAGATGCAGGGGAGAGGTCTGGTATGCAAGGGAAAAAATCAGTTGTGGACAATTGTGTGACTGCCTGATGGACAGAGGGGCCTCTGGTGAGCAACTCATGGACTTGCCACACCCTGAACATGCACCTACAGCACAGACAGCAGTTGAAGCTGAAGCCACTGAACTCTTAAGTTCACAAGAGGTATACAAAAATGAATACAGTGAGTCTCTCATTGAGACGAGGGAAGATGCAGCGGCTCGTCTCCGGCGCCAGAGAAGCAGCTGATGATGGACGACCAGAACTTTGAGCGGAGAAAAGACTTGTGCTTTGAGAACCAACAACAAATTTTATTCTACACTGGTTTTGTACTGTTTTACTTCATTTTGTTACTGACCATCAAGTTTTTTATTTAAAATGTTTTTAAGAATTTGAGAGTTTAGAACTTAGGGCAGATTCAACTTACCTAACCTTACCTTAGAACAATTTCAAAGAAAAAAAATTGAAGGTGTAAAGGATTAATTGAACACCAGAAAACAAAATTGAAAAATCATGCAAAGCAGGAAATGCTCTGGAGCAGAGCTGCACAGATGTGTACGGGTCTTAAGCCAGATGTTTAAAAAGTAACCTGTGCATCCTGGTTTTGTAGTGGGACCGGCACATGGAATTTCTTTCCCTCTCGAGCTGCTTTTCTAGCTCTCTGCTCCTGCTTCTTGATCCTCCATTGCATTCGTCTCTGCAGGATCAACTCCTCTGGATCATTGAGCGGTTTTGGTGCTGCCACTCTTTGGCTTCTGTTTTTTTTTGATCTATTGCCACTTCGAGTCTGTGTAGGTTTAATGCGTCTTCTTGAGTTCCTCTGAAAAGGCAAGTGTCTCTGTTGAGAGGTGGCACTGGAAGTATCTTGCATGGGAGCTGCACTGCACGCTCTCTTCTGCGGAGTCTGAAAAAAAAAAGGCTGCTTTTAGGAACCTAAAATGACACAAAAATGCAGTCTACCGATAAAACTATTTTCTACCTGAAAGCTGAAACTTTTGGCACTCCTGTCAGTAGAAGAAACACTTGGAGCTTTAAACTACATAAAACGAGTTTTTATTTTACAAGAAATCAAACTTGATTAGATTATTGAGGAGGAGTAAGAAACTGCTAGCACCGGCTTCTGAACACAAGAAATGTGCATAGGTCAGCTTTTTCCTGCACTGTTTGAAGACCTTTGGAAGTTTCATCAATGTACATAAATAGGGACCACAAAAAGATGAAAGATGAAAATGATTACAAAACTTTCTTTTTGATTACTCATACCAAACACAAGTTTACAAAATAACAGATGGTCATTTAGACCATGTGCACAAATTCTTATTGCTCTATATGATAAAGAAAAAACTTGCATACAACTGAGCACGGTTTTAAAGACATTGTGAAAGCCATGCCAATCCAATAGATTGGGAACTCTTAACCCTGCGGTTACATCTGCCAATCAGAAGCCTCCAAACTAGTTTTCCCTTTTAATGTCTGGGCAAAAACAGCTCACACAAAGATAATAACGACGTCTTTGAAAATTTAAGATTATCCCACCATTCTTTACCAGCAACTATTTTGTTTTCGAAACGGTGCCATTTATTTGAGGCTTAATCTGGTTCTTGTTAAAACCAGGCAACAAAAAAAGTGAGCAAAATGGGCATGTCCGCAAGCATTGAGATGCAGTTGGCTGTATCTGTTCTGTGATTAAATTTGTTATTAAATACATAAAGTGTGCACTTAATCCTATACATGTCGTTAGCCATGCTTTAGTACAGTGAAAAGAATCTTACCCGGTGTACTTAAAAAAAACTTCACCTTGGCAAACATTTCTAAAAACTCCCAGTTATGCAAAAACTTCTCCGTGTACATTTTTTTAAAATTACGCAGTACATGCGGACAGGGTCTTAAACATCCCTTAAAAACACAATATCCCATAAGACCCTATGGCAGGGTTCCTCAAGTCCTGGAGGAAACCCTGCCCATTTTAGTTGAAACCCTGCACTATATACAAACTACTCTAGCTTTAGACAATCAGAGAGAACCCTAATTAGTGCAACGGGTGTGTTTCATGATGGTTGAACCAAATACGTGCAGGTTTGGAAACCCATGCCATATGGTAACACATATTACACTAGCGATTAAAGTGTTGTAGAAATATCCTTATTTAGCTCCATTATTTTCTTTAGCACTCAAAAATTCTTGTTATGGAAAATAAGGTTAAACTCTAATGGGTTAAATATTGCTCAATCTTCTCTTGCATACAGAACTCGCTCAATAGTTGTTTGAGCCAGATTTCTACATCTGCGTAGAGAACCAAGCAGCCATGAGCATTTATAACGCTGTGTGCTACCTGTGTAGCACAGTAGCAGCACTTCCTAATCACTAGGTAGCAGTAGCTAGTTTTGTGTATTTTCCTGTTTATAGAAACAACAGCACCTTAACCCAAGCAGGCTGTGTTGAAGATAATAAAAATAAAACAGATGGAAAAAGTATTTTATATTTAAACACTCTCACCATCTCTCACACGAATAATTTATTATTTAGATGTTAAGTCAATGGGAGGATGTGATCTTGAATTCATGCGGACAAGGTGAAGCTTATATTGCAGGTTCAGCCAAACAAATCAATCATGATCTTCCTCTAAATTACTGACTTGCTTGCTCTGGAGGAGAAAAACACAATAACAATAGCAGAAAAGCTGGTCATACCTGACTTTGCTTATCAAAGAATTAGGTGAGTAGCACTGATTCAATCCAGGAAGTTTCAACGCAGTTACCCGTGTCTACCATTTGAATCTTCAAGAATATCAGTCTAGCAGACAACAGAACTATTCGTGCCAAGCAATTCACCCAAAATGCTATCCTACCCCCAAAAAAATTCTGAAGATGAAATTAATAGAAGAGACATCATTTCATTTTCTATCCTAGATAGCAGTTCCCCCCCCTTTAACATAGCGAATATAATTGGAAACAAATCTATATTTTTAGATCCAAATCTAAAATTATGATCAACAAAACAAAAAACAGCACCTCACCTGTTGAGAAATACTGCAATTTCCATCTTTGCTTGCTCTTTTGGCTCTTTGTTGTCTTTTCATAATCCTCCAATATTCCCTCTTTTTTTGTAGCTTGTCTCCCTTACCAAGTTCCTCAATTTGATAGGTTTGTAAATGTTTGACATTGGCTCCAGCATCGCTGAACTTCTGCATGTTTTTACACTGAGGATCCTCAGCTAGCAGAAAAAGTCCCACTGGATCATCTTTAGGCATATCCAGACTGGTGTCTTCAAATGGTGTAAGATAGTCAATGTCTTCGAAATTGTCATCTTTAAGGATTTCTTGCTTTATTAGGTCAAAATCTTCAAAATAGGGCTCTACATTTTCAGATTCAAGAGGGTCATCGTTAGTCAATGGAACAGGCTCTTCCTCCCTCTTCACTTGAACTTCAATTACATCGTTGTCCTCCAGGGTGGTAAGTGACTCCTCAAAGATCTTCTTCATAGAAGCAACAGCCTCCAGTGTAGAGTCAAGATAGCTCAGACCTCCCGACGATTCACGGTCCAATTCAGACACATCAATGTTGACGCAAGGAGTTAAGGCTGGGATTGAAAACACAGATTGTATGGTGGGATAGATGTGCTCTTCTTTTATAGGAGTTGGGGGATCGATTAAAGACTCGTTCACTGTAGAATTAGACAAACCAATAGTGTGCCTTTGGGTTGACTTCTTAATTTGCTTTCTCTGCTTTAAGAGCAAAACCTTTGAACGAAGGAGTCCACTTCCAATCCGGGCTCTTTGCTCTCGTTTCTTAGTCCTCCAGTACTCCCTCAAACGAGCAATTCTTTCTTCTTCTGTTTGGATTGGTGTATGATTTCCTTTAGTTGAATCTTTGGCTACTTTAGACTTTCCCTTAGAACGCTGATAACCATTTGTAAGATTTCTAGACACAACATACTGCGAGAACACATTCTTTGTGTTGCATTTTGTAAGTGGATCAAGGGGCACGTCTGTTTTATGGTGGATCTTTAAACTTTCAATGATTTTAACATTGCAAAAGTTGTGCTTTCTTTGTAGAGAAGCCTCAGAAAAATTCCCCAAGATGGAAGCATCTTTTGTGGTAAAACATTGAACAGTCTGTGAAGATTTCACTTGGGCTTTGGGGTTTGATCTCGCTTGAGGAAGTGCAATTCTTTCCTTCAATTGCACTTTCAAAGCCATCGACAGCCTTGCTCTCTGCTCCCGCTTCTTAGTTCGCCAATACTCCTTCATTCTAGCATGCCGATCCTCTGGGGACTCAAATTTAGTTCCTTTAAGGAACTTGTTTCTCATTTGTTTTTGACGATGAACCTGTACCAGTCTTGGCACATTAGTTTTATAGAGAGTTCTTTGGGTGGAACTTGAAGATGGTTGACCAACCCTTGCCAAATTGTTAGACTTGAGGTCAAGAAATCTGTTAAAGGTACCTATCGCTGACTGTTTGATGCTTACAGCATTCACGCTGTGATGTAAATGGTTTGGTTTTATCCCCTGAACAGGTTGCCGTATTGTCCGAAATCCATTCAACTCTGTCCCCAATCTCTCCTCATTGAAATTAACAGCGTCTTCAAAGTACATGGTGTGGTTTGTACTTGATACACTGCATCCAATGTTTGGTTTTGTGCCCAGAACACAATGTGACGTCTGAAACTCATGACTTACAGAGCCCGTTGATTGATTGTGTGGAGGTTTCATTGCATGAACACTATTGCTTGCTGAAGACACATGGTTTTTAAAATCGTTAAATTGGGTCTCAACTTGGGATTGACTTCCATATGCTGGATTTTCAGAGTGCATGATGCTGTTCGTTCTTGAGATGTTGTTTGATTTTGGGCCCTGACCATTAAACTTTGTTCCAAATGGCTTTTGGTTAGAATTTGCAGAATTTGTTGACTCCATGTAATAATTTGTACAAGATGCCGAATATTGCATTGTGTTCAGATCATTAGACCGAGAGTCATAGGGAAGTTGACTGACACATGCAGAATTCTCTGAGTACCTGTTGCTTGATGAAAAATTTATTTTTGAGCCTTGAGAATGAAAGTCGGTTTCCAACTGTTGTTTGGAATGTGCACAACTCACTGGCTCCATGTGATGGTTTGGCTCCATGTTAAAACTGTTATACAAAGAGTCCAATAAGTGTTTACTGACGCATGTTTTTTCAGACTGCATGGTTTGGTTCAAACATGAAACAGGATTTGGTTTCTGACCACCACGAGTATGCTGTTCTGCTGCTTGAAAACTGTTAAACTTGCTTTCCGGTGGCTGTTGGTTGAGATGTACAGCATTCACTGGGCCCATGTAATTTGTGGAAGATTCAAGGTTTGGCCTCGTGTGAAAACCATTACATTGATTGTCCATTGGGCCTAGACTTATGCATGGAGGATTTTCAGACCGCATACTAGACTTTGGTAGTATTACTTGGTTTGAGTTTGAACCCTGAGCATGCGGTCGTGTTGTCCGTTGGTGAGAATATCCAGAATTCCCAATATTTGTCCAAGAAACTTGGTTTGTTTTTGTGCCTCGAAATTCCGGTTGTGCTAAATCCATGTCATGGTTTGTATATGAGACAGGATACGGTTTTGTGCAATACGTAACATGTTGAGGTGTCCGGAAACCATTTGATTTTGAGTTTTCCTCAAGGATCTCATGACTAGCGTACCTGATGCTAACAGAAGACGTTTCTCCTTCCCTGAGGTTCCCTTCTCCCTCCTGGGCTAGCTTTGCAGCACGCTTTGCTCTCTGTTCTCGCTTTTTAATCCGCCAGTTCTCTCTACGTTTTGCAGTGATCTCTTCTCCTGTCAGAGCCACTTCTGTGCGGGACTTTGAAGCAAATGCACAAGAATTTCTACTTGTAACAGGACTGTTAATGTCCTCATTAACAGGATATTGCTCAGAAATCAAGGATCTTTGGAAATTTTGGTTGTTGCGATCAGGTAAAACCATGGATGTGTGCTTCTGTGGAGATGTGGTTGAGTCCTTGTAGTTTGCGGATGACATTCCTGGTTTTCCATCCCCCAGGTTTTGCAACTGACTACTTTTTGGGTGAAGGTTTGAGCATGTTCTAGAAGAGTAAAGACATTTGACCATTTTGGCACCTCTGTTCGATAACCCACCAACAAGGGGTTTCATTTGTTGATCACCCGTTTCAGTCTTAATGGAATTTGTGCTTGTTTTTTGGAAGTGAGGCAAAACATTGTTTTGTAGCCTTCTATTTTGTCGACGTGACTCCAGAGAGATATTAGTCTCTGTTCCTAATAGACAAGAGTTTTTAGGTATTTTGGCAGCATTGTTACCATCCAGGTTAGATGATATGTTGTGCATATATTGAGAAGAATCATTACTAAAATTGGGAATTTGCTCAAGTGGATTATTACTAGCAGAAGGCATGCTCATCGCAAGATTTTCATTCCTGGTCTTTTTTGTGGCAGAGACATGTCTTGCTCTCTGCTCTCTTTTCTTGCTCCTCCAGTACTCCCTTTTGCGGGCCAGAGTGACATCATCAATCTCTGCTGATGGTAAATAGCGATGTTTGGTCTTGCTGGGCATGATGTGGTTTTGTTATAACATCATGCCATTGCTGACAACCATGAGAGGTTGGGTTTCATGGAGGTCACATATTAATTTTTTTCTCTATATCTTTCTCATTGGAGTGTTTTTGTAGTGCTTAAGCCATTCTCTCCATTTATCTGCAAAAACAAAAATATGCCAGAGTTCTTATTTAAGACGCTAACATCATGTGGAAAGCTCTAATGATGACATTATATTTTGTCAAGAAGACAAAAGGAAAAAACATCTTTGCAGACATTTTCCAAGCGTTGGTGGTCACATGACATCCCACATGAACTTTTAAAACTATTTTGAAAATACATTTATGCTAATGAACAAACATCTGAAAACAGATCTCTTGTACAAGAACATTTAAGTATTTTAAAAATAGAGTCCTGCATGCAAACATGTGCTTATGTCCATGCTTCAATAACAGCTTTTATTTCTTACTAGCGATACAAATTTTTGAAGTTTAATCTCTCTGAAAAATAGTTAGAAAGCTTCAGGACCAGGTTGTTTAACTATTGCTATCTGTGGGATAAAAGTTAACAAACGCTATAAACAAAATTATTAGCATTTGCTTTGACATTAAGGGAAAAATTCAATCTGGTAGAGAAAAATGACAGATAGTCATGTGAAAGACAATTGAAAACAGTGTAAAGCCCCTCTTTTGCGCTTTAATCTCCTTTGTGAAAATCACCTAATGTCACTGATGAAAATAGACCCAATGCTGCAATGATAACAGGAAAACTCAGATTTGTTAACATACACACAAAAATACACCCTACACACAATGCAGGTAGATACATTCTTATATGTAAACGCGGAAAATTCAGGGAGGCAAAACTCACTTATTCTAGTTTCAAATAAAGAGGGCATTAGATGTCAGAGATTTCCTCTGCTATGTAGATCGCAGCTAAATGTTATCTTTCTTCTTGGCTTTGAGCTGAGGGTGTCAGATTTTGAGCAAAGCAAGAAAGTTGTACAGGTTGTTACATAACCTCCCTCCACAAGACGGTCAATTCAAGCTCGTTTGAGCTGTAAAGTGCATTTTTAACATTTCGGTCAACGGGAAATGGCTCAATTCTGGACTCAGCCTAAAGTGGTCAGACAATGAACTGTTATTGCTATTATGTTCACCTTCATTAAAACAGAGCTTTGCTTTAATTTGTACTGTGATACAGTTTATAAGTGGTGCTTCTAAAATGTTACATAATAAAAAAAAAACTCAATTAAATTCAAAGTGATTGGAAAAGGCTGCAGGCATGAACAAAGCTAAACAAAAACGTGCGTACATGCACTTTAATTTATTTTTTGTTATTTTAAATAGTATGTAATTTACGAGGTCATGCCACTTGTTTTTAACATGTTTTGTCAGGATATGAAGGTGTATGCAAATACGAGACAGGCATGCAAAATACGACATTCAAAACGTATGCCCCTTGAATTTTACACAAAAGAAAAAATTACTATTTTCTATAAGCGACAACCACAGCATAAAGTAAATAATAAATGTCGAGAACGGTTACAAAATACTTACTTAATGTACAACTAAACAAGAAACAACTGGTCGTATAATCAGTTTTAGTCGATCGTTGTTTAGAATGGAATGGAATATATTTTACTAAATTACTTTTAATGTACCGTTAAGTTAATAAACGAATCTCACCGAAGATTGCGGCAATCATGCTAACATTGTTATGGTACTGTAAGCCTATCCATTTTCTTAATTCTCAGAAAGCCATGCTCAATTCACAGCTAATTTTATATAATATGTATTTAGAAGCTCAATTATTAATCAGGAGAGGGTAAAAGGCTTCTGTTGGTGTCTTTATCCTCCACATCTGCCCTCGAGCTAGCTTTATTTGTCTCTCTTAACTTGGGCACACGTGGGCTGAGCGCGCTTAGAGCAAATATATCATGGTGAAGAGTGAAGGGAATATTTAATTATTTGTTCAATACTTATGTTTACCTGATAATGGCAGGTTACTTTCTTTAAACCGCAGCCTTTGTCTCTTTAACCACGGAAGTCACTTCCTGGTGCTGGTCCGCGTTTTGTTGACATCGGCGGTTTAACAAACCCGGATGTAGACGTAGCTCTTAAAGGAGACGTGCGCCATTTTATTTTTGCTGCGAGAGCTATTTTGGAAATGTATACCTGAAAGGTAACGTATTTTACTTTCGAGTCACTCGTAACATCATCAACTGGCGTTAAAATGTTTGTATTTTACATGTATACCTCTTCCAAATGAACACCACTGTGACCGCTATAACGGACACAAAAATGTCGATATGTTTCTAAATTGCCCCAAAAAAATTAATTAATAAAATAAACATTCTACTCTACCGATTAACTTAAATATATTTGAATCCAACTAATTATACAAAGCTTTTACGTAACAACGTTTTAGTGTTTTCCCAAGCCCTCCATGCGTTTTATGGGGTTATATTTGTGCCAAAATTCTGAGCGAAAAGTCATATTTTGAGAGTGGAAAAGTGAGCATTGTGAATAAAATGTTCCTCTTGAAAATTACAACAGTTTGGCATTTACAACAGTTTTTTCCCCCTCAATCGTTCCATGCATGAGGGCTGGGTTTTACAGGGTTATATTTACGTCACAATTCTGAGCTAAAAGTCATATTTCGAGAGTGGAAAAGTGAGCAATGTGAATAAAATGTTGTTCTTGCAAAGAAAAATGTATTTAGAGTGAGCAAAAATCTATTTTAAACGCAAAATATGTTTGTGCCTGTGCGCCAACAGTGTCATTTTGGTCTCACAGTCGCAACAATGCCTTCGCTCACACGCTTACTGGAAACAAACCATTGTTACACACTGCCACAATTTCAGCCAATCAGAGAGGAGTCTTCTATATTCTGATTGGCTGGCCTTTAAATCTATCACACTTTCTCTCAGTGGAAGTGAACGAGAAAATGTTATGCAGTCTGCCGATCGTAGTGTGAAAGGAATTGAATTTTTTTTATGAATGGGAAGCAGAACTGCAGTGAAGGAAGAAAACTACGATGCTGCGTCCCAATTCAAACACTTGCGCTGCACCCTTCCAGTAGATAATCATTTTCAGAAGAAAATTTACATATTTTTAGTGTGTGAGACAAGAGTGACTCTAAAAACTAGTAATAACTAGTAGAAATTAGATTTTTTTTGGTAATATAAATTTATATGTACACACACACACACACACACACACACACACAAATATTTCACAGTCTTATAGCTTGAAAAAATGTTGATTTATGCAATACTTCTGTTCCCAAAAATGTGCTTGCATATGCACTTAAATACTAAAAGTTTTACTTTAAAAGGTTACTATAAAGACATTTTCACTTATATCTTATATGTGTAGAGGGCCTAAGTACAATTCTACATTTTACTTCTGTTGGAAAACATCAGACGAGCCGCTCATATGGGTGAAAGCAGTGTTACTGTCTCTTTAAATTTCCCCAGGGGCCCCTAACTAAGTGTTCTTTCAATTCATCCATCCATCCATTTTCTTGTCGGCTTTTTCCCTTTCGGGGTCGGCACAGTGGAATGAACCGCCAACTCCTCTGGCATATGTTTTATGCGGCCGATGCCCTTCCAGCCGCAACCCATCGCTGGGAAACATTCACACACACTCAATCACACTTTAACACTATGTTAAAGTGTGAATGAGTGTTACTTTAACACACTTTAACATTACTCAATTCACTTATTCCGCATGTCTTTGGACTTGTGGGGAAACCGGAGCACTAAACCCACGCGATCACGAGGAGAACATGCAAACTCCACACAGAAATGCCAACCGACCCAGCCGAGGCTCGAACCAGCGACCTTCTTGCTGTGAGACGACTGTGCTACCCACTGCGCCTCCGTGACTCCCTCTTTCAATTCACTCAAAACAATTTATTTAGAATTGATTTGTTACAAAAAATTTGATTAAATATTTAAATTGAAATGTGTTTCTCCCCTCTGTTAGAAAACACAAGACGAGGCTCTCACATGAGTCCCCTGTGAAAGCAGCGCTTCTGTCTCCTTAAATTTAACCAGGGGCCTCTAACGGAGCTTTTCATCATGCACCCAAAATGATTAAATCCAGCACACTGACGCTTTCATAGAAGAGTGCTCTCACACAGAAACGTAACGTTATCTATGATAAACAAAACATGTAAATCAAGACCTTTTAAAAAATGAAATCAAATAATAGATTATTAGTATATATATTTTAGTATAGTTTTATTAGTATAGTATATTTTCACTTAAAATATGTTTCTCCCCTCTGTTAGAACACATGAGACGAGACGAGCCCCTCACATGGGCCCCCTGTGAAACAGTGTTACTGTCTCTTTAAATTTACCCAGGAGGCTCTAACTAAGCTTTTTATCGATTCACTCAAAATATTCTATTTAGATTTTTTTCTTTTATTTATTACAGCCAAAAGATGTACATAATTTACATTCAGAGTCGGGTTTAGATTAGATATAATGTCGTCCCCTCTGTTAGAACACATGAGACGAGCCCCTCACATGGGCCCCCTGTGAAACAGTGTTACTGTCTCTTTAAATTTACCCAGGAGGCTCTAACTAAGCTTTTTATCGATTCACTCAAAATATTCTATTTAGATTTTTTTCTTTTATTTATTACAGCCAAAAGATGTACATAATTTACATTCAGAGTCGGGTTTAGATTAGATATAATGTCGTCCCCTCTGTTAGAACACATGCGACGAGCCCCTCACATGGGCCCCCTGTGAAACAGTGTTACTGTCTCTTTAAATTTACCCAGGAGCCCCTAACGGAGCCCCAGGGGCCCCTAGCTCGGCTCTCCACCCTGAAGACAAGCAGAACATCTAAATACAAACACGAGTCCGCCTAAAATCGACCATCTGTCAGGTCCGCGCTCGGAGTTCGCTTTTAAAGAGCCTCGAATCGCCTCGTGGAGCAAAGTTGACAGCGAAGACGGAGAGGCGTCCGCGCAGAGACGCGCACTGTGATGGGTGAGTGTCTCTCTCTCACATATGCATCCAAAAAACCTCCGCTCGTGACACTTCCACGTACAAAGGGGACCGATCCCGTGCGTTGAAGTAGCGCTGGACCGGTATGGATGAAGCGGAGTCGGTACAGGAAGCTGGCGCATCGATACTAAAAGCTGAAGAAGAAGAGGTGTCGCCGCCGAGGGGACGCTTGGGCACTGCCTCAGCAGGTAATTTACGGGATTATCATTTTCTTTTCAACCTTTTGAGTGATTCGTGACTCGTGTAAACCCGTGACGAACAATGGAACGCTGTAGTTTGGCCCCTAATATTTCGGGCTCCAGTATAAACAAAGGCTAAATCACACTGTATGCTGTGGATTAGGGGATGACGCGCTGCCGCCATCTACCGGACTGATCATGCTACTGCGTAACTCATTCACTCGCGTTGAAAACGGTCAAGATGTTTTGTGGAAAATGTATTTTAATACTTTAACATTTATTTAGATGCAAAAAGGATGTTGTAGAGAATTGAAGTTAGAGTTGAATAGATGGTAAAATATATATTTTCATCTTAATAATTATTAAATAAAATTCACAAATGTTCTGGCACCTTTAATAAAACGTTTGCGTTTTATACGGGGCAACTAAAATATGTAATTTTTCTTTAATGTTTTTCTTTTTCTGAGAGCTCAATACAGCTCGTTGACAATAGCCACACCCATTGGCTATATCACCGCCCACTAACCAATCAGATGAAGTGATAATGCATCTCAATTAAGAACGTATAAGCTGAATGACCCGGAAGTGTAATCATAGAAGACTAGTATGTGTTTTATATAAGCATCTTAAATGCAAAAAAACATGTGTTTTAATACATTGAAAATTCCTTTGATGGAAAAATTATGTTAGAGATGTTGAAGACAGAATTATTGTGTTGGGAATTATTGGGTTGCTATAAATCAATTTATAATGTGTTTTTTTTTTTGCAATTGATGACTTTTTAATGAATATATAAATATGAGTCTTGATTGATGGATTTGGCTTCCTAGAGTTGAACAGATGGAAAAAGATATATTTTATTTTTAATGTTTATTCAATAAAATTCAATGTTTTTTATGGTTCAGCTAAAATGTGTAATTTTTACTGCATTTTTTTCAATTTTCCTGGGAGCTCAAAACAGCTCGATAGCTGTAGCCACACCCGTTGGCCATAGCACCGCCCACTAACCAATCAGATGAAAGGCTAATGCAGCTCATCTCATTGAACAACGTTGTCATTGACTGATCAGGAAGTGTAACTGTAGTAGAAATGTATGTGTTTTATTTAAGCATTTTAAATGCAAAAAAGAATTACAGTTTCAAACCAATTAAATGTTTTGTTCCTGTTTTAGTTTCAGACAAAACAATGCCAGATATATAAAAATATGTGCCTTTTATAATGCTCAAAGGTTAGTTTCTCGATAGAAAGCTGGAAACAATCCAACAATATTAAATTATACAATAAAACCAGTAAGAAAATACTCAGGAGAACATGCTGGTTATTTTACAAGATCATGGTTTTGAAATTAGATTTATTATATAATATTTTAAAATTGTATTTAAAACCTAAAACATAGTCAAATTAATTAAACTTTTGACATCATTTGAACACGTCAAATGAATGTAAAACTGACTTTTGGGAAATTCCAACACAAAGCAAAGCGTGACTGATGAAGAGATAAGGCGATGACAGAAACATTTTCGCTTGTGTTTTCCTTACATTGAAAGCAAGAATGTCTGAGCCTTCTTCTGTGCAGGCCAGGAGGAAGCGAGCAATGGCCTCTCCTCCCCTGAAATCCAAGAGAGCTGCTCCCCGGGCACCAGTTTCTGGACCGTCTCGGAGAACACAGACTCCCCCTTCCTCCTCAACCCCATCCCTGGACCCTCCTTCACCGAGGACCCCGATCCTCCCTCAAAAGTCACTCCGGGCCGAGACCACCGGCGCTATTACCACGGATACTGGCGCCTCGAGTACCTGATGGACTTTGACCCACACAGTCAAGGAATGATCTGCATGGTGTGTGGAAGCTCCCTGGCGACTCTGAAGCTGAGCACCATCAAGAGGCACATCAAGCAGAAGCATCCGTACTCGCTGCTGTGGAGCCAAGAGGATAAAGACGTGATCCGCTCGGGGTGGGACAATCATCTGAGCAGAGAGAGCAGCCAGGGGGCACTGCTGCTTCCAGCCGATGCTCCTCCAGAGGGCGAGGACGTTCAGGAGGAGGAGAGACACTCCGCGGGTTTGTGCTTGATTCGATTTCGGGGATTCTGTGTGGCTTTGTGACCAATCTTTTTTTTTTTCTTAGTTTTATTTTAAAATGTTTTCTGCTCGCTGGTGTAGCGGTCATTTAACACGAGTTGCAAGGTGTAGATGCGGCTTAAAGCAAACCTCAGATGAAAATCCAAACTTTCCAGCTGTTTGGACAGAAATGTGGCATATTGATGCCCCTCTACAATGATAAAAACCATTCAAGGGTTTTATTTTAATCACAACAATTGCTTGATCCGCTCTGAGAACGAGCTGGTGTGAACTCAAAGTAAATGATGTCAAATACTGTAAGGCCCTCCCATTAATTACCATAAACATTTACTACCATAAAGACTACCATTTTGCTTCTTCAGTGAAGTCAGCCGCAGATTGAAAGATGCCCTGTTCCCGGCTCGATACCTCGAGGTTGAAGCGCTAATAATTAACATGAGATTTCTTTGTGATCTGTGTAACGTAGACAATGATCAGAAAACCTCCAAAAGATTCTCTGCTGAACCAGAGTCTGCTCATTCTTCACTGGTTTCTTGCTACAAAACTGATTTTGAGAGAGTTCTGGAATGTTTTTTTCTACATAGTTTTAAGAAAAAGAGTCATAGAAGGGGTAGAATGAGAAAGAGAAATAGAATTAGAGAAAGAGAGAGAAGGAACGAGGGAGTAATAGAAAAGGGGGTAGAGTTAGAGAGAGAGAGAAATAGAATTAGAGAGAGAAGGAAAGAGAGTAGTAGAAGAGGGGTAGAATGAGAGAGAAAAATAGAATTAGAGAAAGAGAGAGAAGGAAAGAGGGAGTAATAAAAGGGGAGTAGAGTGAGAGAGAGAGAAATAGAATTAGAGAAAGAGAGAGAAGGAGCGAGGGAGTAATAGAAAAGGGGGTAGCGTTAGAGAGAGAGAAATTGAATTAGAGAGATAAGGAGAGAGATAGAAATAGAACGGGGTAGAATTAGAGAGAGAGAGAGAGAGAAGGAAAGAGAGTAGTAGAAGAAGGGTAGAATGAGAGCGAGAAAAATAGAATTAGAGAGAGAAATAAAGAGAGACAGAGAGTAGTAGAAGGGGTAGAATTAGAGAGAAAGAAAGAGAGAGTAGTAGAAGAGGGATAGAATGAGAGAGAGAAATGGAATTAGAGAAAGAGAGAAGGAAAGAGGGAGTAATAAGAGGGGTAGAATGAGAGAGAGAGAAATAGAATTAGAGAGAGAGAGAGAAGGAACGAGGGAGTAATAAAAGGGGGGTAGAATGAGAGAGAGAGAAATAGAATTAGAGGAAGAGAGAGAAGGAACGAGGGAGTAATAAAAGGGGGTAGAATGAGAGAGAGAGAGAAAAAGAATTAGAGAAAGAGAGAGAAGGAATGAAGGAGTAGTAGAAAAGGGTGTAGAGTTAGAGAGAGAGAAATTGAATTAGAGAGAGAATGAAAGAGAGAGAAATAGAATTAGAGAAAGAGAGAGAAGGAAAGAGGGAGTAATAAAAGGGGGGTAGAATGAGAGAGAGAGAAAAAGAATTAGAGGGAGAGAAGGAAAGAGAGAGAGAGATATGGAATGAGAGAGCGAAAGAAATAATGAGAAGGAATGGGAAATTGGCGAGAAAAGGAAAGATAGAAGGGAGGGGTGAAAGAAAAATAGATTCAGACAGAGAAATTAGAAAGAGAAATAGAAGGGAAGAGAGAGAGAAAATTATTAGAAAGAGAAAGAGAGAGGGAAATAGAATGAGAGAGATCTAGGAGAGAAGAAAAGAGAGAGAAATTGAATGAGAGAGTAATGCAAGCGGAGAGAGAGAGAAAAAAAGAACGAAAGCGAGAGGGAGAAATATAAGGAGAGGGAAGGAAAGAGAGAGAGAGAAGCCAGAAGGATGCGCGGACGATCCACAAGTTGTTTATTTTTTGTAAACGAAATTGTTATTGCGACGAACTCATCAAACGCATGTGATGTCGCTCCAGGCACGCCAGGTGGCGCCCTCTCCCCAGCTGCGCAGCATCCGTCTGCCTTCGACAGGCTCTCTCCCTCTCCCTCCGCCTCGCCCGCCCCGGACGAGCTCCAGGGGCCCCCGGTTCAGGTGATGGAGCGCTACCTGAACGATTCTCTTCACGCCTGGTTCAGGCAGGAGTTCCTCATGGAGTACCAAGCGGAGGCGGGGCGTCTGCTCTGCATGGTCTGCGGCGCTCTGCTGCCTTCGCTGCATCTGGACCACATCAAGAGCCACATGCTGGAGCTGCACCCCAACTCCCTGCTCTACACGGCGGAGGAGAAGCACGCCGTCCTGCAGGCCTGGGCCAAGATGCACGGAGAGGGTGAGAGAGGAGGCGGAACAATCCCCGATCAGAGAAGCAAATAGTGCGATGGGTTTGAGTTCAGCAGTAGATACAGCAGACGAGGCCACTTGGATTTTATAGTTTAAAAAGGTAAATGTGTTCAGCGCTGATGGCTTAGCGGTCAGTGCACTGACGCGGGGTGCAGGCTTGCATCCGCGACGGGGTTCGAGTCCAGCCCCGGTCCTCCTCCCCAGATCTCTCTTTCCTGTCTCCTCTGTTCTGTCCGGTCTAAAAAAAAAAGGCATTAAAGAAGATGAATGCGATTTCTCCGAGCAAATGTTGGTGTGCTTATGTTTTTCAATTCAAAAACTTACTTTTTTGTTTGGTTTTAACTTTCTGAAAGTAAAAGGAGCAAAAAAAGGGTTTGGTTTTCAACATTTGCTTCCGCCCTTAAAATTAACATCGTAAAAGACAATAACTCGCCTGTATTTTTGCTTCTTCTTTTATTCGAAATGCTTTTGGGTCCTGAAAAGGCATTAAACAAGATTAATGGGATTTCTCAGAGCAAATGTTGACATCTGAAATAGCGACTAATTCTTATTTTGACTGCTGCTGTTGAATATGTGTCGCTCGTGCTTATGTTTTTCAATTAAAAAACGTACGTTTTTTGTTTGCTTTTAACTTTCTGAAACTAAAAGGAGGAAAAAAAGGGTTTGGTTTTCAACATTTGCTTCCGCCCTTAAAATTAACATCGTAAAAGACAATAACTCGCCTGTTTTTTTACTTCTTCTTCGTTTATTCGAAATGAGAGACTCTGATTTTAGTTTATTTAGGTATGCGCTGATATTACAACGCTTGCACCTGTGATGAGTCCATCCAAATATGTCTACACACTCACATCGTGGAATAGTTTCGCTTATAGAGGATCAACGTCTGAATAAATCGCAATAAAACTAAAGATCCAGATTATATCGATAACATTGAGACTTTTCACAATTTATTGAGAGGTAAATAATAGACAAATAAGAGAAAAAAATAGAATGAGAGAGAGAAATGGAAGAAGAAAGAGAGAAATAGAAGAGGAGAAAGAGAAAAATAAAAGGGTTGAGAGAGAAAATAAACAGGGGAATAGAAGAAAAGAGACAGAGAAAGTAGAGGAGAGAGATAGAAATAGAAGAGGAGGGAGAATGAGAAAATAAAAAGGGGAAAAGAAGACGAGAGAGAAATAAAAGAGTAGATAAGAGAGAAATAAAAGGAGAATGAAAAAGGAGAGCGAGAGAAATAGAATGGTGGGAGATGAAATAGAAGAGAAGAAAGAGAAAATAAGGGGGGTAGAAGAGGAGAGAGAGTGAAAATAAAAGGGGGTTTTGTGTTCAATGTTTTACACACATTTGTTTATTTAAGTATTTATTTAAAAGATAATGTTTGCACTTATAATTGCGTTCATAATATTTGGACAAGATCTGAAACCCGAGAAGATCTGAAGCATCCCCCCCCCCCCTAATAACCCCACCCTCCTGCGGCGCCCCTCGAGCCTTAGATTTGTTAGGTTTGGCAACCTTAGGATTCCCTTCGGGCCAAAAAACGACCAGAAAAACTCAAAAAGAACCTCCAGGTCTAGTCTTTATTTCAAATCAAATAGTTCCGGTTACGATGTGTACGTCTATAAATAAATCAACAAAGTGTTGTGTGGCACTTGTACGCTCGCGGGACACTTCATGCTTTCTTCTATTGTCTTTCAGAACCTTTACAAGGCGAGGTGGAGCTGGAGGTGGAGCGAGCCGGCAGAGACGCCGCCCCGTACCTTCTGCACCTGGACCTGAAGGAGGAGACTCCGGAGGGAGACCAGAGTCCAGCCGACGCTGTTCCGAGAGCCCACTATCAGCCTCGAAAGAGACGGTTGAAGTACGGGACCCCCTGGCGCCTCCGGTTGGAGTATCTGGTGGCCTTCGGGCCCCCGGAGAAGCCCCTGTGCTACTGCATGGTGTGCTCCGAACACCTGCCGGTGCCCCGGGTCACCAAGTTCCGCGCGCACATCCAGAGCTGCCACCCCGAGAGCAGCAGCTTCAGCCAGAGCCAGAGGGACGCGGTGGTCCGAGCCTGGGTGAGCGACGAGGGGCCCCCGGGAGCCACGCCTCCAGAGCCAGGTGCGTGCGCCAGCTCCCGATAGGAGCAGTCGGGTCCTGCTGCTGCTGCTGCTGCTGAACCTCTCTCAGCAGATCACATGACCGTACGCTCAGCTTCTATTGGCTCTTTAAGGCTTTTGGTTAATGAATTCATTTAAATAAAATAACTGAACAATATCATCGTTTGAGGGAACAATAAGAAACAGATTTATTTGTTTTAGTGCAATTTTTACATTTAATTAACTGTGACGTGCATTTCTATAAAAATAAATAAAAATTAAATAAATTGAAACGAACATGAAACTAAATAGTGAGAATGTACGTAAGTAACTAAATTGAAACAATATTATATATATTTTTTGTGATAAAATTAAAGGAAATTAAGCAGGAAAACTCATTTTAATGAATGTAAACAAAGACATGACATAAAATCCCCCAAAAAATCCAATCTAAATTAAAGTTTACAAATAATGTCAAATAAAAAAATAACTGTAATTAAAATATGATGTAATTAAATGACAATATTTTTAAAATAGCATAAAAAATAAAATGATTTCAGCTTTTATTTTTGTAAAAAAAAAACAAGTTTAATTAATGGAAATAAAATATATTGAACCACAAAAATCTTATTATTAATGTTTATTAATTGACAATAGTTTTATTTAAGAGAAAAACTAATTCATTATAATAAATCAATCAATAAATAACAATTTAACAAAGTATTTATGTTTATTTCAATACATTAAAACAAGCTAAAATAAATAACAACATTTAATTAGTTTAATTTAATTAATCGAACACCATCAAGCTCAAATAAAATAATACAAAACTAAACACATATAATTACATTTAAAATACATAACAACACGTACAATTAATTTGTGTGATATCAAATGTATTTGAATAATAAGAAACTAAATAAAGTCAAAGGTACATCAATTTAAATACAAATTAAATAGATTTAAATTATTTTTAAAAAGTACAAGTTAAGTTAAGTACAGGTGAAATAAGTATTGGAAAGATATTTAATTAGGTTAAATAAAAAGAAACAAAACAATTAATATAAATTTAAATACAAATTAAATAGATTTAAATGAGTATTATAAAAGCACAAGTTACATTAAATACTGCTGAATAAAATATTTGAATAAAAACAAATGTATATAAACTTAACAAAAATAAGAAATTGATTTAAATTAGTATAACTAAAGGTAAAAGTTAAATTAATACAATTGATAAAAAATCTATGAATAAAATTTAATCAATTGAAATAAAAACAAATATATATAAACTTAAATAAAAATGAAATTGATTCAAATTAATATAAATAAAGGTACCAGTTTCAAGCTGTAAAAAATGTGGAATTAAAAAAAAAAACGTTTGCATTAAATGATGTATTGAAACCAACAAAAATGCTTCGCGATCAATATCCGTAGATCAATAACACGTTCTTCTTCGCACCTGTAGGCCTCAAAAGTGCCCCGCCCTTCACGGAAGCACGCGCGAGAAC
Organism: Danionella dracula; assembly: GCA_900490495.1. Lineage (NCBI taxonomy): Eukaryota > Metazoa > Chordata > Actinopteri > Cypriniformes > Danionidae > Danionella > Danionella dracula. The sequence continues at coordinate 2,027,232 of UELW01000145.1, forward strand.
CACCGAAGAAGAAGAAGCCGAAACCGAAGACGCACACGACAGCAAAAACAATCACAGAAAAGGCAAACCGACGCGCCACAGCCACTACCCCGGCAAAGACCAGCGCCGCAACTACCAGACGCGCTGGAAGACGGACTTCCTGATGGACTACGACTGCAGGAAGCACGGCCTGATCTGCATGGTGTGCGGCGCCACGCTCGCCACGGTGAAGGTGAGCACCATCAAGAGGCACATCCTGCAGGTGCACCCTCACTCGCTGCACTACAGCGCGGAGGAGAAGCGGCTCGCCCTGCGGAGCTACGGCCAGATCTCGCCCCACGCGCACTCCGACCAGTGCTTCCTGGGGTTAAATAAAGGCTTCAAAGAGGAGGCTAACGGGGAGGCTAACGCTAGCCCGGATCGCACTTCGAGCCCGAGCACTTAAGCCATCCTGAGCCTGTTTTTATTTCTGCTTCTCTCAGGACGTTCCGTTTCGCTTCGAAGGGCTGAGTCTTGTGGTGATTCGGCGATGAAATAAAATGTTTATTATTTATGTTTTTGAGGTTCGGCAGGATGCTTTCATTAAAGGGACGGTTAACCAGACGGACTGCGTTTGCTGTTTTTTTGATTAATAATGTCACCTGAGGGTTTCCGATCAATCGCAGAGATGTCTTGTTTTATGTCTTTTCTTATTTATAATGTTGAGCTGGGGAACATGCAAAAACATTTTTTGGTTCATTTTATTGTGTTTCTGTATCAACTCTAATATTGGCTTACTCCGTCATCAGCAAATGTGTTCGAATTATGATGGCTTCTGCTGATTGGCTGCAAGTTTCTTTTGGAACAAGCCGACCAAGCTCTTCTGAAGCAAATTTGCATCTGTATTTAGTCTCATTCTAGAGTTTTATACAGAGAATATTTGGCAACCCTAATGTTACTGGCCACATCGCCTCGTCTGGGGATTGTGACTCAGCTCTCCGGGGCAACTCCCGGCGTTCCAGCATGGTTGTGCTAATATCTGGCAGATATTTTGAGCATGGGTGTCTAAATACCTGACAACTTTACTTCTTCTGGAGGTTTGTGCATTAGTTTCTGAATATCTGGCAACCGCCTGCACTGCAGTAGATGTGGTGAGCATGGGTGTTTAAATACCTGGCAACTTCACTTCTTCTGGAGGTTTGTGCATTAGTTTCTGAATATCTGGCAACCGCCTGCACTGCAGTAGATGTGGTGAGCATGGGTGTTTAAATACCTGGCAACCTCAACTCTTCTGGAGGGTTGAGCATTAGTTTCTGAATATCTGGCAACCGCCTGCACTGCAGTAGATGTGTTGAGCATGGGTGTCTAAATACCTGGCATCCTCAACTCTTCTGAAGGTTTGAGCATTAGTGTCTGAATATCTGGCAACCGCCTGCACTGCAGTAGATGTGTTGAACATGGGTGTCTAAATACCTGGCAACCTCAACTCTTCTGGAGGTTTGAGCATTAGTGTCTGAATATCTGGCAACCGCCTGCACTGCAGTAGATGTGTTGAGCATGGGTGTCTAAATACCTGGCAACCTCAACTCTTCTGGAGGTTTGAGCATTAGTGTCTGAATATCTGGCAACCGCCTGCACTGCAGTAGATGTGTTGAGCATGGGTGTCTAAATACCTGGCAACCTCAACTCTTCTGGAGGTTTGAGCATTAGTGTCTGAATATCTGGCAACCGCCTGCACTGCAGTAGATGTGTTGAGCATGGGTTTCTAAATACCTGGCAACCTCACCTCTTCTGGAGGTTTGAGCATTAGTGTCTGAATATCTGGCAATCGCCTGCACTGCAGTAGATGTGTTGAGCATGGGTGTCTAAATACCTGGCAACCTCAACTCTTCTGGAGGTTTGAGCATTAGTGTCTGAATATCTGGCAACCGCCTGCACTGCAGTAGATGTGTTGAGCATGGGTGTCTAAATACCTGGCAACCTCAACTCTTCTGGAGGTTTGAGCATTAGTGTCTGAATATCTGGCAACCGCCTGCACTGCACTAGATGTGTTGAGCATGGGTGTCTAAATACCTGGCAACCTCAACTCTTCTGGAGGTTTGAGCATTAGTGTCTGAATATCTGGCAACCGCCTGAACTGCAGTAGATGTGTTGAGCATGGGTGTTTAAATACCTGGCAACCTCAACTCTTCTGGAGGTTTGGGCATTAGTGTCTGAATATCTGGCAACCCTCAGCGCTCCATTAGAGTTGCAGCATGGTTGATTGAATATCTGGCACCCTCGCCTATTCTAAAAATTTTGAGTATGGGTGTCTGACTATCTGGCAACCCTAACTCATCTGGGGATTTTGATCCAGGTCTCTGAATAACTGGCCACCCCCAGTGCGCCACAATAATTTAAGCATGGGTGTTGATTGAAAATCTGGCAACCCTACCTCTTCTTCAGATTTTAAATGGTTGATTTAAAAAAGATGGATATTTTAAAAGAAAATATGTTTTGGGCATGGGTGTCTGAATACCGGGCAACCTCAACTCTGCTGGGGATTTTAAGCGTTGGTGTCTGAATATCTGGCAACCAACGCCCCATCGATTGCAGAAGTAATGAACAGGAGCAGATGGAAGCTGCCGAGTATTTTAGAGTTTCTGTGCTGAAATTTTGCCTGGTTTTAAATCCATGAGAAGCAAAGTTGGGGCAATGATCACCATCACAACTCAGATTCTTCTGAGTTCAGCTTCTGAGCCACGAAAATCTCACATTAGAATGCATTCCTCGACTCAATTCTACAGCACCAGATTCTGTTTGGTTCTAATCATCACCTACGTTCAGTGCGAGCTGCTGCGCAAGTGGAGCATAAACCCTACCACTAGGACCCTCACTGAGTACACAGTAAAAAAAAAAGTACATTTTAACTGATACAGTTTTGAAAGGAATGCACACATATAATTTATATTGTTGCTACGATATTGTTTTCTCTTCACCAAAAAAGTTCTGTAATTAAACTGGCTTTTCCTCGTAGCTGAAGTCTGTTTTGCTTTGAGTGCGAAAAAGTCTCAGGGTGTGTGTTCAATTCCTGATTTGTTTTCTGTATTGAATGCAATTAAAAGTGAGTTTGTTGAAAGAACTGAAGTTGACGCATGCCTCGTTCATCCAATAAAGAGTTTGCTCGCCAATAAAGACCGTCGACTAACTTTGTATTTTACATGTATGTCGAATGGGCACCTGTTATGACCACTCAAACAAAATTCAGCTACAAAATCTGCCTTTTTGTAAAAATCTAATAGCACCAATAAGCATAGCGAAAAGGTTTTCCCTGAACTGCAGTTCCCCGAGCCGCCTCTTGAGGCTGACTCCAAAAACGGAGCAATTTCTCATTCACTCCAATGTTAAAGTGGCCCAACTTTTGAGCTAAAAAACATGTTTCCACCTCTGGCTCCATTAGGTTTGTTGATTGATTGATTGAGAGTTTGTGTGTGTGTGTGTGTGTGTGTGTGTGTGTGCGTGTACATTTTCCCTTAAATGTATGCATAGTTAAGGACATGGTTTCATGGTGATTGACAATTCTTCAGCTCGTCTCGTGTGTGTGTTCTTTTGATGATGTTCATTTCATCTAATTTCATTTCTGCGTCTCTGTGATTTCCTGTCTCTTTTTACCTTCGTCAGAAACTCACGGGTGACACCACGGACACTACGTCCAGGCTTTTTACAGTCTTTGGTAAAAACACAATAGCATTCTCTGAGCCGGTAGAATAGCGGCAGGGGTTTGAATCCAACTCTGATCCTCTGCAACCATTCGCTCTGATCTCACTCCCAACAAACGTCCCAGTCTGCACTCGCCAGTCCAATAAATACCATCAATCCAATATGTCATAAAAATATTTTAAAAATCTAACATAATTGCTCATGATGTCAAACCGAACGCACCATGCGAGGCCCGCCCACGATGAATGATTGACAGGTTCGTTGGTTATATACAGCAACACTAAAAATTTCATTTTAGTTTTAACAGGTTTCTATATCAATCAGGAACAACGTTCTCGTTAATCAGGTGCAGTGAGGGCAGCTGGGGGCCTTGTACCAGGAAGGCAAAATAAACAATTAGCATTTCCTTTAGTTAAAAATCACGCAGCAGCCTCCAGCTTTCCCTCTTGCTGCATAACAGGAAGCGACAGAACTGCAGTTCCTCGACTGGCCTGACGTGCAGGATCTCATTCACTCCCATGTTAAAACGGACCAGTTTTGGAGGTGAAGAACACGGGCTTCCACACCTGGCTCCATTAGGTTCGCTAGTTTAGACTTGAAAACTAGGAGTTAATTATTTTTAATGTGTTTGTTTTTAATGGGCTTAACATATCTTAAAAGAGCTTAGTTTCTGAGTGGCAGATGATTGACAGAACTTGGCTTCTCAGTGATTCCCGAGAAGGTATCTTCTGCACCGGAGCCCTCTTCCTCATTGGCCACACGCTTGTTATGGAACAGCAACATCATAGTAATGGTGGGTTTTTAGGCCAGATTTTCATTGTTTTTCATAGAATTCTATACATAAATGATACATCTACAGTCGATTGCTTTCACCCAAATATCCAATCACAGCGAACTTGGGGTCGAACTACCAATCTAAGGAGGAGGAGTCATGCAAAGGCAGGGTTTTGAATGAACAAATCTGTAAAAAAATTGTTTCGCGAGTCATTATAAAACATATTAAAGATAAATGCGTATTATGAGACAACGACAGTGTTTTTCAAGCTTGCATGTGTCAACCTGTTGCTGGAAACTCCCGAAACCAAATAATGCAACCTAGAAATAAATAAACAACACCTTCCAAGATCTCGGGAGCGGAATTTAATTTTAAACCATACTCTGTTAAATACATCACCAGAGAGAAAAAGACCAAACGTAAGCGGTACGGTTGCTTTTAGCATTTTATTCATTTCACACTGACATCATTACACAAGTTTTCCTTCTCCAATCTTTCCTCCAGCTCCAAACCTACATGAGCTCGAAGCGTACAAACTGTTAGTCGTCACATCTAATCAAGAATCAAAAGCGAAAAAAAAGAGAAGAATTGAAAGACATTAAATAAGAGACAGCAAACATGCTAAAGATCTACAGAATAAGTTAAACGAAATGAGCCAAAACGAAGCCCAAATGAAACCTAAACACGAGATCTGAATCTACTGAGAGAAGTCACAGAACAACCCTTAAACTCGAAACAGAATTCAAAGCGGATTAGTAATCAAACAAAGGAGGCGCTCCTCAAAACTGTGATCTCGTAAAATAACCTACAACAGCCTCCGCTACGGCAGTCCAGACAAGAACAGGAAAGTGACTTTCATCGTGATATTTGGTTGATAACCTGAGATACAAATGTTTTACTTTCGACCAATCGGGGTCTCAGGGCGGTGACCAATGAGGTCACATTCAAATTCCAGGTCGCTGCTTCAAGATCATGTATCACAATGAACACGACGGGATTCTTCTTGTCTGCACGCAGTCTTTCCCTGGGACCAATCTCTGGAGGCTTGAAATTTTGACCGTTGATGTTTTTGATAAAAATTCCAAATTGCTTGAAACTTCTCCGGTTAAAAGAGCTTTTTGAGAAAAGAAGAGGAAAGTGATTTTCATCTGGATAACTGGTTTTTAATGCGAGATTTTAATGCGTTTTACTTTCAACCAGAGTCCAGGGGCGATACCCAGTGAGATCACGCATTAAAAGTTCAGATCTCAATGAAAACTTCTGGATTCTTTTAGTCCGAATCGGTATCAGTGAACGAACGTGTACAAAGAATTTGGAAAAAATGTGCAACTTTGACCAAAAATTATTTCATCTGTTTTTGTTTTTTTTTTTGTTGGTCAAAATAAAAAAATGCTTGAAATCTGGTTAAGCCAGAGGAGCATTTACAAAAAAAAAGATGGGGAAAGTGGTTTTCATCTGGATAATCGTTTTTTTAAATGCGAGATAAAACCGTTTGACTTTCGACCAATCAGAGTCTAGGGGCGATACGCAATGAGATCACACATTAAAAGTTCTGATCTCCACTTCGAAGTTACATATTTCAATGATAACTTCTGGAGTCTTTTAGTCTGCACACATTCTGTCACTGATACTAATTCAAAGAATTTTGAAAAATGTGCAACTTTGACCAAAAATTACTATTTCACCAGTTTTTTTTTTTTTTGGTCAAAATAAAAAAATGCTTGAAATCTGGTTAAGCCAGAGGAGCATTTGCAAGAAAAGATGGGGAAAGTGGTTTTCATCTGGATATCGGTTTATAAGCTGAGATATGAACATTTTATTTTCGACCAATCAGGGTCTGAGGTGGTACCCCATTAGGTCACACATTAAAAGTCCACATCTCCGCTTTCAGATGAGACATCACGAGAAAGAAAAGAAAACGAAAAATAAAACGGCTCACATGTCTCTTGTATTAAGCGAGAAATCTAAATGAAAACATGATGGTTTCAACAGAAATTATTTCAATGTAATATTTTAGATTTAGCAAATGAAAGTGGAGTGAAACAGACTTTTGGGGAATTGCATTAGGTTTTTAGAGCAGTGGAAGGTTTTTTTTTTTCCGGGTCTAATGTTTGTAACACAAGCATTGTACCTGTTCAGGCTGCTGCGAGCGCTTCCTCGGTTTAGTTTCGTGTCTTTTGCATTCGATTAATGCGGAACGTTCCGGCGGGTTTAAGCTTGTTAAGCACTCGGCCTCGGCAGCCCTTCAGCATTGCATAGAAAGGCTAAGCAGGGTTTGATGAGCAATTCATTTTAGTTTCCCAACCGCGATTTTGGAAAGAATTTTGCATCAATTATAAAAAAAAAAAACTTCAAAAGTTTCCATGAAGAAAGACAAATGAAAACAAATTAATTTTGTTTTGTAAAATTACTTGGAAATATGAAAATGTCAGGTCACGAAAGGGAAGGGTTTTTTTGGTAACGGTCAATTCCTTCAGAAATAGTTTTGCACTCATTTGATTTTGTAAAGAGCCACATTTTCAACAATCAGTAGAAAACGTTGATTAGCTGAACCTATAGAAAATGTCGTTCAAAAGAGTGGAACATTTCTGGTGTATATGCAAAACATTCTTGTGTGTGAAATTAATTGAACACTCTTAGAAAAAGAAAGAAAGAAAAAGTTGCAGATTAGTAATAATAAAAAAATTTTGATATCCAAACGGGTGAACAATGTCCAGTAAATAGGTTTTCCATAGAATACCTGATAAACACAAGTAACTTCACAAATTAATGGACATTTGGTGAAAATGTATTTGAAAGGCAAGGTTCCCAAAAGATACTTTTCAGGGACTTCGCTCATTTGAAAATGTGGAAATTTTTGTAAATATAGTACAAAAGTGGGCAAATTTGTACAAATTGATTAAAATTGGGGAAGGATTTAACACTTCACTAAAGTGCACAAACTTTTCCAAAAAAAATTCCAATCATTTGAGGTGTTTCCCAGAGAACTGATTCTCCAAGAATTTTGCAGAACAGTAGAATTACCTGGAAATGTAGTCAGATCAGCAAAGAATGGACTTTTCTAGTAATTCCTCTCAATTTTGTGGGGATGCCATCATTGTGAAAATCTGGACATGTTACATGTCTAAGATTCGGAATTTTGGGAAACAGGAATTTAGAGGAATCTGGAGAGGTGAGAAACGCAGAGCTGGAAAGCTTTAAACTTTTTCCTGGAAATCGAGACGTCCATGTCATCAGCCAAGGACTGGTGCTGGAGATGCTACATGATTGCATCACTAGTCACATGAGCATGCTAGCTGAGCAGGAATTTCTCTGCACGCAACAACGTTGAAATTCACATATATTCAACACCTTCCGTGGAGCAGATTTAATTTTTGAGTATGTTTTTATAAGGATAAAAACTGATACAACCTCATCTAAAAATGAGCTTTGTGTGAAAATTAATACTTATCTGATTATGTCGGCTAAAACTTCAAAGCGTTTACCAAAAACACAAGCTATTTATACCCCTCCATGCCTCAAAGCAGACATAAAACAGTCGTAAACCTTCAAATAAAAACGCTAGCCAGTTCATAAAAACACTTTTTGATTTGCAAGCAGAGCGTCCTAACCCAGAAATCTGAAGATCCTAAACATAAAACTCAACCTTACTTTATTAGTTATGAGCCAAAGTCAAACAGGGGACATACAGCAGCCGTCCTAAATCAAGAAAGAACACAGTAGCTATCTTTAAAAGAGGAGATTTACATGTGCAGAAGAGACGGAAAGAAGCCGTTTATAAATATAAAAAGCAACACTAACTCATCACAGCAAAGAGCCTGTAGTTTTCCAACTATATGTACATCCACGACATGAAGAACAGCCAATGGCAGGGAGGAGCGTGAACTAGACCGGATTTAAACATGCGAGGAGATCAGTGCATCCAGATGCTCGTATAATCGAGAAAATTGTTTTCAGTTAAATGTAAAAAAAATATAAAAAAAAATACAGACATTCGCTTTGGAGGCCGAACCCCGTCTTTATTCATCCAGACCAATAAAAGAAAAGAACCCGACAGGTTACGGATTCAGTCTAGTTCACGAACTCTCCCACGCACCGAACACAGGCATCCAGTCGCATTACATCACTTCCTGTGTGGGCTCCTGGAGCGGGTTTCTTATGCTCGTTATTAATAAGCTGCAAGAGCTACTGTGAGTATATTGAGAAGCTGTTTTACATACTAGCTGGTTCAGTGCAGATGGTTGGTTTAAGGTGAGCGGAGGGGGCGGGGCTTGCAGTTAGAGAGAGAAGGGGGGATGGTAACCGTGGTGATGAGGGATGGGAGAAGAGGATCATTCCGTTTTACAGCGCTTCATGGCTCCCGGGAGCTTCTCCTGCAGCCTGAGGAGGGAGAGAAGGAGACGAGGAGCATTAGGGGGAAACACTTCCAGATGACAAAAGCGTTTTAAGATGAGAACTACACACAAGTTCCTCTTGGTTTAATGTTATTTGGTCGAGGTGAAAAAATGGTTGTGCTCCATTTTGTTTTCTCCATTGCTGAAATCAAGAGATTTCAAAAGAAAAAAACTGTACAAAATATATCTAAAAGAGCTTTAATGAAATTTAAGGTCTCTACTAGTGGTGGGCTATCTTGTATCGTCCATGAGAACACAGGTGCAAATATAATATGGTTTAAATCTTTTACATTGCAGAACTCAAACGTGTTGACGTAATGACGTCATATATTTTACACAAGTCACGCAGCTCGTGTACGCGCCGCCCAAAACTCAAAGGAGGACGCTACAGAACAGCGCTGGAAAGTTAGCTTGCATTTAAGAAGTTCGGAAGAGAGTTGAATCCCAAAAATGAATCGACTTTGATTGTTTGGAAGGGTTTCGAGTACAGCAGACCACTCACGGAAAATAAAACAAATGAAAAGTGTGCATGACTACTGATAGCGAGGCGAACAGTGTTAAAGCAGTTCAACTGAACGAGGGGATCGAACCCTCGCGCTTCGGGGATCTTCACGCGGACACCGGGGAGTTAATTTAGATTTATCTGTTCATGATCACATGCTTGTTTATTTATGATTCGCTAAATCTATGACCGTGATGAAGCATCGACAACACGCGCTGTGACACTAAGCATTATGGGTACTGTAGTAAGACACCTTTACATTAGATGCCATGTAAACCAGAGCTGAAAACAGAGTTTGAACCCAAATTCATGGACCTTTCCTGACCCCGCCCTCTTCTTACTCTCTCACTTTCCACGATTTCTCACATTTCCTGTGTGTTTAACAGTGTGAGATTCCAGTAGAGCTCTTTCACAAAAAAAATTTAAATTTTTAACTGGACTCTTCAGTTTGAGTCCAATGAAAAATAAGGGGGCAAAAAAAGGGAGACTGTTTTCATTAATCTCATTTTTCAAGGGAGATTGATTGGTTCACAAATAAATTTTAAACATGAAAAGAGAGTACATCTAGCAGCTAAGCATTAAAGTTAGCTTAGCCACTAACAGCTACCATCAAATCAGCATTTCCGCTTATTACTGAAATGTATTTATTTTTGTTTTAATAAAGGACTGGACTGCTAAATAAAAAAAAAAATGTTTTTTTTAAGCGTTCTCGGACCAACAGGAAATGTTCTAATAGAAAAATTCACAATCCCAATTCACCGTGAGAATCAAGTTATTGAAGAAATGAATCAGAATTAGTTGTGTTTGGACAGCAAAACAGCTACAATTTGATTAAATGTCTAACATGCCAAGTCAAAAATACGTGATTTTGATACAGAATGTTGAATTATTTCACAAGATGAGAATTATTTCTTTGTAGAGAGCTGATTATAATTATATGTTTCATAATCATCATCATGAGAGAGAGAGAGAGAGCGATCGGTTTCATTATTTAAGAAGAGTTTTATTTAATCCTAACTAACAAAAACAGCATAATTTCCCCTGTACAGAGAGAACAGAGCTAGGACGGTTTATGCTTTGTAAAGCATTAACACACAGGACTAAATATTTCAATGGTCTGGTTTCCTCTGCGCTGTTTTTTTGGAGATGAAATTATGGTGATTTTTAGAAAAAAACTGAGCGTTTAAATTTCATGTGTTATTACTTCGCAAAGTATAAATAGTCCTCACTTTAGATGAGCTCACAAAAAACATTTAACTAGCAGCTAGTAACTGCTTTATGATTACCTAAAATAAATCATGAGTTGCAGAAGGAGTATGTGTTCATAAAGTATTTATTATCACTGAGTAACTGTTACTAAATCTCTGAATAAAGAGGTGTGAGTGTGCTTTTAAATAGCTTAATCATTTATTACCATGTTCTAAATGATCTCATGAATCATTAACAAATAACGATTTATAAATAATGAACCGATCCTCAATAAAGCATGAAATTGAGCATAAAATAGATTTTTTCTAGTGAGTTAAATATTAATTTACATTGACTAAAACCTAATTTATGATGACCAAAAACGATTTTAGTTTATTACCACTAAAAAGTAAGTGGCTGCCAAAAACAACACTGGTCGCAGCTCTTTTTGGTAAATCAACTCTTTAAAGTGAACTTACTTGGCGATTGTAGTGTTGACTTGAGTGCGTGCGATGTCGATGTAGTGGTCGATCTGGGTCTGTGGAAAAGAGCAGAGTGCAGAGTTCAAGTCCACTGAGATCAAAATTAAAACACTGAAACCACTCGCTTACTTTTTATTTTATTTTATTTTGCTGAAATAAAATATGGTGAACCTCTAAATGTACGGATGCACCGGAAGTCATAGACAAAAAAAAACAAAAAAAAAAAAAACGTGAGAAAGTTGCAAGTCCAAAGTTTTATGTACAGCACTGAAGAAAAAATTTAATCGAAATCTTAAATATTCCAACAAAAATTGTAGCAGTCTGGCAATACCAGAATTACAACTACTCACTTGATCGACCCCCCTCATATAGCCAACTCCGACTAAACCGTAATTTACCTTACAGACAACTTCTGGGTGACAGTTTACAAGAGAAAAAAAGCTCCAAAACATACACACGAAACAACAAATTTTCCAGACTCAACGAGTATTCAAAAATAAATATGCCACAACAAAGAACACCCAAATTTGTTTCTTTAAAAAAAAAAAAAACATATTCTACCTCCCAAATTTTGGTGAGAAAACCAAATTCTGACTGGGAAAAAGACAGAGAGCTGGATTGTCTGAGACTCGGTTTGGCTGCGGTTGCAGGAAAGAGTAGAGACTTTGTGAGTAGTGCTAATATTTGGGAATTAATTATGTACAGGCACAGGGTCCACTGCGGCAGTAAAAAACAAGATTTTTGTCAGTCAATGGCAGCGCCATTAAACCCCTTAATTAGTTCAGTGGTTTTTAAATGACATGCTGCTGAATTTTCTGAAAACTCACCAAAAGTTTAGTTCTGCTATATCTCAGCAATATTTTGAGATATTAACTCCAAAGACACCAGAGATCTTCACCTTGATCTGAGGTTGCCTGCAAATCTTCACAGTGCAACCAAGTGTTCAGATTGTTGGTCTATTTTTGGTCATAGATCTCTGGAGGTTTGAGCAAAATTAATAAAATTGGTCTTAATCTTACTGCTCTAATTAATTTATTTGTACAAGAGCAGGTGTGGTACCCAAATGCTTTCCAAATCCAAATCCAGCCTAAATGCTTTCAGTTATTTTTGTAAGCGAGCCTTTTTAAATGTGGTCACACTGTTTCTCCACACGTATCTAGAGCAGCGTTTCACCATAACCGTGTATTATTAAAAAAAGCCAGCGAAATGACTTTTGAAAAGCTACCGATTCGTTGTCATGTAGATGGAGCAACTGTGTTGATTCTGGTTCAGGTGGAGTTTAGAGGAGTTATAGGAGCTTGCTATTGATGCAGCAGCATTTGCTCATAATGAGAACAGAGCCACGCGCACCACATACTTAATAACGCGTTTAATCCCTGAACAGTTTATGCATTTGTTAAGTGTTATGCATTTGGGAGACGCTTTTGTCCAAAGCAACTTACAGAAGGGGAATTCACTGATGCCACTCATGGAGATGCTGGATAAGCTGTTAATGTTGCAGACGCGCTCACCTCACAGATAAGTGCCAGATTTAAACAAGAACCCACTGAGCCTCAGATGAACGAGGTCGTTTTGAGAATTACTGCTAATAAAAATAGTTTTTAATCTTTGTGTGAGCTGTATTTCCCAGTTATTGAAAGGAAGTATTAATGTACATCGGAGCAGAGGAAAGCCTTCTGATTGGGCGATATAACTGCCCTCTACTGGATTGACTCACCCTTTACATAGTTTCAGATCATTTTATCTGTTTTTGTGTGAAAAGGTTTTTTTTGTACCCCTGCTTGTGTGGACTAGATTATTTTTGTAAACCGCTAATAAAAACTGCTTTGAAAAAAATCAGTCACATGTGGACATAACAGTATGCATTACCAAAGTTGAATTTATAACAAAGTAAAAAATTTACTTTTTCTAACTCTTCCTGCGTGCTTTAGTTAAATTCCACAAAATATATTCTAAGCAATCTTTGGAACCTACCGACTAACGTTACGAAAAGAAAGTCGATCGATAAAACAGTTTTCAAACAGCTTGCGATGGAAAATTATACACCAAATGCTCACCAAATCAGTCGCAAGGCAATAACTGAGCAACGCTTTATTAAGACAAACTTGGTATGCGACTTCATAATCCTATGAAGTCATTTGCAGAGTTTCGGCACAGCACCACCTTCTGTTCAAAAGATATCACAAAAAGTTTTAAATTGTTGATTGACAAAAACCTTATCATTATTAACATTATTACATTAATAAAATATCTCTTGTTAAAAAGAGTTTGTCAGTAGCTCAGTTCCAATGATTTTTCTCTGCAGAGCAAAAAGTTCCAGGTTCGAATCCCAGAAGAACCAGGAGCTGGTTTTAAAGGTTTCTGTAATGTCAGTCTTTAGTTGAAAACGTGAATTGTTTTTCATTGAACATCATAAATCATCATCATCTTAATGTTTTGATATGATTCATGACTTAAAGTTGACATTTCTGACTGCCTGGCCCCTGATTACTGCTTGCAGTTATATTCTTTGCTCGCTATGTTAATAAAGTTATCCATTAAATCACATCTCACTTATCTAAAATATTTTCTAGCTAACACAGAAATAAAATGCTAAAAACACACTTTATCCTCTGCATTGGTTAAAACGACAGCAGAATAAATATATAGTAAACACACTTTCTTTATAGGTTTTAGTTAAACATCCACCGCTCCTGCTGTGAGGAGGTTATCAGAATCTAGGTTACAGCAGTTTTGAGGTCAGTGCACAGAGAACTCTACGCAGCGCAAATTAAAGAGACAGTTCAGAGTTTAGTGGCTCTACTCTGAATGACATCATTACGGCCTCGCGCTACTCTATCTCTTCATTACAGCGCAACAGCTCTCGGAACGCTCCACCAGGCTCTCATTAACAATCACTCATGGAGAAGACCTTTAATACTCCGCCCATGCTCCAAGAGAGAACTCTGAAGAGCATTTAGAAAGAGAGATCTCGAGTAAGAATTTCGGTTGACTTGGAGTTTCAAGCCAAGCACGCTGCACCTCCTCAGGTCCGTGTGAACCGGTTTCAACTCTTAAACATGTTATGAATGCAGAGAATCTATTGAGCACAAGTCACGGCCAGCAAGAACAACCTGCAGCGCAAGTAATGAGTGAAAGCATACTAAAGAGGTCATGAACTGAGAAACCAAAAGTGCTGATGGAAAAAGAAAAGACTCCTTTTTATCCTCTCCTAAAAGTCGATAAAAATGTGTTCTGGATCACACACTGTACACTTATGTATGGAAGCCCATTTCTGCCAGGTTAAAAAACATAAATAATGGCTTTAAAAGTAAATTTTGACTTAGAAAGTTGTAGTTATGAAATAAAAAGTCAACTTTTTGAGTTAGGAAGTAAACATTTTTAGATAAAAAGTAAATTGTTTTACTTAAAAAAAAAAAAGAAGAAAAAACTAAATTTTGACCTGTTGACATTCAATCTAAAGCAAACTACATGAACACACTTTTATATTGCAAAATGTTGACTTTTTAAAATGTTAAACTCTTAAAGTTTCCAAGTAAAAAAATTTTTTACAACTTTTTTGTTACAGACACTGTACATTTTTACCTGGAGGAAATAGACTTTCAAACACGAGTACACATTCCAATTGTTTTATCTAAAAGACAGCGTGATGATGAGTTACAAGCTCTTTAACCCATTAGAACCCACACCTCTAAAAGTGTATTAATGCTAAAAATTCAAAATCAAGAATCGTTCCTAGAAAAGGAACTTTCCAGAACACTTAAATGACCTCTGACGCCGGTGTCACCATGGGCTCTTACAGCTGAAATCTTTTACTCTGTAGTTTTATCTACTAAAATAAAATGCACCAAACCTAGGCACTGACGCCATGATGTAAACTTTAACCTCTCTATAGCTTGAGGGTGAACCTTTCTCTTTTTTATGCAATTTGTTTGTCTATTTTTGTGATTTTTATGCAACAAATTAAAATATGCATTGTGCAAGGTTTGAGAGTGTAAAAATGTTGCAAAATATTTCTGTATAAAAAAAATGTTTTTCAGACTTCAGTGTCCAATGAAATTGAGACGCCCCAAGTTGTCAAATGCTACATAAAATGACAATTTATTGAA
Organism: Danionella dracula; assembly: GCA_900490495.1. Lineage (NCBI taxonomy): Eukaryota > Metazoa > Chordata > Actinopteri > Cypriniformes > Danionidae > Danionella > Danionella dracula. The sequence continues at coordinate 2,042,339 of UELW01000145.1, forward strand.
ACTAGTAAAGCGAAAAAAGAAAAAAAAAACCTGTAAGAAAAAAACCCCTCATCTCTCACCTTGTTTTTCTCGTAGACAGGCGGTACGCTGAAGAGCAGGATGTCAGCTGGAAGAGAACACACCCAGAAGGATGAGATTCGCATCAGAGAAGCAGATTGGCCAGAAGCAAAACTTAACATAAAGCAAATAAAAACAGCGCCTACCGAGGATGAGGATGGTAATGCCGTTGAAAACTGCTCCAACATACGTGAGCAGCCACATACCCACAGCCAGCTGAAACACAGAAAAAACATGTCTCAACAAACGCAATCAATCCTCCTAAAAAATCCAAAGAGTTGTGTGACTTTATCTTCAGGTTTTACACAAGTTCGCTCTTTTAATCTGACCTTGAGGGAATCCACCAGGTCCTCCACCAGGAAGAGGCGGCTCATCTGCTTGAGAGCGCGGTTGACGTAGCTCAAACACACATCCACATGCTTGCGGAAAGTCTCAGGCGGCACGGTGACATCTTTGTCCATAAGCGCCCTGGCAGAAGAACAGGAGTCAAAACCAATTAGCTCTGGCCCAGAAGTTACTCACACTACAGTATACCAGATGCGCAATCTGACAAGATGTGTAATACAATTTTTTCAGTGGGTTTTGATTGAACAACAATGTATTAACCCACGCAAGACCACAAACCCTAACGCCTACATGCCTCAGGTGATGTTGCGATGCTTTCATACGTGGACAAATAAATATATATATATATATATATATATATATATATATATATATAAAAATAAATATATAAAAGGGCACATCTGGAAATAAAAAAAAAACAAACGGTCAAGAAAACAGAAGGGTATACATCCTTCCTTGCAGAATAGAAAAATAGCAGAAAACCACCCATACCTTCCCTTTTTTCCCCAGAGTAAATACCACCACACAGCTAAACAAACTGAATTTTGCTCGCTTGAATGGCTTCTATGCAGGGGGCTTTTCACAAGCGTCACACCTCTGCTGTTCAAAGATGATGCAGTGATGCTCCTTGGATGTTGCTAAGGAGACAACAGTGACACACCTGACCATTTTATCATCATCGTGGGCTTTGTAGAACAAGTCAGGATGGTTGAACACCAGCAATAACAGCTTATGGATGTTTATGATCTCATATTTCCCGGTCTCATCCTCTGCTGTTCATCTCGTAGTTCTTTGGTGCTGTTTTCTGTCGTGAGATTGAAGCAGGAGTGTGTATCCAGCAGCTCTTTCATGTCCCATTCACGTCATCAAAACAGCCAGCCATCATTGGTTGGTCTCTTGCAAAAACCCGATCCGTTATGGCAGAGCTGAACTCTTGTTGGTTTGCGCCAATCGCTCGGACAGATGTGGGATGTTCTGTCGGCGCATGTGCTTTCCGATCGAGGTTTGTTCACACACGTAACTTCGCATCGAATATGCGGATTAACATTTACTAATCTTTACTAGTCGGCACAACCTCCAAACAGATTTCACAACAGGTTTTGGGTTGTTTAATGTCTGAAGAATCAAACCAAACCATTTCCAGACGACTGAAGAAACTGTTACTCTCTTAAGAACAAGAGAGACATGTAGTGATGTTGCTAGCTGTATGTGCGGCTCATGAATTAAATGACTGAAGTACAGGAGAGCATCGTAGAACAGAAACTCACCAGGACATACTAAAGTAAAAACGTTCGAGACGCACGGCCTGAAAACATGGAAAATTGAGTTTTCGACTTAGCTGTGCGATTAATCGATTTAAAAAAAATCTGTGTCTTAACAGAAAAAAAACTTCAATGTTTTCACAAATAAACACAGCCCTCTTACTTGAAGGGATGTCCCTCGTTGGATTTCTGCACTGCCTGGATGACCGATTTGTAGATGCGGAAGGAAATGGTGACACAGAGCAGGGACAAGAGCAGGTAGGAGACCACGCTGATCACGCTGAACGCTGCCAGAGAGAGCAGCATCAGGAGCGACACGCCGAACACCACGCCGGATTTCTTAGGGTCCCGCCAGTGCACCAGGTCCTTCACTGCACGACAGAGAGTGTGTGTGAAAAAACAAATCACAGCAAACAGAAGTACCAAAGCAATAAACACTCACAATGTTAACACTCACGCTTTGCAAGAACTAAGAAAAAGTGCATTCACTTTTCAATTTTGGAGCCAGGTCCAAACAAGATCTAGTTTTTGGAACACTAAACTCCTCTTCAGAGGAACGTACCTCTACTGTGACTCACAGTTCTACAGCTATTTGTTGCTCTAAAGGTAATGTTGTCCAAGAAAAAGTGTTTGCAAAATGATCTTGAATGATGGTTGAACTATTTGCAAAATCCAAATATTGAGTATTTAAAAACTGCAGAATTAGAGAGCTGGAAGTTTTTCTTACCATTGCGCACATGTTTGCAAAGCTATCGTTTTCTCTGAATGTGTGCAGACAGCAGAGCTAAATATATGAGCATTTCCTGCTGATGCCAAAAGCATTTACCGCGATTAACACGAGACAATTTTTAGAAGTTTGGTTTTGAAAGGTAGAGTTTTTATTGGAACCAATAAAAAAAATGGGTCCAATTGTGTTGTCATTTAACACATTTAAATTTTTTCCTACTATATCTTCTGAACTATAGAGTACACCTGAACATAAGCCCCGAATTGCATTTGAGAAAGAAGGAGTGAAGGACATTTGCACAGGATTTCTGGCCCTGTGATACTTCAGATGAGTGGGTTGAGGTTAGCTGCATTTTTCTTCTTTGTCCATATTTCATTAGCATTAGATCAATAGGTTTGAGGTGACAGATTAACCAGTTAATAGTGTGTACTGCCATCACCAACTCCAAACGTCATCAAAATCACTACCGAGCTGTTTCATACTGAAATATAATTGCACCAGGATGGTAGAGAAACCCAGAACGTCCTTCACAGAAGAAAATGCACCATCCAAAAAGATGAAAAGAGATTTAAAACCGGATTTAGATCACAGGTGATTTGGGATGATTACCTGAGATTCCTAGAAACTACGAATCCACGCAGAATTCTATTGTGTAGACACAGAGATTCCTTCCAACTAGAGCTGCATGGTTTGGTAGATTTTCCCAAATTCTGTGATTATCGAGGTCAATATTGCGATATGCAAGATTATAATAAATGGTAACTTAAGGAAACTTGACTTCATTTTGTAAAACATTTTTAGGCTTTAAAAACAAATGTACTATAACCAAAATTTCTCACAAGTTCACCAAAATGAAATATAATAAATTAGGGATGGGCAAAAGTTATATTTCGATTATTCTTAGCTGAATGGCGATAGCAGATAAATATCGCTATCTTTTTCTGTGACGTAATCGAGGTCCCCCCCTAAACATTATTGCACATTAGCGTTCATGTTAGATTAGTTTTTTCAAAAGTAAAACATTTAAAAACAAACTAAAAGATCAAGTTTAACCTCTCTAAGAACAGATTGTGCAGAGTGATTTCAGACGGAGGAGGCAGGGCCAACAGGTTGCGTGTGAAGGGAGAGGAGAAATTACAAGATGTGCAAATTGATATTTTAAACAAAATTAACTATATCAGCAAAACCAATATTATTGATTGTCTAAACTCATTTGAAACGGAATATATATATATTAAAATATCAAGATATTGTACAGCCAAGGAACAAATAAAAACATGTTGGAACATTAAGATAATTTAAATGCGTTGTGCAAATAATAGGAAGTGTTTCCTTCAGGTGTCTGGAATTTCACCACATGGCACTCAAAACATTTTTATTTTCTGTGCTGTTTCACTAGTTTTCTTTTACAAATCCTGAACAGCACCTCGTTCTCCTCTAAGTCACGGTCACATCAAACCTAAAAAAACATCCATTTTCGTTCTGCTCCCATTTTAAACTCTTCAGAAAGTTTTATTTAAATAACTGCATTATTCCCGTGACATAATTTCATGTGCCTGACATTACATTAATCATGCAGTCCTACATCCAACAAACACCCCAACCCAAAAACATCCATCCAACGTTTGAAAAGTGGTGGCACATCATGTGTCAACACAGAAACAAATGGATTTCTGTGGTCAAACAAGGTTTCAGCTCCCACTAACATACAATAAGGGATTCCTTTGGTAGATGTAAAGTAAAATCTTTAGCTGTTCCATAAATAATAGAGCGCTCATATGCTCCATACAGCTGTGGTTACGTAATGCAGTACGAGAGGCGGCTGATGCAGTGTGAAAGCCACCTTTTAAAGAAGCCGTACATGAAAGGCGCTCCTCTCAGCAAGCAAAGCCTTGAGGGACGTCAGCGTTTCTGTTACTCAGGAAATCACAGTCTTAGATGGCTTGAGGTGGAAGAAACGGAGATAAAACGGAATAACACAAGCACCTACATTCCTTTCTAGGCAGCGACTTTGGTCCACGCTGAGATTTTCAGCTTCAGGCTGAGCTAGAGAATTTTGACGATTTAATCCATGTTTATTTGAATGTTAGATTAATAAACTGAGACCGTCATTTACAGGTCACAAGATTCAGATTTTATCCACCTCATGAGAGGAGTGTTCTGCTTTTCTTAAATGTGTTTTGTTTAACTAAAAAAAGGTGAACATGGGAATATTTGGTTCTTTGATCATCAGAAATTATTTCATATACACAAAAAACATTCTAAACTCACATTTAACTAATTTACCTTAAATAAATTCCAGATGGACCTTGCTGTGAATACTAAAGTCTGTCTTATCCAGTCAAATGGTTACAACCACATAAGACGCGGATTCGGTTAGAACTTATAGACTTCGTCCCAACGGAAGCTTTAAAATGACATCTTTGGCAGTCAGATTTTTTTTGGTCTGTCAGCCTTAACATAAACACAAAAACTTCAATAATAAACAAAATATTAGTTAAATTAATTAATTACATAAATCTATTACTTATAAGAATTAGTGTCGTCAAAACTAACATGTTTATGCATGTGAATGATATTCGTTAGCCTGCTTTTCACTGTAAACATAAGATATTATTTTCATGTGAAGATTAGTTTGTAGTTGAACGTAGAGACTGTGTGTTGCCTGTGATTGTACAGTATTTGCATACCCCCGCGCCACACTGATCCTGAGGTCTGACCCTAGGCGTACTACTGACCTACACCTCTTAAAAATGTGGTGTGGAGCATGTATTTCCTGGTGTCATCCAAACAACACACAGAGAAGGAAAACCATCCCAACTAATTGAAGAAATGCAAAAAAAAAAATCTGTACACAGCTTTTCTGCAATGATGAGCTTCAATTTCAACATAATATTTCCTCTTTCGGTTCAAAACAACTCAAGCGAAGACTTTCACACGGCTCATTCGACATTGAAAAACCTTTGCGAAACCTAAAAATCAAGTGACTAAATTGACAAAGTTTTGTTGAACAGTGTTCCCCTACTATTCTATAAGCGGGACTGCTGCCCCTTTAAAACAGGTCCACTTACCTCAAAGAAAAATGTAATATAAATACTACGGTTACTACTTTAATGGAATGAAAATACGTGCTTCACATTGCCCTCCCTCCCTTTAGTAGAGTAAATCACGGTCAAAACACAAGTGCGGCTCTACTTAACCGCAATCAAATCCATGCTGCTCTTGCGCTCGACTGAGTTTAGTGCGAGTAAGGATTGTTTTAGAATAGGCTTCATTCCAAAACACTGCAACTATTTTATCTCTGCACTTCACTATCTTAATTTTCAGTTTTTAAATCACTACGGTTATATATGACTTTTTTATGCTTGAGTTTATTAAATGTACTTTCTTTTTAATTATTTGTTTCCAATGTAAAGCACTTTGAATTACTCTGAGTACGAAATGTGCTATACAGATAATATTATGCTTGTAACAATCATTTAGCGATACGGTTGTAAAATCTGATGTGGAAGGGCTAACAAAGGCACCTTGAAACTAGTGTAATAACTGCAGATTTGAAAAAATAAATAAATAAATAGTGAATATAATTACTAGTACAGTGCAAACTTAAAAATAAAAAAATCTAGTGGCTAAACTAATTGCAGAAGTGTATTGCAGACTTTACGCAGACATCAGGCTAAGCACAGAAGAGTCAACCCCGGCCATCACAGAGCTTATTCCTCAGTTTAACACCAACTTATTCAGAAGACTCCTGGTTCATTTTGATGAGTAATTAAAGTTGATTTTATGTGTTCTTCCTCAATTCATTACCATTTCATGCCTAAATATCCAAACAGGGAAACCCCCTGTAGGAACTATGGCCCCTCATTACGAGAGAAATACAAACATCTGTATTTCTTCAGTGACATGATGACTCTAGGAGACGTAAACGTGAACTTAAAAACTGAGGAGATTATTGACTAAGAGACCTCAAACAAAATCCCTGAATGTGGTATAAACCTGAGCCCAGCGTCTCCCTTTTCAAAATCAAAATTCCCTCCGCAAAATCCATCCATCCATCAGATATCTCCACAACTCCACACTTCTCAAATATGAAAAGTCATGAAAACTCAAGAACTGACTTTCCTTCAGAAGCATCTAGAGTGGAATCGGAATCTTCCAAACCCACCAGGATTTTTATAAGTGAGCTCGCCTGAATGATTGCAAAACCTAAATCAGAGTGTAAATTGTGTTTATGACAGTTTTGGTATTCTTTGTTAATCTAGGCCATCTCATTTTTTGAGATCAGAGATCCATCGATCATCTTCTGTTTCGCATCCTGCTTATCCTGTATGATCCAGCAGTTTAGGTCGTCTTTATTTAGCCTAGTTACTGTAAATAAAGTATTTTCTATTGTTTAAAAGCTCTGATTTGGTCTCTGATTCTTTCCATGTGTTGATTTTTCCAACAAGCTCAAAAGCGATCAAACTTAATACAGTTATGAGTTATGAACGTCTGAGTCGACTCGCTCAAACTAATCAAGTAACACTACTGAGGGTCAATTCATTGAATCGCTTCGAAGGAGTTGACTCATTTGAGTCATTTTGATTTCAGAGACCCCGTTAAAATGTTATATGTAGAATTTATCCCTACATCTCTAGCTGATCGTTACATTTTAAGTTTTAAATAAATTCATATTAATCTTAGGTGGACCCTACAAGACCCACTGATAATAAATTTAGGTGGACCCTACAAGTCATAAAAAAAAAAATATATATAATAATAATAATAATAATAATAGTAATAATAATAATAATAAATCAACATAAATAAATCAAAAACTAAATGTATATGTAATTCTTAATGAGAATTATTGGCCTAATGATTCTGAAGAACAATTTTGGACAACTAAATTTGAGTAATTAACAGCGATAAAAAAACACACCGTTATAAGACATGGCTCATGAAACTGTTTATCATGGCAACACCCATGACATAACTGAGTGGAAAGAGACTCAGAGCACTGTTGTTTTCAGGCAATCGTTCTGTGTATGTGAGGGGTTTCCTCCATTCTAACTGCAGGGGTCCGAGTCCATCCCAGCATGCATTGCTAGTGCCCACAGGGAGGCAGCCTAGGATGAGAACAGTCGTTCGTTACTATTCCTTCCCTCCTCCCTCGCTGGCGTTAGTGGACCCAGATACCAAGGCACGTCCCAGAGGCTGCTGAGCTGCAGTGGCCTCTTTAGTTCTCACACAGCTCAACTCCTAAAGGCACATGCACCATTTAATGCGTTTGTGTGAGTCCACGTGTGTCTGAATCATTCAAGAGTCATGCATTAAATCACCTCTCCCACATAACCACAAAGATTTCAGAGATAAAATCAGAGTTAGCTGCACATCGAGAGCTCTGTTTTACATTGGAAGCAAATCACTGTGAGACAACTCCCTTGCAAAGAAAACCTAAGGAGGTCAGTTATTTAGAGCTCACATTTATACACTATCCTCCGATTTAGGGAGCTTATCATGTTTGCTTCTTATCCTTTTAAAGTCTCATAAGAAATGGCTACACTTATACAGCAGCAGCAGGAATAATCATTACAGGAGAGTGATTTGATCAACCTTTAGCACAGTTTGCACAAGCACATTATCTTGAGCGCTGACAAACCCGTGTGGAAACCACCACACCCATTAAAACAAACAAGAACGCCACTGAAGCGCATTCGGATGTGTTTAGGCGAGGTTCAATCATCCTCAAAAATACACACACAAGCTAAAAACTAACCCTGAGACTTAAGAGTCGAGGTGTTTGCTCAGCCTTTGGTTTGAGACTGAAAACTCAAGCAGTTCTTGCTGTAAAGTAACCCACTTGTTCTGTTAAAACTAAATTTAGTAACTGGGGCAAGAAATTAAATATAGTCTATACAAAAAAAGTAGTTTTACTGCAAATATGCAATGGATACTTTTACAGCATTTATAGATCATATGAATTTCTTGTCAGGATTTTAGCTCAAAATAATGTAAGTTTAATGGAACTTGAAAATAGTTTTAAACTAATTCCCAATATTTTTGTTAGATTTCCAATGCTCTTAGTACAAAAACTACAGGTGACTCAAGATCAGTTGGTAAATCAGTGAAAAAAAAACCTAAATCTAAAATCTGCTTTTTGTAGCATTCTTTGTCGGCCATCTACAATTTTAACATGAAAACACAAACTTTATCCAATCAAAAAAACAAATCATAAATTTGGAATTCATTTTTTTCCCCTTCTAACATACGCACAAACAGTTTAAATTAAGCAACAACCGCTGAACGTGACTTTGCCACTAGCTGACTATGAGCATTACAAACTAATTATTATTTAGATCCATTAATTGTTCTACAAAAGCCAAATCTCTTACAGTTTTTAATATTTAGACTTTCTTTAAAAATAGCTTGTTCCTAAAATCAAATTGAGAATTTTAATCTCATGTACATTTACTGCAATACAATGTCAATACATATTTTTATTGTGAGATATTAAAGTGCATATATTGCTCTTTGACTGTAAACCTTACCATAGAATTTATTTCCAGAAAAAGTGTTATTTTTCAGGTTGTTTTGGCACTTCTTGGTTAGAGAAGTAATGTTGACCGAATCTACATTTGCAGTGTTCTCGTCATTGTTTGAGAACGACTGTACGTCAATAGATTTTGGTTACTATGCAAGACTTATAAATGTAGACCTTCCAATAGTTTCAGCCTTTTAAAGTCCAAAACAAAATAATTGTCTTCTTTAATACTGAGCATGGTTTATATTGAACTATTGATGAGACCTCTTATTTCCTTTAGAGCCATAGAGTCTGTCCTAAAGACATAGAGAAGCCCATAAACACAACAGTGATATTATTACCACAAGCCAAACAAAAGACTGATTTTGCCAATGTTTTCCAAAGAATAGGGGTTAGTAGAGAGTCGATTCATCTAATGTTAAGGATTTAAATAAGGTATGGCCTCCGACTATAATAAGCATGCAAAGTTAGCAGGGCACTTGCCCAGAAGAAAAGACAGTTTACCTGTAAGGTGGGTTAGTACGGCTGTCAAGACATGCTCTGCAAGGTGGTAGGCTTCTGCTACCAAAATGTCGATCACCTCCATGTCTTTGGGAAGCAATGTATCGGACAGATTATCAGAGGGACTTGCAGGATTATGAGAAGAAATTGAAGCTTCATCGGGTTTTAGGACTGTTTTTATTTTAGGGACATCCTCATCTTCCTTCACCTTGCTGGTTTCGAGGTCGGTCAAAGCTGAAATTGTTAAGTGCTCTTGTTCCAAGTCCATGATCATCGTTGGAGAGGATTGCATGGAGACTTGAGGATCATATTTGGGATTCTGGTTTATTGATGTGTTTCTTAGACGAGAGACTTTGGGATCCTCATCCTGTTGGAACTTAAGACATTCCTTCATGAAATCCATAAAGCTGTCGGACGACACCATTTGAGAACCATCTGCTCCAACAGCCTCTGTGTTGCTTGTGGCCTCTGGCGAATCTGGTCGATCAAAATCATCTTTGGGAGTCAGTGATTGAGGTTCAAATTTAGTCATGGATGGTAACTCTGCATCATCATTTGCAACAGATTCTGGTGTAATGTCACTAGTCTTGCTGGATTGATCAGCATTGAAAGATTGCACAAGAGGAGTATCTTCAACTAGGACCTGCTGGTCCAAAGACTGCACAGGTACTTCCTCCCAATCCTTCAAGGTGGATCCCTGGTTGTTTGAATTTAGACCTTCTGAATTGACATCATATTTGTTTTGCTGTGCAATAGTCTCAATATCATCGAGATAATCACAAGATGAGTCAGACGGAAAAGGTTCCGGAACAGATTCATAAACTAGCTTTAAATCTAGGGTTGTCTCATTCAAATCGTCTGCTATGTTTTCAAAAGACTCTTGAGCAAGGTCAGAGATTTTCTTATTGTCTGGAAGATTTCTAGACTTTAAATCTTCCTCATCTGTGTTATCTTTGAAGTAGGAAGAATCCATCTGCTCTTTTAAAGCAAGCTCATCACTACTGTAATGATCTAGGTGCGTTTCTACATTGCTGGGATCAACTGCAGGAGAACCAACATCAAGAGTGATCCCAGAAAGGACCTCTGAAGTCTTGTTGAGCTCTTCAACATTGACTGCCTCTGTAAGAGGTTCAACAGATTCTAAATTCAGGGACCTAACTGACTGTTCTTGCGAGTCCTCAGAAATCATGCCTATGGAGTCCGGAGAGGACTGTAGGTAAATGCCACTTTCATAGTCATCTTCATCAACCCTTTCCTTGGGAGATTGATCAGTTTGGTCTTTATGAGTGGCAATATCCTGATCGGGTTTGCACTCTTCTGGTATTTCCACAGTTTCCTCCTGTTCTCTAAATGCTCTTGTTTCAGAAGACACTATGTCCTCATCTTGCAGTTTTTTTACATTTGGATTATTCTTTACATCATCTTCAACATCAAACTGCAATTCTTCATCATCGCTTAAAACTTGCTCCTCTGTTTCAATAACATTAATAATTGGTACCTGAATTGGTTGCTTTTCATTGTTTGTTTTTGTTTCCTCATCCTTTCCAGTTTTGCCAATATGATCATCATTTCCCATATTTGGGATAGACATGCCTTCCTCAATAACGGTGTCATCTGACTCCCCAGAACTGTCTACTTCTTGGCTTTCAGCAGGTTCCAAGGTTTCCTTTGACGTAGCAGATTGTTTGACAGGACAAGAGTCCTTTTGCTGGGACAAAAATGTTGAAGGAGACTCAAAACCTGCAGGGGGAGCAGGAGAAGAATGAAGCTCTTCATTTTCAGGGATGACTGGAAAACCCTGACTGCCTTCTTTGGCTTTCTCTTGTTTGTCCCACATGTAGGCTGTTGGTAAAAAGTTCACGTCAAATTCGGAATCTTCATCAACACTATCTTGCTTTGTTTGTTTCTTTTCATCATGTTCAGACTGCCTGTCTTTATCTGCCACTTTGATAGGACTGTCCATAAATTGGTCAGGAACTCCTGTGAAAGGTTCTGGAGCATCCGCAATGGTGCCATTGCTCCCTTTTAAAGGGCTTTCTTTCAATTTGGTTGACTCTTTTCCCTCCTCGAGTTCAGGTTCTTCAATGTTGAAATCTGGTGCTGGAGGCAAGTGAGCTCTCATCCAGTCTGCAGTGTCCTCAAAGTCACTTCCACGCCTTGCCTCCCCAAGCACCTCAAATGGTGATTCTGGAGATTCCTGTTCAGCTGGCTCCTTATTCTGAAAGGACAGGCGGGAGGAGATACCATGTGCTTCCGTGGGAGACTTCTCATAATGACGCTCTTTGAAATGTGGAAAGCCCCCATCGTGTCTATCAAAATCATTCTTCTTTGCAGCTAAAGCTTCCAATGCTTTGATTCTCTCTGAAACCGGTGATGTTTTTACAGGTGACTCCTGTTCAAAAAGCTCCAGTTTCTCTTTAAATGTACGATCACTATTCTCTGAAGCCATGTCAGAGCCCATTATCACTTTTTTGTCTGCATCCATCATGCAGCAGGAAAGAGGAGGAAAAGGATGGTTGGAAAAAGAGATCAAGTATATCTTACCTTATAGCTAAATTGCTAAAGCGGGGGACATACAATGAAAGTACTCATGTAATGACTCTTAAATGTGCAGGACCAAAGGTCCCAACAGCTTTAGCAATCAGCAGCTACACTGGTATTTTATTTAACATTCCCAAGATGCTTCATTGTTTGCCTCCATTTAACTGAAGCTAAAGCAGTCATGCACACAGAGAGAGGCCCCACGTAATAATGGATGGAGTTTGATGTCTGCATGCCAGCTTGATAATGTGCAAATGCCATTGTGGAATCTCAATGGCACACAGAATACTTGGTAGTTTAGTAATGTGCTGGCCATGACACTCAAACAAAGACAAAAAAAATAAATAAATAAATAAACCAGACAGACAAAAGTCGATTCAAAACCCTATTTTAACAGAAAAACCTTTGCTGTCCCTTCTAACAGCAGCTATTCATATACTATCCAATTGAACATAAAACAGAATGGACAAAGTAAATACAAGTATGGTTTGGGTGACAAAATGAGGCCAGAATCAATAAAGCAAATGTGATGGTCAATGCAATTCTGAATACGTGCTAAAAACGGAAATCCAGACAAGTTAACCATGAACACAGTAGACCTAAGACCTTCAGATGCTATTAATGTTAACTACTTGAACATCCCTGAAACATGTTTTATGAATAAATATGGACAGGCGCTGCCTAGCTAGCCTGACACTCAACGAGGAGAAGATGAAAAATGTACATCAGTTGACCTTGGTTTGGTTCCGGGCTTGTGGTCCTTCCCCGGCCTTGCCTCAAATTTAACTACCTTCCTGTATATTCTATCAATTTAGGCAAAAACGACTCAAATAATCTTAAAAAAAACAAAAAAAAAAACACAGACAGACATTGCTAGGGAACGAACTTGATTGATCTTTTTGGCATGCATTGTTAAAGTGCTTATCCGTCATCGTATGTCAAGATCTTAGAGATTTGAGCTTACAGGTGTGAAAATTTTAACTTAAGCAGAAAATGCCCGAAATATTACTACAATGTATCATTACCTCAGCGAAATTTAGACAAAGGATTGAATAGTTAAAGGTGTGTAATATTTCACTTTTAGATAATTGAGGCTAAACATTAAAGCCCTACCATAGTTAGTTGCCTGGCCTCGGTTAAGCTTGCATAATATTTGTATTCGTTTTTTACAATACTCTCATTTCTTAAGCCATCTATGCCAAGTGAGCATGTGCTTGTAAAATCATAATCGCATTTCCCATTCATAGACAAGGAACATGAACGTGGTTTCAAGTATCAAGTGTTCTCATGTCATAAAGTCAACGCCGAGTCCCTGATGGACCATTTTCAAATGGCGGTCTATGGAGCAGTCCCCTGCCTCCTGGTTATGGTTATACAATTTATATTAAATTATGTTATTTATCTTAAAAAAGTTTATTTGTTGGATACTTTATATATACCCCACCAGTCAAAGTTGGAATTTCTTAATTTGCTCTCCAATTTTGACCCAGATCATGAAAACCCCGAACACCTCCAAAATATGTAAATCAGGAAGTTGGCACATCAACTTTTCAATGGATTAGAAAAGTGATTCCGAGTAGAGACTCTTACAAACTTAGTTACTAACTCAACACACACTATTTATATGGAAACATATCATTTAACCTTGCAGTGTAATAAATAAGCTAAAGCTTTACCTTCTCCACGGACCATCGAAAAAAAGTTAACGATAGCAGGCAGGTGTTCAGGATATAATGGCACCTGTTTAAAACCTGATAAAGCATGAAAACGGATCGCTTCATTGAACTTAACGGGACACTTGTCTTGTTATTAATGATTTTGTTTTACAATGTAAAGGTGTGGCAAGTCATGTGAGCTGGATCTAAGGCTAATTTAGGCCGAGTTCCATTTCTCTCCCTTGGCTCTAACCCTTACCCCTAACCCTTCGTTTTGCACATTCACGAAAAGGGAAGGTGTTTATCAATTCTCTTTTGAACTAAAAGTTTACTAAAGGGATGTGTACCACTTCAGCCGAATTGTGGTAGGACCTGCATTTACACTGTGAAGGCTTGATAAGGATTTCCCAGCATTCACCGTGTGATGCAGGAAGACCTTTTTATACTCAAAAAGGCAGACACTGCGAGCAAAAAGAGGCACAAATGTAAGTCGTTTTTTAACACCATTGTTTTGTAGGTTTGCATGTCATAATTACATATATAGGTCAGAAATGGTCATTTATATATTAATTTTTTTAGAAAAGAAATTGGTAGTTTCACATGTACAGCATGTCAATGTTAGCCATATAAAAGTAATGCGACACAATTCTCTTGAGACATACATTTGTGATAAACATGATATTATTGTATTGTTATAAGTTGCACAATTTATAATAAACCTGTGGTTTACGTTAATGTCAATGTCATGTCGCAAGTGCTTGTGCAGTTCAAGATAGAATAATATAAAACAATACAAAATAATAAAATAAACAAATACATAAACACTAGCTAATGTTAAATTAACAATGCATTGTTTTAGACTATTAACATTAAGTAGATACAGTAGACTCATGTATGATATGTTTGTATGAATTAGGACACCATAGTGAAGGTGTTAACAAAAAATAAAACTTGCGTATAATCTTCAGCCCTTCCCCTTAGCCCTCTGTCAAAGGAAAGGGCTAGTCGCTAAGGGTTAGGTCCAAGGGAGAGAAATGGAACTCAGCCTTCGCAGAACATCATTCAAAAAGTACTACAATCCAACAAATCCCTTAAACCTAATTTTAAGCACTTAAGGTGCAGTGAGTGTTTTGATATTAACTGAAATTCCTGAAGACAAAATGTGATTTAACCACTGAAGGGATGCTTGTGTTACTCGACCCTGTAATTTAGTGACTTTCTACCAATTATCATTGCTAACGTCTCCCTATACTACTTTAAAATGGTAAATACGTAGATGAAAACAAAATACAGTCACAAACAAAAAGTCCAGGATTTCCTCTCGCTCTGTGGTAAAAGATAACGTGCAAAATGCATGAAAAAAGCAGATGGAGAGTCAGCCGCAGCAGTCATGGGGATGTCACCCCAAGCAGCGTCCTGTCGCTAGATCCCTTCCCAGTGGCACTCTACCTTCAGTACCAGTTCAGCGCTGGGGTTGCAGCTCCAAACATGGCTTCTTGAGGGGGAGGTGGGACATCAAGGACACGAATCCTCAGGGACCCTAACCTGATCCATTTTTAGGATTCTGCTCTCACACAAAGTGAACTTGAACATCTCTGAGATCCTAAAATAAAGCGGCAGTCTTGGGATTCAACTGGACCCACAGTAACGCTGACCTAAATCATGCTTGCAGTGGGTTTAGATTAGAACCGATTGAATTTCTAGCATCAGTAGGGACTCTGCGTTCCCGTTTTAACCCTTGAACGATGTCGGATACGAGTCAGTTGTGAAACTGGAGGTGGTACAAACGCTAAAATGAAGGTTGTCACTACCATTCTACAAACGTGTGTACTACCACAAACTACCATGATTTTTCAAGCTTGTTTTAATCTAAGTGACATATCTCAGGAAATACAGTCAGTATTTAATCTGTTGAAGGCATCCAAACATGCTAACGGAGTTGATGATAAGAATCCAAGTTACCAACAGCTTACAATAGAAGGGGGCTCTTATTATGGATTCTGACATGCATGACTGCAAGGGGTCACCATTAGACACAGAAGGGATCGTTATTTAACTCGAGAGGGAGCATTGCTGGACTGTACAGTACGTGTTCAACTGCGTGCAGGTCTGAAACTACAGTTTATCGCAGTCACTCTCAGATTGAAGGGTAGGACATTTAGCTAATTGTTGAGCCTAAAGGGAAGAAGAAGTGCGACTGCAAACATCTACACTGGTGTAGAGAAGGAGAGGGTCACTGGCGAGAGGGATGGAGAGCGTCATAGCAGCAGCCCAGTGGGATTTAGCATTCTTAATTGAACAGGGATGACAGAGGAGCATGGAGAGAGAGAGAGAGAGAGAGAGAGATAGAAGCAGGCGAGCATCATAAGAGAACTATACACTTGCCTTGAGGAGACTGAATGAGAGATACAGGCGAAGAAAAAAAGGAATCTGAAAAAATAAAATAGGACAGAAGAATGAGAAGAAAAAGTCTCAGCGTTCTTCTTATACTCTACGCTTGAAAGAGGGGAAATGTTAGTGAAATGCCCAGTGAAGAGTCCTTTGCATTTCAGGAATCTAAAAAACAAAACAAAACAAAAAAAAGATCTGAAAACAAGTCACCAGCACAATCCTTAATAGTCAGCAAATAAACTCAAAATGAACAAAAAATTATAATAATAAACAAAACAAAAAAAAGTGAGAAAAATGTTGAAGATTGGTGATTTGTAATACTTTAAACTCAATTGGAACAGCACAGAATTTCAGCAAAATTCTAAATGGCCGTTTTGAGAGATAGAGCATCTGCAATTTCCCACTAGATATTGCATTTCCAAAAATAGTTAATGAAAACAGTATGGAGGGTGTATGAGAACATGATTGTGTATCATTGAGCCAACAAAATTACATCACACAACTTTTACGTTTAGTCGAAAAGGCGCATTATGCTAGCTAGAAGGGTTGAATAAGAATGCTGATTTCTCACCGCTCAAAGTTGGGCCAACACAGTGTGATCATGTGACTGTTTTTGAGATTTTCTTGAGGTTACAATAACTGCGTGCTGTGTGCCATTCAGTATATTTGCAGCACACAACCAGCTCCTGATAAGCAAGAAAACCCAACAATTCCTGGAGTCCCAAGTGAGGTTATTGCACTATTGAAGCAGTGACACAAGTAGATTTCACTCAAACTCTCACACCGACTAAGTGAAACTCAGACGAAAAATTTCCATGCATGGTCTCAGCTGTACGTGGAGAAACTGCGGAACAGAACCAGGCTGTTCCTCCCCCTAAAGACTCCTGTTGCTCCTGATTTGAGGGAATTCTAGTTTTACATGACCCAATGAGAAGCTACAATCCCAAAACAATGTTTTAAGACTTCAGAGTCTGAGACGTAATCCCAAACCTTGGCATTTTTGTCTTTTAATTTGAAATATTTTTATTTAATGCAAGGGTTTAGCATTAGTTTTTATCTGCATAACCTAAAGAGTAATATGGTGTTGTTTATTTCTCTGTACTAAAGTTACTGGTTTTATGAATTTTTTACATATAAATACACCAAAGTCACTTGTTGATCTTTACCTGAAGTTGGCTCTTCACTGTTTCACTTGTGTGTATCCTCTTCCTCCCTGGTTTGCTAAAGCTTGAATACTTTGTGTATTTGCGCCATCTACAGGATGGGAAACTGTATTCTCTGCAGATTCACCACTTTTTCCAGTAAAAAACGGTAGACGTGGAAAAAACACTCCGAGAAATCAAACGTTTTGATGTTATCTTATCTCCAAATTGTGTAAGTGTGTTAAATATATCAAAAAAATTTTTAAGTTTATAAAATACACACCGATTTCTAAGATTTAAAAAGAACTGAAAAGAAAAACTGAGACTGAATGATTTTCCAAACTATGTGGAAATCGAAATGTTAAAATGGTTCAAAACAGACGTATACAGCTGTCCATACAGAAGGCAACTACATGATAATCACTTAATAATGCTAACTAATAAAATAAAATCATGCTTGATTCATCATTCTCAAGTCATGCACGTTAATTTGTTATTAAACTCAATAACTGAAATCCATTATATGACGAATCCCGTTTTAAAAGCAAGTTTGTAAAGCAAGAGAACTTGAATTACTTATTGAATTAACTTATGCAGCTAAAATTTCTTGCCCGTTCGCAGCTGGTAATGTAAGCATTGGTTCCCTCTTGTTTTGGAAATTAGATTTTACATACTCGGTCACTAATAAACAACTCTGCTTAAAACATATTTCAATGTAGAATATGGACTCCACTAAAACAACACATCTTTAACCAGCACTTTAAAATGAAATCCAGAACCGCTCAATGACTCAGCAGCACTCAACAGTAGAATATCTCATGGAATTTTTAATGATGCTTCCAAACTTTGGAATCTAACCCAGCAAAGCTCCCACATGCTGTACCCCTCCGTTACATAACCGCAGAGGAATCCATTTCCAGCCGCACTTGAGAAATTCATGTGATTTGGAAGCAAACAGCATCTGCATTCATTCAGAAGCCACTTTTAACAGTTTGCTAGAATCAAGCATTAAATGAAGGCAAATTGGATTTCTCCAGAGTCCAGTCTCGAGACTAACAGCGGGTGAAATCCTCGAGAGCGGATCGAAGTCAAGAGAACAGGTCGATCGAGTAAACTAATACAGTGTTCGCCTAGCTGGTCACAGATAAGGAGTGCACTCTCGCTTCACAGCATTCCTGTTCAAACCACACCCAGAGCCTTGTCATGGGGCACACCCTTCACGACAGGTGGGGCAACCAAAACTCGCACGCCCTCAGTCCACCAAAAGGATGTTTTTTCTTGCGTATGAGATCACAGTTTGGTTAAAAAAAAAAGAAGAAGAAACGAGTACTCTCTCATTCTTTGATTCTGTGTTCAAATCCAAAAATAAATTGAATTTTGCTTTTGTGAACGATTAGCGTTTAACCTGGAAGTTCGACGGCTGATGACAGTTAAACCTGTTCAATACAAGAAACGCAAACAAATTGGTCTTAGCTTTTGTTCAGACTAATTAATGCTCAATTGCATTTGTTGCATGCGACTTGTATCTGTCCTGTGTATGAATGCAATCCTGCTCGCTGTGAGGCATGTATGCGCAGGAACTGGCTTTGATTAGAACGAAAGTAAACATGAACGAGAGTTAAATTTGAGGCGATCGTGTGGCTTCATTTACGTTCATTTCCGATTTGAGCCTCCATTATTTCAACCAAATCATATCAAGAAGACAGTGAATAAATATTTATTCATTCTATTACTTTACTTCCTCTGTCAAATGCAACATTTGTCACCATAGCATGACGTCGAATGAATGCGACCTGACTTTTCAGACTCAGGTCACATGGCAAAAAAATAATCTGATAAATTTAGTGAATATAAATCGGGTCTTAGAAGGCCAGAGCCCAGCAAATGTTTGGCCATTTGTAAACAGGGCTGAAACTGTAGTCAAATGTGACCCAATTAAAAGCTTTAATTTAGATTAAATCTGTTCTATGATGATGTATTAAAAGAAAATGCATGCATTCAGATATTCGTACTGTAATGATTTTTGGACCGTAATGGCCTAACCCCTTCTAACTTATCGGATCGTCTCCACCCTCATGCTTCACCCATAACCTCCTCGTTGTTGTCCCATGCTCCAGCCTTTTGTTCTCTGTGGCAGCTCCTCGACTGTGGAATGCTCCACCTGCCCAGGTACGAGCAGCACAGTCGATGAAGGAGTTTAAATCACTACTTAAAACTGAACTTTTAATTTTTAATCACATTATGATAGCTTTCAAAATTGTTTTGTTCTTTTATGATTTTATGTCTTAACATTGTACTGTTTTATTGTCTTATTGTGTAAGATTTATTGCTGTTTTATCTATCTTTCCATTTTAGTTTAACCAGCACTAGTCAAACACTGTTGTTTTAAACGTGCTCTACAAATAAATGTTGAACCCTCATGAAACCCTTCTTGCACTAAACAAGGCCCCCTTGGCTCATCTTCAGCTAGACTAGCATGCATAGAGCAGAGTGGCCCTCTAGGACCGGATTTGGGGACTCTAGTGTCTAGTTCTTAAAAGCAGCATTTTAATAGCAAAACACAACTTTAAAACGAAATCATAAACTCATCGACTCCAAAAATACCATTCAAGAATCTTACGACAGATGTTTGGTCACGTCTACCCTGCAAACATTTAATAGAGGGGATAGAGAGGAGTAATCCAGCACAAGTGATGGTTAGATCTCATCGACTCCAGGGGCAAGGGTTAAGAGCACCGCGCCGTCTTCGGTTACAGGACGAGGCCTAAAGTGGGGTGGGATTAGCCTCCGACACTGTCCAAGACTTTGTGGCATCTCTGTCATGCCAGCAATATCAGCTCTATTCCTGAGGAGACTGATTCATGACACCTACAGCTTTAAGAGTGCTGCCTCAGCCAGCTGTCCTACCCTCAGGGATCGCAGCCAGACTGCAGTGAGAAGCTGCTTTCGGAACAAGCAAAGACGCTATTGATTTGGTGAACAACTGTCTCAATGTTATACCTTCAGACAACTTTCCTGAGCAATGTTTTTTTTTTTTACAAGCATCAACAAAGCTTTTACACTTCTTGCATGTTTTAGTGTTGCTCCCTCATCTAAAACATGCTTCAAGTCACATCGAGATTGCTTCGTGCTTGTGTAAGTCTACTTTCTTTTTCTGGGAGCTCAAAATGGCTGGATGGCCATAGCCACGCCCATCGACAGAAGCACTGCCCACTAACCAATCAGATTCTTCTCAATGATGAACGTGCACACTGACTGACCCAGAAGTGAACCGTAGCAGAGAAAAGAAAGTGTGTTTTTTTTGGTGTCCCGGAACAAAACTGTCTTTTTGGCTCACCAAAAGATGAACATTCATTAGAAATGGGTGGATTTTCTGTTTACCAACAAAAAAAAACACAACAGGGGGCGTAGCAGAAACATGGCAGCAGGAGGAACATTGCGTTCAACCATTTGAGGAGATTCAAAGACATTGTTTCATGCCTTTTGAAGCTTATTAAGCAACCGTGTTAGTCTAGAGGGGTGAAATAGTTATTATTAATTATTTAAAAAGGTACATAATATGGCACCTTTAAAGTCAAAATCAGCTTTAATGCCACAGTTATACTTCCAAAATCACAAACTTCTTTTCAATTCAAGTCCAACGATGAATAAAGGGTTTGTAAAAGGGTTCCCTAATCTAACCTGGAATTGATGTCTATTCATTGTAACAAAAAATGTTCACATTCCATCAGACAGACAGACAAACAAACATATTTATTATGTGTTTGTTTGTTTATAGCCAAGACAACAGCAAAGGTTATTTCATGGCTACATGTTGTATTTGGTATGAAAAAGGGAAAAAGGTCTAACACTTATTTAAAAATAAAATGTAATAGTTTGCTAGGGACTGAGAGGATAACTTGTAAGTTGTTAGATTTCAGATGTTGTTTATTTATTATGTGTACACTCTTGTTTCAAATTAAAGTGCAGGGTCAGCTGAGGGTCACATGATTTCAACTGGCTTTAATCTGAACTAATCCCAGAGTCCTCGAGAGAAACAGACTGGACCACACACACACGATTAAACATCCTATTCTATTCCTTATTTTGGTAGAAAAAGGGTCATTTTAATCACGCGTGCACTGTTGATTGGTAAACAAAAACAAAATATATTTTCTTGGTGAACCAATGAAGCTTGTTAATTTAACGGTTTGTAGTGATTTCTGAGCGACAGAAATAAAGATCAAGTTCGTTAATCCATTGCTGTTTTTACGCCGTTGAGTAAGACACAGTGTTAGTGCTTTGAGCGCTCCAAGAGTCACATTCTTTCGTCATCCGGACTTAAAGGCGGACAGTGTGATTTTCTTAAATGCTTGGGCAGGTTGACACCGTACCAAGCTGATAGCCAATCAGCAGGCGCTTTTTAATTTTTTAATTCAAGCACAACACTTAGTGCCCTTGTTTCTAGGGGGTGTGTTTGTTTTGGCAATTGCAGCCATCAGCATTGACTTCGAAGGATTTCAGATGCCACCTTCTTGCCCAAAGTAGAACTTTATTAACCCTCCAATAGCTTGGGTTCTCTCAAGGCTAGCTGAGGCTGGAGGAGGTCTTGAGACCAGAGGAGGAGCTCACCACTGTCACCACTTCACCGCTGCCCAGTGAAGATCATATGCTCTCGGCTTTTAAAAATGCCAAGTCAAATACAACCTGCTCTTCCAGAACACACTCTCTCTGGAGCGTATTCATGATTGTGATTTTTCTCTTAGAAAATCAGATTAATTGTTCAATTTGGGCAAAGTGTATATTATTTAATTCATCCATTTCCATTCTTCAAGTTTAGTACTCATTTTAGAGCAGTTTTCTCTTCATGTTCTGTCTCTAGTAGAATGGATGGCGGGTAAACAGCCCGATTTTTTTAAAATGCTGTTAAAGCTAAAAAATCTACATTAGAAAAGGTGCAAGTCTAGAAGTGTCCAACATTATAAGACTCCTTTATTATAAATAACAATCTTACATTCTGAGCATTGAATGGGATACTTTTAGCGATTTAGTCGAAATTGCTGAACGTATCCAATTCAATGCTCAGATGCTCAAAATACATTTTTGATCATGAGCAGCTCTAATATTTATTACCAAGATTAGCAAGCCATCTTGATTTTGATCTCTTGAAGTTGACTTTCGGCCCACATAGGTTCCCACTTTTTTAAAGACGTCTAACTGACATTCCTGCGTCTTAATCGGTGCACTATCCACACTTTTATTGGTTTAATTGAAATGAAAATTAAAGTGTCCCAAACCATAGTATACATAGAGTATCCAAGCAGCCTGGATGTGTAGTTTTTTCTGAAGTGCAGATCGCCAAAAGCTCAAATGGCTGATATTACCCACAATCCACCGCAAGTTAAATACTGGCACACATTGTGCGTATTAACGTGTCACAGCTATGACATTTTAGTGCACCCCCAATCATGCACACTTGTCTTACGCACTAAAATTATGTACATATTCTTCTCAAAATATGTATCTACTTAAACGGTGCAGTATAAGTATTTGGATTGGGACGCAGCGTTAGTCTGAAAAAGTTTTTTAGCTATTGTCCGGCTCAATTAACGGCTGTGCTGTCCTGATACAACACTCCTGTGCGATTTTTGATATTACTGCACTGAAAAGATTTGACCAAAACTAAACAAATGTACAATTGGTTCCAACTCAGTCGCGCTAACAAGATGTCCACTAAGCTACTCTCTCCAACAACCCAGAAGCATCTGCTCTGCAGCCCCTCCGCACTGCTCAGCTCATTAAAGCATGGCTTCAAAGAGGAATTATGTGTCCTCATATTTCTCCTGGGCCTCTTCCTAAAAATAAACGTTGGGTCAAAGCTGTGGGTGAGAACAAGTTCAGCGAGGAATCCCACTTCCGCCATTATCCCTGCAAATTGTCCATAAACTCCCAACTCTGTCCAAAGGGAGGCGTTATGGAAGGTGACGTGAGAAACAAACAGAGCCAAGCGATTACATAACCCAGAAGAGTCCCGGGATTACCTCGTAAACATGCTCGAGCCCATTCAAAGCGTTCGAATCACGATGTTTCACATTGAAAGGACGCGGAACGCTTGGCTCAGCACTAATGATGTCACACGTTCCATATAGAACGCGCGCGTTCGACGCGTTCAGACTGGCGTGGAATGCGAAGGAGCGAACTCGACGGCAGCGCTGAAAGAGGAGCGCGTTCTCTTACCGGAAAACTTCGAATCTTTTGCCGCTGCGGAATGTCCGTCGTTCAGGCCTTGTGACGAGGAAATGTGCGAAGACTGTGTCATTGGGTCTGCCATGTTTGTCGCGGTCTTGACTGAGACGTGGTTCTGGGTTTGACTGCTGCTGCTGCTGCTGAGAACGTTCCCGATTCTCGCGTATTTCCCAACTCCGCTGCGGCGTCACCGAGCCCGCGCAAGCACGTCAGGTGAACCTGCCTCCGAATGTTGCAGTGTATGGCGCGGCGGAAGACAAATAGGGCGGGTGGAGTAGAGAGAGAGAGAGAGAGAGAGAAGAGAGACAAACGAGAAGAGAGAGAGAAGAGAGAGAGAGAGAAGAGAGATAGAGAGTAGATAGAACTAGAGAGAGAGATAGATAGAGAGAGAGCGCGAGAGAGAGTAGAGGGAGGGTAGTGAGTTCTCGTAGACGTTCTCTCGCTGCGGAGAGAGAGGGAAGAGGAGAGAGAGAGGGAGAGAGGAGAGACAGAGTAGGAGTGGAGGGGGGGAGGGGGTAGTATCCGTTCGAAATAGCATACATTAAGTTAGTTTGACGTTGGACGTTTGATATTCGCAGGTTTAGGGTTACCGTTTCAAAAGTGGCATAACGTTTTTAGTCAGAAATTTTGTTTTTTTAATAGCTTTTTGAACAAAATGACTTAAAACATTCAAAGATTCCGCTTCCTGTTCTTCTATGAGTTCTTTATGGGGCACGACCCACGGTAGGTTTTGTTTTAAGTAATTTTGTCTAAATGCTATTGAGCTTTAGAGTGAGGCAAATGTTAAAAAAAAAAAAAAGCTCATAGAGGAACAAAAAAATAGCAGGTTTAAATGTTTTAAGTCATTTGGTCTAACCGCTATCGAGCTTCAAAGTGATTCAAATGAGCATTTTGAGTGCATTTAATGATGAAGAAAGGCATGTTTGCCTATGATTTATCAGATTTTGGACAAATAATGACAGTTGTGCATTATAAAGGACTTATAAAAGAACTCATAACAGTAGGTTTTAGTGTTTTAAGTAATGTTGCTTTAAAGCTTTTGAAAAACAAATTTTCAGACTAAAAACATATGTAACATTTGAGATGCTCCTTAAATCTGCGAATATCAAACGTCCAACGTCAAACAAACTAAATCCAGCTACAAAAAGAATCTCATTCGGTCACGTAAAGACCAAAAATACGTGTTGCTTTTGTTTGGATGCCTGCTCACAAAGGTATTGATGGAAATGAGGAAGCTGATGCAGTAGCAAAACAACCAGTAATGAAATTAAAGATAGCCACAGAAATCCCAGAGTATGTCAGAAATTAAGAATATTATAGATTTGTATCAAATCTGATAAGCACAATGGGATGAAGGAAACACAATGGGACAGGAAGAGTAAACAAAAACAACAATATTAAGAATTGGAAATACCGGTTTAAACTAAACAGGAAATCACCCCACAGAGAAATGTGAGCAATGCAACCAAAATGAAACAATAGAGAATCTTTTAATACAGTGCCAAGCATATACAAAGGAGAGACAAAGACTAAATAAAGAATTAGATCGATTAAAGATAAACAGTAAAACATTAGAAAATGTGTTACGAAATGAAAGAACTTGCACTGCGATTTTAAAATTCCTTAAGCACATACAAATTAACCATAACACATAAAATAATTAGTTAAAGAATGTGATTAATATTACATTTCCTTCGTTTATTTCATAGTCCAAACTGCAGATCCAGCTGGTGGCGGTAATGCAACATAAGGTTGCAAACTGCCAGAAGAAGAAGAAGAAGAAGAAGAAGAAGAAGAAGAAGAAGAAGAAGAAGAAGAAGAGAAGAAGAAGAAGAAGAAGAAGAAGAAGAAGAAGAAGAAGAAGAAGAAGAAGAATTAAACACCTAGTTAATTTTGAACATTCTTCATCAGCAGTCTTCAACTGCAACTTTTTGAGGCCCCTCACCATGTCTGAACACAAACACAAACACGCTCTCTCTGAATCCTGTTACATTATTATCCAGTTCTGGAATTAGAACACCAAACTGTTATAACAAAACAACCAATTATTGCTAACCCGTTGGTTTATTTTGGCTAAAATCTCTTTCTTCTGGCTTTGCTTGAACGGAGCAAAGTTCGGAGCGGAACGGAGTTCATGAGTGCGTTTTATTTAGAAATCCAAAGCTAGTGTTAAAAACATTACTCTTATACTTTTAGTCAAAACTTCTTATTATTGCCTCGGTTCTATTATGCTAAAATTCTATTGTAATTACAAGCATGTTTACTCTCGTGGAAAAACGTCTTGGCGATGCATACAGCTTGGACATCCTTACAGAACGCAGGTATGCGATTTTGGACGGATCATCCTCGTGAGATTGTGCTAGCGTTTCAACTTCAACTGAATTTAAAGAAGGTTCCGCTTTTAATTTAAGTAAAACCTAAAACAGATAAATGCACAGATTTTTGATGCCAGTTTAGATATTGTGTTCGGGATATTGCCCTTATCAAACATCAACATTTAAGTAAAAAAACAAGAAGTTAAAAAAAAATGGATAGAAGACTATTCTAAACTTTTCACAATCTTTAGTGTTTCAATTATTTGACTGTTTTCAATGTTGCCTCGCACTAACCCAGTACTGTTGGGATGTAGGGAGCGCCTAAGGGCATGCTGGGAAATCAGGGTGGGTGATAAATAAGAGTGGGAGAATTAATATTTGTTTAAAAAAAATGGTGTTCTTTTGTATTGTCTCGCAAAGATAAACAAACCTGTATTTAATATCTAACACCATTCCCCCTTTTTCCCATGCACCAGGCCTCCGTGTTATTTTTAAACCTAAAACAGTAATTGAAAAAACATACAATTATTGTATTTTGACAAGTAATTTTATTTATTAAATGCAGAAAGAATGTAACACATTAAATTTCATTGTACATTTCTGTTTTAATTTGTTTGTTTAATTGTTTACTGGTTAAAAACAAAACAAAAATCCTAAGTTTAATACAAATATGATCGTTTGTATACTGACACATCAATAAAAATACATCATTCAATGCATTTTTTGTAGTTTTTGAATACAATATTGTTTTAGCTCAGGACGAGTTTGTGAAGCAGTTCAAGGGTTAAACAGTGGACCCTTTCACAAGTCCATCCATCCATCTTCTCCCGCTTATCCGTGGCCGGGTCGCGGGGGCAGCAGTCTAAGCAGGGATGCCCAGACTTCCCTCTCCACAGACACTTCTTCCAGCTCCCCGGGAGGGATCCCGAGGCGTTCCCAGGCCAGCTGGGAGACATAGTCCCTCCAGCGTGTCCTGGGTCTTCCCCGGGGTCTCCTCCCAGTGGGACATGCCCGGAACACCTCCCCTGGGAGGCGTCCAGGAGGCATCCGGAACAGATGCCCAAGCCACCTCAGCTGGCTCCTCTCGATGTGGAGGAGCAGAGGCTCTACTCTGAGCTCCCCCCGGGTGATGGAGCTTCTCACCCTATCTCTAAGGGAGCGCCCAGCCACCCGGCGGAGGAAGCTCATTTCGGCCACTTGTATCCGGGATCTTGTCCTTTCGGTCATGACCCAGAGCTCATGACCATCGGTGAGAGTAGGGCCATAGATCGACCGGTAAATCGAGAGCTTCGCTTTTCGGCTCAGCTCCCTTTTCACCACAACAGACCGATACAGCAACCGCATCACTGCAGATGCTGCACCGATCCGCCTGTCGATCTCGCGCTCCATCCTCCCCTCACTCGTGAACAGGACCCCGAGATACTTGAACTCCTCCACCTGAGGCAGGAGCACTCCACTGACCTGGAGAGCGCAAGCCACCTTTTTTCCGGTCGAGAACCATGGCCTCAGACTTGGAGGTGCTGATCCTCATCCCAGCCGCTTCACACTCGGCTGCAAACCGCCCCAACGCACGCTGCAGGTCCAGGCCCGAAGAAGCCAACAGGACAACATCATCCGCAAACAGCAGCGATGAAATCCTGAGGTCCCCGAACCGGACCCCCTCCGGCCCCCGGCTGCGCCTTGAGATTCTGTCCATAAAAACTATTAACAGAACTGGTGATAAAGGGCAGCCCTGCCGGAGGCCAACGCGCACTGGGAACAGGTCAGACTTTGTGCCGGCAATGCGGACCAAGCTCCTGCTCTGGTTGTACAGGGACCGGACAGCCCTTAACAGAGGGCCCCGGACCCCATACTCCCAGAGCACCTCCCACAGAACACCACGAGGGACACGGTCGAACGCCTTCTCCAAATCCACAAAGCACATGTGGACCGGTTGGGCGAACTCCCATGACCCCTCGAGGACCCTGCAGAGGGTATAGAGCTGGTCCAGTGTTCCACGACCAGGTCGAAACCCGCATTGTTCCTCCTGCACCCGAGGTTCGACTAGCTCTGGGGACATGGAATGTAACCTTTCACAAGTCAGATGATCAAATAGTTGCTGCACTTTTTGAAAATGGACGTGATGGTGTCCCTTGTCATTTGGTCGTGGCAGCAAGGTTTTATAACAGTTTCCTTGCATCCGAGCAACCCCAAAACGTCTGGAATTTGCATTTTCGGTTCCACTAATAGCTGTTCATATATTATGTTGACATAATAGTTAAGAAATTCACAAGGTCTTCTATCTATACTAGATACACTATATTACTAAAATCTGCTAGCCGGATACGATTTGACAACGTCAACTTGTTACAATAGTTTTCACTGTCTTCGATAGACAAGTCCATCGCGTACAAACTGTTGAGCTCGCCACACTTCCGTTGCCAAATTGCGCGCGCATACACGGAAGTGTCATCTTTGTTTACAAACAGTAATAGGATCAATGTGTATAATTCTGTTTCATAAGTTCATGATAAGAGAGAATTGTATCAAAAGAAGCGCACATTATTTTAGCGTGAAATATATTTTGCAGGGTATTCAAAGTGTTACGAACAGTCCATTGTATTATTTTCTAATTTCTAGACTACCCCTCCACAGTGTTTAATCCCGAGAAACACAAACACCTTGGGATTAGATTGATGTCTAGTCTGGCTTCTCCTGGTTAAGAACGTAATTCAACACTGTAACTGTATGAGACGTGATTATGTAATGTTTTTATTTTAGATACAGGAGCTATTTCCATCGCGAGAGTGAACGGAGGACCCCGTTTTATTGTAAGCGCAACAGCGCCCTCTGCGGTGAGCGAGTGCATGCTACCTTTCTTATTTCTCTTTTTCATTCACAGCGCAAGAATGAATTTAATCAGATTTGAACCACAAAGTATTAAGAATTTGATAAATGTAATATGTATTTGAGTAAACGAAGACGTGTTAAAAACTAATCAAAGAAAATTTATCTAAATCTGGCCATTATAAAATACATGAATACATTATGGTTAGCCATTAAAATACACGAATCAATAAATGGTATAAAAAATCCTTTGCGTTTGTGGATTTAAAACGGTAGTATATATGTTTATATTAGTGTATGCAGCCAACAGACGTCCACACCCCTATCACAGGAAAATAGAGAATTGCATGTACTCGCACTACAGTAATTTAACAGTTTTATACTTCTACTTTTTGAGTGGCTTTTTCATGTGTTCTGCAGGTTCCATAAAGTAAAATTTAACATAAAAAACACGCACGCACGCACGCACGCACACACAAACGTTTGCATAATAAATAGATTGTTTGATTGTTTGCTAACTATCACGTTTCTGCTTTTGAGCATTTTTGAAGGTTTTCTCATCCTCTGGCAACCCTAAAAATGTGTTTTATAAGGTTGAGTGTTTAAACGCATTTTCACAAACACTGACAACTCTAGCAGTCAATTTCACATTTGTTTTCAACATTTAGGAGCATCGTGTCAATCTCGCAACCCTTATAATCACTGTTTCATTTTTTTTTTTACATGTATCTGTCTTTTGTAAATATCTGGCAACTCTAAGAATAACGTTTATTGTTTTAAGTGAATACGAGCCTTTTCTCATAACATGGCAACCCTAACTATCATTTTTATATTTTTTTGTTTTTTTTTCTCAATCTCTGGCAACCTCATGGCAAACAGCATAAAGCACATAGCTAATGGGCTTTACAGGCTGTATTTAATGTAAAGTACTTGAGTAAAAAACGCATACAAATATATTAATAGTCCACAGAAGAAGATAGACAACTCTATTTGCAGAGTTCCCACGTGACTGGCCGTATTCAAACCTTGACTGATTTGCTGATTAAAAAACCTAATATTGGAATTGTTTGAGCCATTACTGAATTACTTTTTCTGCTCATAATGTGCTTTTATTACAAAACACTGCTCATAATGTTGTTGTTTTTGCTGTTGTTGTTTTTTGTCAAAATGTGGCATTATTCTGGAAGGTTATATAATTTGCTAAGGAGACTTTACACTGTGGGGAAAATTGGCTTCAACCACTCGTGGCTCATGAATAAAAAAATAATTTTCTTTACTTATTACAAAAGCGTTCCATACTCCTAATATATAGAGAGATAGAGATATAGATATAGAGAGATAGAGATATATATATATATATAGATATATATATATATATATATATATATATATATATATATATATATATATATATATATATATAATTAATTAACAATATGTCCTTTATATAAACACAACACACATATGGTTAGGTTGAAAAACTGTTGATTTCCGCCATACTTCTGTTGCCAAAATGACTTTACGTAAAAGAGTTACGTTAAACGTAAATAGTTTATATGTAAAAAAGTTTATACGTAATGTCTTCTTGTTGTTTTTGTTTGATCAAAGCTACATGCATTCCAGTCCTGCAGGTGGCACTAAAATACTGCTTGTCTCTCGTCCGCGAGACTACATTTCCTACAACGCTTCCAAGCAGGAAGTGGGATGCGATATCTAGGCAATGTGAGCAGCGGGTTTGTCTCGTAGCCCCCGAGCAGATTGTTTACAGCTCTGTTATTTTTGGGCGCTTCTTTCTCTGACTGCGCGGCAAAAAGAAGGGTCCAAAACAAAAGCATGTGGATATAATTTCAACAAAGGTACGCGTAACAAATTCACCAAAATCTCTCTGTGCTGTTCAGAAATCGAAACGAGAAGTTAATATCGACTGTAATCCGCGCTCTAAGCTGATAAAGCCTCAGAAAGGATGATTTTGTGAGGTTAAGCTAGCTAGCTGCGACAGCACTGACTGACGCACATGAACTGCTGCTTCTGTTTAGTTCTCACATTTCAACCATTGTTTACATTTTAAAACACGTTCAGACTTTGGTTTGTTATTAAATTGTGGTGCATATAAAATATAGAGATATGTGGTATTTATAACTGCCTTTTAAAAAGTGTAATAATACTTTGCTAGCCATAAATGTAAAGATTAATGTCAGAATGTTACTGCTTTTAGACTTGGTAACCAGTTTAAATGTGAATTTAGTTGTTGTTTTTTACGCTACATTAAACAATGGAAGGTCGTACACGTGTTTTTTGGGGAATTCCCTTATGTTTTGGGGAGTTTACCATTCATTCACGAGTCATGCCTCATTTTCAGTTGAGATGAGACTGTTTAAAAAATAAGTTTTTGTTAATCTGTTGTTCGTATTTAATAATGGTTAACTATTTTCAGTTGTCTGATAATACATCAACATAATATTTCACATGTAAAAACATTCTGAAAATGAATCTTTATTTCAATAATTCACTTAATTGTTTAAAATATATTTTCTAAAAAGATTCAGATAATTTGATTGATTCATAGTCTTTACTTTGAACATGATGACACACAAAATACACGCTTGAGTGTTACGGAACAAGATATGCAAAAAAATGTTGGCCGGCGTCTCGACCGAGGGCGGGATCATTTTTCATTCCAGATTTATTCTAAGATACAAAATATATTTTCCTATTTATATTGAGAAGAAACCCCAAAATAGTTCAAAACAATTACATATACAATACTAAATGAAAGTTTGCAAGTTTTTTTTCTGTGTTTTTTAATACTTTATGTTGAAAACACATTTTAATTTCACGTTTTCCTCTAGGAATCTACACAACCACCAACCATGGGCATCCGCTCGGCCCAGAAGAAGCTTTTTCCTCTCCGTGGCATTGATGGAGTGGTGCAGCTCTTCGAGTCTGAGCTGAAGAGCGCAGAACCAGACCTGGCCCTGCTGTCCCTGGTGCTGGGTTTTGTAGAGCACTTTCTCGCTGTTAACAGAGTTGTCCCCGTTAACGTCCCAGGCGTTCGCTTTGAGCCCCTCAATACTGACTCCCCTAACTCCTGCTTCCCCACCGTTGAGCTCAATCTCATCTCTGCCCTCTATGAGCGCTTCCTGGCACAGATTCGTGGCGCGGTGGATCTGTCCCAATTCCGAAAACCGTCTGGAGTCTCCAGCCGAGAGCTGGTGAAAAAGGTCTCCGATGTGATCTGGAACAGCCTCAGCCGGTCGTATTTTAAAGACAGAGCTCATATTCAATCTCTCTTCAGTCTAATCACAGGTACATCTTTTTTTGGTTTGAAGATTTATTGTTTTTAATCAATTAAGAGCTGGAGCCAGAGTTATCTGGAATATCAGTTTCAGTTGCTGCAGGTAATATAATATAATCATTATGTATTATTTACTACATTTGAAATAATAAAAGCCTTTCCCCTTATAATGTTGAAGCATGTTTTAAATGTAAAATGGCTTATCGTTTAAAGTTAACACAAAAAAATTTAAAATAACATGGAAAATCAGAGAGAAATAAACTAGGATTCTTCCATTTTTAAAAGTGCTCTTTATACATCTAATAGACAATGGAAAATCTATGAAAATAGAATACAATAAACAAAAAATAATAACCCTTACCTTTTGAGTGAGCCAATTTGGCGAAGTGTTTAAGGAGGTGGTAGGGGAGGAGAACCATGAACCTAAAATTTGCTTTGCCAAAAATGCAACACGAAAATATTAAGGAATTTAGGGAAAATTCTGAAAAGTGTGCAGAAGGAGAGCTTTTCCTGGATTGCATCATGGGGCATCAGGCGACCAATAGGAGAGCAGGAGAGTTTGGTGGTGATCAGAATGGCAGGCACGTCCTGTCAGACGGCTCCAGAGCAGCTGAGGGCTACCGAGGTAGCTTATCACCACCAGAGTGTGAATGTGGAGTGAATGAATAATACTCTGATAATTGTAAAGCTTCTTTGAGTGTCTAGAAAAGCGCGATATAAATTGAATGCATTATTATTATTATTATTAAGATAATCCTTTCAATTAATTGTGATTTCAACTATTACCTAAGTAGTCGTGATTATAATTTTTCCCATAATTGAACCACTCCAAATGAACTTTTTGAGGATGTTTAGATTTATGTACAGATGAGCGGCACGCAAATAACTCTTTTATTCTAGTTTCTGTAATCTTCTGTTCTAGAACCAATTTTTCTGAAATGGTTCTGTTTTTTTTTTTGTCTCTATTAACCTTGGAGTTCCACTCTTTATAAGGCATACATTTGCAAAGTTTCATTGAGCGAGCTACAGCAAAAAAAAAACCCAACACCGCTTCGCCTCACTCAGGGGGGTATTCGAGCTTCAATTATTTCCCGAACCTGAAGCCCTCCGTTTGACAGCTCCCCTGGTATGTCTTTATACGCGCAAATTTCTGCAAGTGCGCCTCGTGAAGAGAAGAAGAGATGTTCCTAACGCTCTGGTGCACTGCAGACATGCAAAGATTGGATCGTGTGAAGTGTTTTTGGTTGAGGAAATGTTACCTTTTTCCCCCATGATAAGGAAAATATGTGTAAGGAAACACTGTTGTTTGTGTTAGGCACGAAGCTGGACAGCTCAGGAGTGGCGTTCGCAGTGGTGGCTGCGTGTCAGGTGTTGGGTCTGAAGGACGTGCACCTCGCTCTCTCCGAGGATCACGCCTGGGTCATTTTCGGGAAGAGCGGCGAAGAGACCGCCGAGGTCACGTGGCACGGAAAGGGTAACGAGGACCGGAGAGGTCAGACCGTCAGCGCTGGAATCAGCGAGAGAGTACGCCGGTTTCTTTCTGACTTTTTCTTTTCTTTTAAGTGTCTAGTCAGGGAAAGAGCATCTTCTTTATTTGAGAAAGAAAATTCTCCACAATATAGATAGAGTGAAGTTATTTAAGACAGTCCTAAGCTACAAACACATCTGCTAGCGGAATCTGTTTTTAAGATGGCAGCCGACAGGGAGGTGCCTTAAAACGATCCGTGTTCATCGCTTCTTTGTTTTCCTTTTTTTCTTCTAGAGTTGGTTGTATCTTAAAGGCTCCTACATGAAGTGTAACAGAAGTATGGAGGTGGCTTTCATGATTTGTGCCATCAATCCGTCTCTTGATCTGCACACGGACAGCACTGAGTTAATCCAGCTCCAGCAGGTACCACCCAAATATTTCTCCTTTACATAATCCACTCTTGTTTTCCTTCCCTCTTTCTTTTTCTCTTTCTCTCTCTCTCTCTCTCTCTCTAACTCACTCTCTATCTTGTCTTCTCTGCTCTTTTCTTCCTTCTCTCTCTCTCTCTCTCTCTCTCTCTCTCTCTCTCTGTCTCTCTCTCTCTCTCCCCCTAACTCTCTATCTTGCCTTCTTGGCTATTTTTCCTTCCCTCTTTCTTTCTCTCTTTCTCGCTCACTCTCTCTATCTTGTCTTCTTGACTATTTTTTCCTTCCCTCTTTCTCTCTCTCTCTCTCTCACTCGCTATCTTGTCTTTTTGGCTCTTTTTTCCTTCCCTCTTTCATTTTCTTTTCTCTATTTTTAATGTTCTCCTTGTCTTCTCTCGTTCTTTTGCCCCTCTTTCTCTCTCTCTTCACTTTTGAAATGGTTAAAATATGTTTTTTTGTCCAGTTGATGATCAATCAATCAATAAATATGTTTTTATATAACGCCTCTTTAGCAGTTGCTTTCAAAGCAGCTTCACAAAAGTAACTAGGAGTTCCTTCTGTGAGGCCCCTGGGAGCCTCGCTGACTGAGGCAGGTGCTAATCACCTCCCCAGCATAAAAAATATACAAACTTGATGGAATGTTGAATTTTGCCTATTGTTTTTGTAAAGGTTTTGTCTGTCAAAATGATTTCTAAAAAAATATCTTTCTCTTTCTTTCTCCATCCCTCTTGCTCTTTCTCTCTCTTACTCACACTCTCTCTCGCTCTTTCTCTCTCACTCTTGGTCGCTTTCTCTCTCTCTCGCTCTTTTTCTCTCTCACACTCACTCTCTCGCTCACTCTCTCTCTTTCACTTATACACTCTTTCTCTCTCTCTCTCTCGCACCTCGCTCTTTTTCTCTCTCTTACTCACACACACACGCTCTTTCTCTCTCTCATTCTTTATCACTCACTCACACGCACTCTTTCTCTCTTACTCACACTCACTCACGCACACTCTCTCACTCGTTCTTTCTCTCACTCACTCACTCCCTCACTCATTCTCTCTCTCTTTCACTCTCTCGCGCGCTCTCTCTCTCACTCACACACTCTCTCTCTCTCTCTCTCTCTCTCTCTCTCTCTCTCTCTCTCTCTCTCTCTCTCTCTCTCTCTCTCCTCTCAGAGGCTGTTGTGGCTGTTGTATGACCGAGGGGACTTGGACAGGTAGGATCTCAGTTTAATCTGAGCTGTAGTTTAAATGTTATTATTTAGCTAGAACACGTGTCCTGTGATTGGCTGTTGAAGGTATCCCATGGCGATGGGCACTTTGGCTGATCTTGAAGATCAGGAGCCCATCGCCGGCAGAGAAAACCCTTTCTCCGTTCACATGAAGGTATTCAAACCTGGACCGCAGATATTCACAGGTTCGTTGTTGTGAAATAAACTGAAACGTTTCTTCTTTCTTGCAGGCTGTCGATTCAGCTAAAAAATATTACAACAACGAGCACATCTACCCGTACATGTATCTAGCTGGGTATCACTACAGGCACAAGAACGTCCGCGAGGCTTTGAGAGCCTGGGCAGAGGCAGCTTCAGTGATGCAGGAGTAAGTCACATACACCTGAAAATAAATTCACTTTATTTATTTATTTTTGTTCTTGTGAAAGTGCCAGAAGAGCCTTGGATTATGTTGGTTTGTGTTTGCCTTGTGAGGAGCTCCTACAGGTGCTTAAAATCCTTGAATATTTTTGAATATTTCGACATTTAATTTGTTTTAAGGGGTTTTTTATTAAGAAAAAAAAATTCTTAATTTTTAAAACTTATGTCTCTCTGTCTCTATTTCTCTCTCCTTTTTCTGTCTCACATTTTTCCTTTGCTCTCTCTCTTTTCTCTCCCTCGCTTCCTCTTCCTTTTACTCTTTATTTCCTATTTTAATCTTTTCTTTCTCTCTTTTACTTTCTCTTTCTATCTCTCTTTTCTCTCCTCCTCTTTCTGTCTTTTCCCTAGTGTTTCCTCTCCATTTCTCTCTCTCTCTCCCCTCTTGTTCTCAGTCCCTCTCTTTTCTCCATCCTCTCTCTTGCTCTCACTTTCTTTCTCTTCCCTTCTCTCTGTCTCTCTTTCCTCTCTCTTCCATCTGTTTTTCCATCTCGTTCTGTCTCTCTTTTTAGTTTATTTTATTTGAAGTTGTTTCATTGTAATTAGTTTTATCCAGAATAATTTAAATACATTTTTTGTTTTACGTTTATTGTATTCGCTCTTTTTAAACTCATTTTATAATATATTTTATTTCATTTTATTTTAAATAATTTTGTTTCATTGATTTGCTCATTTCATAAATTAAAATTTTTAATTTTTTTTAATTCCATTAAAATCTAATACATTTAGTTACTTTGTTGTCTTAATTTATTGAAGTTGAATCCTTTCCTGTTATTATTCCTGTTATTAAAAATTTTGCTGCCATTTTTTTTGTAGCTTCATGGAACACCTACTATAAAAAAAACTTTTTTGTCATGGGAAAGTGGGCCTGTATGCTGCTTATTTTTGAGATTACATGGAATTTCCACGTCATACAGTACATCATAAATGTTATCATGCTAAGTATTCTCCATAATTATTAAGACGCTCTCGTTCAACCAGGATAGATAATCGTTAACAACAACTTGGGAGCAACCCTAGCAACCATAACCAAAACAAAACGTCCCCCCACGATTTCATTCTGTTGGTTATGTTACACGTATCTGATAATGATAATGTTTTCTTCTATTAATTAACCTGCGTGAACATGCGTGTCTATTGAAAATGAGAATTCATTTAATCCAACACCACCCAATATAGGAAATAACCTGGAGTCGTACAGAAAAGCATGATTGTTAGACATTTTTACGTTCCGCTTGTTCTGTAATTCCACCCGATGTGGCAAAAAGTGGCTGCCCTAACTAGAAAAAGCATGAGCGAAAAAGCAAAACAAGTTGATAAACAAGATGTAGGTAAACAAGGTGAACACTAACAGATTTCAGAAAGCAACTGGAAACCCTTTTCTCTTCAGGGAACACCTGCTATGTCTATTTTTTTCCTGCTATGGTTTATTGATCAGTTGATATAATTTCTGTTATGAGAAGCTGAGATAGACTTTGACTGTGTAACAAATTACATATTGTCTCTCATCGTCTGTAAGTAGCTTTGGACAAAAGCTTCTGCCAAATGCATAAATTTAAACGTAAACTTAATCTGCAGCGAGAACTGTTCTGTGGAAACCAGCTTTTGGTGCAGCTTGTGATTTCTCAGAGCCAGCCACAATTCTCCTAAACCCTCAGTTTCAGTAGATCCTGCTGATTGGTTATAAGTTTGTTTGGCTCTAAACATACATTGAAAAAAAAATCATGGTGTGCACGTTTAGTTTCCTCTGTTTGTTTTGACATTTATTTCAGTGTGCTCTTAACTCCGTCAGCAGAGGGCAGTGTTGGTTTTCAAGCTAAAATGATCTTATTTCACAATTCGGAGTCAGCCAGCGACCTAAAACTTGTTTAATTCTTCACATTCATAGTTAAAGGACTGATTGATTCCGATCATCGATGAAAGGTTGACTTCCAGTCCTTTGTCTGTGGAGCTTTGTGCCGTCTCTTTAGAGATGGATTCCGGTCTCTAGGTCCCTGGTTTGGTTCTCTCCTCCGTCCTGAACTCAGTGGAGCTAAAAATACAGTGCTGTGATGTCCTGAAGGATGTCTGCAGCAAAGATCGCCTAGAAGTACAGCGGCTCCCTCCCAGTCCTTCCTTTTCCTGCTCTTCCTGTTTCCTACACGAACTGCTCTTCAGAACCGCTGTCTAGGGTTAGCCTGGGATCTACTGGTTTCAACAGCGAGTTCTTCTGCACTGAAACACTGTAATACAGTTATTACAGGATTTTAACGCTTTTATAGGCATGTCAAGGATTCTTTGTCATACCAACACACTTCCATGTTCTGATACGAAATTAGGACCCAGGTCCCGTATTAAGCGTCATAGATGGCAGAATTGTAGAAATATGGACATATATATATATATATATATATATATATATATATATATATATATGCTGGGATATAAATATGTACGTACAACAGTATAAATAAGAGCGGTCAGAGATATATATTGAGCTATAGAGATTATATTACACAGTACATTGCACTGATGGGATTGTATATTAAAATTGCACCACAGAGTATATATATATATATTGCACCATGAGAGCATAAATATACAGAGATGTGTATGTATTGCACTTGGGGAAGGTATAAGATACGTAATTGCCATTCATAAAATATGTCTGCTACATACTTTTAAAAAGTGTTTGCAATCCAGTTGAAAAGTGCATAAAAAAATGCATAAATGTTTTCTTTTATTTTTCTTCAAAGCAATTATTCTAACTGTTTAAGTCCTCAGCAGAAATCGGCTCTATTTACTTATTTAACCTCGTCAGAGCCTGCGTCCAAAACAATGGATATCTATTTCAGCAGTTTTTTTTAGTTTGTTTCTGTAGAAATTTGCTGAACTTGAAGTCTAATTTCTTTCATTTAGGATATTTGTTTTGCAGAATAATATCAAGGAAGCTCAGCATTTGGTAGCTTTGGCATATCATGTAAAATGTTGATTTTTACGTAATAAATAAATCTATTTCATGTGAATGTGTAAGAATTATCCCCAAATCAATACAAACTTATTTTCTTATAGTGTGCAGTTTTACATCTTTTTTTTTTTCTGTCCTGTCCTACTTCAAAGCAGCCCCATGAGAAGGAGGTGCTTCGTATGAGTTGGTCAGTTTTGCTCTTTCCAGAGAATTGAAGATATTATATATTGATTATTCCTCTGGATAGAAGCTCTTAAATTGTTTTATTGATTATTTATTTATTTTCGCATTCATCACAATAACCCTCTGGATAGAAGCTTTTAATTTATTTCAGTTTTACATCTTAACAAGAAACTTTCACATTAAAAATGAAAAAGCATAGCTTTACGTACAAAACATACGTTAATAACACGTTTGAGTTGTCACATTAAAATGTAAAAACATAGAAAATTAATTGCTAATAATGTGCAGTTAAAGATATATTAAGCAAATATTTATTTTTATAAATTATAAGAGAAATGTTGCCTAAAAGTGTAAAAAGTCTGCTTTCTTGCGTTATATGTTCTATGAAAGATTATCCTTGTGACTTAAACTGCACATTATATGTAATACATTTTCTGGTTTTACATTTTAATTTGAAAACTTATTTTTTTTCAGTAAAAGTTTGCTTTGTTTCTTTTTTAATGGGACAGTTTGTTGTTGATGTAAAACTGCACATTATATGCAAAACTATTTTGTGTTTTTACATGACTATTTAATTATTATATAATTTTAATTATTATATAATTTAAAACTACACCTTTTTAATCAAAATTGTTACATTAAAAATGACGGCTGATTAATTTCTCTACTCAGCAAAATGAACACCTTAAAACAACTCTTGACGAGAGCCCGCTCTAAAGAGGTTGGATAAAAAAAAACTTTTTAGTGGTAACCTCTTAATGCTGACCAAATGATGTTTTTTTTAACGTAACACTAATTCTCTTGAAGTGTTGTGTAATTTCTAAATCAACAATCCTAGATAAAAAAATATGAAGTTCTTCATCAAGTGTTTAACAGTTCATTTTATAGAAATAACTCTTAAATTGTTGAGTTTTAAATATTTTTGGTTGCACTCTCTTTTTCTACTTAAACAATTTTCCGGGTGGAATTTTAACTCCATCCAGAGTACAATCAACTCTGTTTACTCAGTCTCTCATAATGCCATCTGTATACTATGTACAATATTTTTCAAAACATGTGCAATGTTACGTGTTTGTTTAGTTTTTTTTGCCCACTAAATGTCTGTTTATTATTATTATTAGTAGGAGTACTTCTATTTTACCTTAAAATATTACATTACTTAAATGTCTTTTATGTTTCACTTTACGACCCCATGGATGCGGCTGCTGTTGTTGTCCTTATGCTGCTGTGCAAACAAAATTGACTCATTGTGGGATTAATAAAGTCTATCTTCTCTTATCTTCTCTTCTCTCATCTTCTCTTCTCTCATCTTATCTTCTCCTCTCTCTTATCCTCTCTCTTATCTTCTCTTCTCTCATCTTATCTCATCTTCTCTTATCTTCTCTTCTCTTCTCTCATCTTCTCTTCTCTCATCTTCTCTTCTCTCATCTTATCTTCTCTCTCTTATCCTCTCTCTTATCTTCTCTTCTCTCATCTTATCTCATCTTCTCTTATCTTCTCTCATCTTCTCTTCTCTCTTATCTTCTCTTCTCTCTCTTATCTTCTCTTCTCTCTTATCTTCTCTTCTCTCTCTTATCTTCTCTTCTCCTCTTTCTTATCTCATCTTCTCTTCTTTCATGTTATCTTATCTTCTCCTCTCTCTTATCTTCTCTCATCTTCTCTTATCGTCTCATCTTCTCTTCTCCTCTCTCTTATCTTCTCTCATCTTCTCTTATCGTCTCATCTTCTCTTCTCCTCTCTCTTATCTTCTCTTATCTTCTCTTATCGTCTCTTATCTTCTCTTCTCCTCTCTCTTATCTTCTCTTATCGTCTCATCTTCTCTTCTCCTCTCTCTTATCTTCTCTCATCTTCTCTTATCGTCTCATCTTCTCTTCTCCTCTCTCTTATCTTCTCTCATCTTCTCTTATCGTCTCATCTTCTCTTCTCCTCTCTCATCTTCTCTTATCGTCTCATCTTCTCTTCTCCTCTCTCTTATCTTCTCTCATCTTCTCTTATCTTCTCATCTTTTCTTCTCCTCTCTCTTATCTCATCTTCTCTTCTCTCATGTTATCTCATCTTCTCTTATCTTCTCTCTCATCTCATCTTCTCTTCTCTCGTGTTATCTTCTCTTCTCCTCTCTCTCATCTTCTCTCATCTTCTCTCATCTTCTCTTATCTTCTCTTCTCCTCTCTCTTATCTCATCTTCTCTTCTCTCATGTTATCTCATCTTCTCTTATCTTCTCATCTTCTCTTCTCCTCTCTCTTATCTCATCTTCTCTTCTCTCATGTTATCTCATCTTCTCTTATCTTCTCATCTTCTCTTCTCTTCTCTCTCATCTTATCTTCTCTCTTATCTTCTCTTCTCCTCTCTTATCTTCTCTCATCTTCTCTTATCGTCTCATCTTCTCTTCTCCTCTCTCTTATCTTCTCTCATCTTCTCTTATCGTCTCATCTTCTCTTCTCCTCTCTCTTATCTTCTCTCATCTTCTCTTATCTTCTCATCTTCTCTTCTCCTCTCTCTTATCTCATCTTCTCTTCTCTCATGTTATCTCATCTTCTCTTATCTTCTCTCTCATCTCATCTTCTCTTCTCTCGTGTTATCTTATCTTCTCCTCTCTCTTATCTTCTCTCATCTTCTCTTATCTTCTCTTCTCCTCTCTCTTATCTCATCTTCTCTTCTCTCATGTTATCTCATCTTCTCTTATCTTCTCTCTCATCTCATCTTCTCTTCTCTCGTGTTATCTTATCTTCTCCTCTCTCTTATCTTCTCTCATCTTCTCTTATCTTCTCTTCTCCTCTCTCTTATCTCATCTTCTCTTCTCTCATGTTATCTCATCTTCTCTTATCTTCTTATCTTCTCTTCTCCTCTCTTATCTCATCTTCTCTTCTCCTCTCTCTTATCTCATCTTCTCTTCTCTCATGTTATCTCATCTTCTCTTATCTTCTCATCTTCTCTTATCTTCTCTCTCATCTTATCTTCTCTTCTCCTCTCTTATCTTCTCTCATCTTCTCTTATCGTCTCATCTTCTCTTCTCCTCTCTCTTATCTTCTCTCATCTTCTCTTATCGTCTCATCTTCTCTTCTCCTCTCTCTTATCTTCTCTCATCTTCTCTTATCTTCTCATCTTCTCTTCTCCTCTCTTATCTTCTCTCATCTTCTCTTATCGTCTCATCTTCTCTTCTCCTCTCTCTTATCTTCTCTCATCTTCTCTTATCGTCTCATCTTCTCTTCTCCTCTCTCTTATCTTCTCTCATCTTCTCTTATCTTCTCATCTTCTCTTCTCCTCTCTCTTATCTCATCTTCTCTTCTCTCATGTTATCTCATCTTCTCTTATCTTCTTTCTTATCTCATCTTCTCTTTCGTGTTATCTTATCTTCTCCTCTCTCTTATCTCATCTTCTCTTCTCTCATGTTATCTCATCTTCTCTTATCTTCTCATCTTCTCTTATCTTCTCTCTCATCTTATCTTCTCTTCTCTCTTATCTTCTCTTCTCCTCTCTTATCTTCTCTCATCTTCTCTTATCGTCTCATCTTCTCTTCTCCTCTCTCTTATCTTCTCTCATCTTCTCTTCTCTCGTGTTATCTTATCTTCTCCTCTCTCTTATCTTCTCTTATCTTCTCTTCTCCTCTCTCTTATCTCATCTTCTCTTCTCTCATGTTATCTCATCTTCTCTTATCTTCTCTCTCATCTTATCTTCTCTTCTCTCTTATCTTCTCTTCTCCTCTCTTATCTTCTCCTCTCTCATCTTCTCCTCTCTCGTATCCTCTCTTATCTTCTCTCTCATCTTCTCCTCTCTCTTATCTTCGCTTCTCCTCTCTTATATTATCTTCTCTTCTCTCTTCTCTCTTATATTATCTTCTCTTATCTTATCTTCTCCTCTTTTCTCCTCTCTTATATTCTCTTCTCTCTCATCTTCTCTCATATTATCTTCTCCTCTCTTATCTTACCTTCTCTCATCTTCTCTCTTATCTTATCTTGACCATTGGCTGGCTTTAAACATGGAATTCTCTTCTGCAGCTCTTTGTATTCTGTTTTGCGTGGATGCTCTAAATATATTATTTTTAAGCCGTCTCCACCTCGAGTGAGAACTCATTTTGAGTGATTTCCCCTCTTTGTTCACAGTTATAACTACTGCAGGGAGGACGAGGAAATCTATAAGGAGTTTTTCGACATCGCTAATGATGTCATTCCCACCCTCCTTAAAGAGACGGCGGCTGCTGAAAGCGAAGGAACGGACGAAACGGAAAAACAGGTCTCGTTTCGTTTCATGTGCAGATGAACACAAAGACGCAAGATCTTTCTCACGCCTTCTACTCTTGGTTTTTCCTCGAAGGAGCCAGCCAGAGAGGCAGCGGCGCTGTCGGCGCTGCAGGACGCGGAGTGCTTCGCTCACCTGCTGCGCTTCTACGACGGCATCTGTAAGTGGGAAGAAGGAAGCCCCACTCCAGTGCTTCACGTCGGCTGGGCCACCTACCTGGTTCAGTCTCTCAGCCGCTTTGATGCACAGGTGAAAACAAAAAGCAAAAAAAATGTAAAAGAAAATGCGTCACTTTTACTTTTTATAAAAAAAAAAATTGTATATTATTTTATACTTATTTATATTATTGATTTTTATTTATTTATATAATTTAAGTATATAAAACGTATACATTTTTAACGTATACATGCTTTCTGACCCTTTAATTTATTATTTTTTTATAATTTAAGTATATAAAACGTATACATTTTTTGATGAATAATTAGGATGTTTGTTCTGCTTTCTGCCCCTTTAATTAGTTATTTTTTTATAATTTAAGTATATAAAACGTATAAATTTTTTGATGCATAATTAGGATGGTTTTTCTGCTTTTTGATGCTTTAATTAACAAAAAAAATTTTTTTTTATAAAAGGCAACATTTAGAAGTATCTGGTACTCAAAATTAAATCGATTTGTGGAAGTAAAAGAACAAAACAAACAAAAAACAAATATCGAAACAAAATGTGTCCCATGAAACACGATTTGTTGGCCGAGTTTTGGAAGCCACCGAAACAAACTTACTTTTACTTTATTTAATTAATGCAGTTGTTGATTAATTGTTTTAAGTTAGAGAATGAGTTCGAGTATTTGAATTCTCCTCTTTAGAGGCTTTTGCACCTCAGGTGCGATTTTAATGTCTGATACGTTTGCAAAACCATATTATTATAAAAAAATTCTACGTAGCTTAAAAATGATGTCTGAGAAATAAATCAAATCCAATCAATTTTATTTATATAGCACATTTTATATAAAATCCAAGTGTAACTTTTTCCTTAAAGAGATTTTTCTTTAATTCGGAAGTGAAGTGTTATCATATAAAACTAATATATTTGCGATAAGAAAATCAAATAGACACAAGATGAGCAACATTTCAGAGGAACATTTTGTGCTCAGCGTGCAATGATGGTCTTAATGATCAATTCAATTAAATGAATCAAATTAAATGATCAATTCAATTAATGAGTTCAATTAAAGGCTTTAAACTGTATTTTAGAACATTTCTAATGCTTCTCTTTCAAAAGACAACAAAGGTGAGCTCATTGGCTAGTTTATCAGGGGTTGGCATGTTTTTGAAGTACGTAAAGGAAATCAAAAACAGTTAAAATTCCAAAATGAGTCCAGATCTTCAGGAAATATTTATGAAAAAAAACACAATGTATTTCAGAGAAGCAGCACAATCTGCTTTCTTACAGTGATCACTTCATTAAGTTTTTTAAATTTAGCTTTAATTTCACTTTTCACAGCATTAAAATACTTGTGGTGAAATCCTGGAAAAGCTCAAAAACTGATTTATTTGATATTTTAAAGGGTGCAGAAACCCTGTGTTGATTGTCTGGAAATAAAATTCCAACCACACAACTTCCAAAGCAGTTTTTTTAGTTTCCCCAAACTCAAACAGGATTCAGATTCCTCTGTTCTGATGTTCTTTTAAACTCCAACTCTACGGATTCAATCTCCCTCAGATAAGGCAGAAGGTGTCCATCATCACCAAAGATGCAGAGCCCGTGGAGGAGGAGGACCAGTCCAGTGAGGATCTGCGTGAAGGCCGTCGACGCGTTCCCAGGCGAGAATCCAAACTAGACGAAGCCAGCGGATCACAGTCGCCCGCCGCAGCTTCGCCCGCTCCCAATCCAGCTCCCAAAAAAGTTGGGGGAGAAGGAGGCCG
This sequence comes from Danionella dracula, assembly GCA_900490495.1. Taxonomy (NCBI): domain Eukaryota; kingdom Metazoa; phylum Chordata; class Actinopteri; order Cypriniformes; family Danionidae; genus Danionella; species Danionella dracula. The sequence goes on from UELW01000145.1 coordinate 2,086,965, forward strand.
GCGCCGCTCTTCTGCCGGCGCTCGAGGAAAAGAGCCAGATGCTAAAAACGAGCCGGCGTCCCCTCCCCCGGCGCAGCCAGCTCCGGTGCAGGGCGGGCCTGTGGTGGTCTTCCACAGCGAGAAGATGAAGGGAATGAAGGAGCTGCTCGCCGCGGCCAAAGTCAACTCCAGCGCCATCAAGCTGCAGCTCACGGCGCAGTCACAAGTGCAGATGAAGAGGCAGAAACCCGCAGCTTCAGGAGATTACACCTTGTCCTTTATGAAGCGACCCCGCAAAACACTGTGAATCGCTCCTGCTTGTGTCATTATCTGGAGAAAATCATCAAAGGTTTCGTGGAATTTAATTGATTCAAGTCCTTCATATCAAAGGAACAGCTCTGAGTTCTTCATAAACCAACAAATTCATTTATTTTGTGATAAAATATTGATTTGCCTTAATCTTCTTTTAAGTATCTTTTTAGTACAAGGAGTCAAATCGATTGTCTTTTTATGTGTGAATTTGGATAAAAGAATTTATTTTATACAGAGTTGCTTTTATATGGTTTTGCAGTGCAATTGAACTTCTGTTTTGCTTTACAAGCATAAAGTAATGCTATTTTTGTGTGCTCCGTCTGCTCATGTAGGTTTTGCACTCGTTTTTGTTTCTGGTCGACTGCTGGATTTCACTTGTGACCTCAATGTAATTGTACTCTTTGGAGTCAACTTTGTTACTGTTCAAGTGTATTTTTCCTGAAAATAAATCATTTGTAACCAAACAAGAGAACAGGGTCCAGGGTTTCTTGGGGTAATCGAAATCTGAAAAATGTAAAATAATTAGCATTTTTAATAGAACTTCGTTACATTTCACTTTTGTTGGTTGTTTTTCAATTTAAAAAAAATGTACACAACCATTGAAAGTTTGGGCTCACGCAGACAATTTTGTGCTTTCCAAGAAGTCACTCTTATATTTACTACATCGGTTGTCATGTCCCGCCTCTTGAGGACGTGCTTTTGAGTACTGGCTCCGCCCGTTTTAGCTTCATTTGACTTTACCTGAAACCAATGGATGATGTCACGAACATGTCCATGTTTTATTAGCTATGTCTCGTTCCAGGGTCTGGATCCTTCGGAGGGTGCTTTTCAAGGCCGCTTCATCACAACGCTGCGTGAAGGCTCTCTCATTTCGCCAAAAATTACGGGGTCCTTAAAATGAGTTCTTCAAAATACATCCTCCTTCTCCCCGAATTTTGAGGATCCATCGCTACCATCCTTCGTCGCCTCAACTATCCCACGATGCTTTACGAATCCGCACTCCAGAAGTGCTCCGCGTCCCATTTGCCAACGTTTGATGCAACCTTTGGAGGATCCTCCGAAGCCGTAGCCTCCGGAGGCTGGGACGGATCCAGACCCTGAATTGAGACATAGCACTAGAGCCAATGGTTGCTACGCTCACAGGTAGGACACGCCCTTATTTGTGATGTCACACTTTTGGAAATTTGATTCCATATTGTTTCAGTCTGACTTTGGAAATCGTCTCGTTTGGACATAGATTGTTTAAAAAATAGTCTGCTAGTAAGCCGACAGACACTTCAAGTTACAGAAATTTAATGAAAACATAATTTTGAGTGGAGAGTACCTTTAATGAAAGCTAGACTCCCACCTCTTTTTCTATGAAGATTTAAAAATTCTCTCACATTTAAGGTTTTTATATTGAATATTGTTACAATAAAACAAAACTCATAAGTACAAGAAATGCCAGATAAACATGCCTTACATCGAGCGAAAGAGAGATGGCGAGATGTACAGATTTCCATTAGAAAACACAGATTAAGAGGAACCAGGTGAAAAGAAGTTTCTGAAAGTTTTCATCGCCTTTGGGTTTGTTGATGTTTGAATATCGCTAAAATAGGCATCCAAGTCTACTTTAAACTTTAAAACCAGTGGTTTAGACCAAACTTCAGCTTGTGGATATGAAATTTAGCCGAAGTTAATATTAGATCAAAAATCAAAGGTATTCATCTTGAGTCATGGTAAAATATGGCAAAAACATATCAGATATCTACACTACAGAAGAAACATCCGACCAGAATATTTCAGAGCATGAACACTGCCAAAGTAAAAGTCACAAAAACTACATTTCACATCAATGTCTGTGTTATCAATAACGACAACATTAACGTGGAATGTGAGTAAGTTTTTTTTTTATCCCTCGTGCAGCACTCACAAATAGGTGTGCTTGCGAACTATAAAACTAAGAAAACGTATTCAAACATTTATACAAACAACTCACCAACGCTGGGAACATAAATGAATACATTTTAAGTTGGTCTCAACATTTTGTAACCTTTGATGACGACGAATCAATTCTAAAACCACTCAAGAGCTCTCCTCTTAAAGCGACAGTACCTGGTTTCCCAGGTTTTCTCATAAAGAGACGGAACCCTACAGTCTGCTTTTTATTTCCTGAAGAGGTAACACCTGTGGATCAGCTTAAAAGATATATCTTTGCTTTTATTATTAATAAGATATTGAAGGGGTAAAAGCCAGACTTTTTCCAAAGGAATGACATCTACAAAACCATTCCAATAAGGAACCCCATGCGGTTTTTGCTTTGATGTTCTGATTAGTTTCAGTTTAAATGTGGAACCGTCTAGCGAACCGACTCCCAGAAAAGATCCGACTCCAGAGAACGATTCATTCCCGTGCTGGACGTCTCCGGTCTCCGTTTGTCTCCGCGGGTTGAAGGACAGATGACCGAAGAGAGACGCTGACTGTATTCATAGACTGGATGTAAACGTTAAACGCGATTTACGAGTTACATTAATCCCGGAACAAGCCAGACTGTGTTTCCAGCTCTTTCGCTGCGCGCGCACAGCGCTTCGAGATGTTCTCAGCTGTGAGGAGCCAGTGAAGGAGATCCGCTGGGATGGATGCTATCGGAGTTTCTTTTCTGGATCCTCTGAACGATTATGAGATTATTCATCGCATTGGGAGCGGCACTTATGGGGATGTCTTTAAGGTGAGAGAGAGAAAATCGCTGGTGCCTAGTAATGCATGTATTATTCTTTGGAACGTGATGAAAGCAGACCTTTAGCATCTCAGAATCCTAACAAACGAAGCACTCTGTGCAGATGTGAGTGGGCTGTTTTTTATTACCTGATTTATGTCTATAACAACTACTCTTGTATAAATTCTTGTTTGGTATCATTTTGAGTTTTTTTTTTATGTTTCTTGACATTCTCAGGACAAGTATAAAAGCATCAATTTATTTATGTCCTCTGTAGAAGATACATTTTTTTTGGTCTATATATTTTGGCTCCTTTGAGCTATCATACTAAGTCTTAGTGTGCTCAATAGTGGACACCCTGGACTCTACAAGTATATCGCGTTCCTTTGTTTGGGACTAAACTGTTCTAAATAGACAGGAAATCACAAAATAAGTTACATTTGAAGAAATTTGAAGATATTTTTTCCTAAGTTCTCATGAGAATATCACAGTATTGGAGAATCGATATACTTACATACAAACATAAAGGTTTGTGCCAATTGCACAAAAAAAATTATATCAAGGGAGTTTGGTTAAAACATGGATATTTAAGATGTAATATTTGATACCCTTATTGGTTTGTTTTATTGAATAAAAATGGAAAAAGTCCTGCATTTCCCAAAATTTTGGTTATTATGTATTGGCCAATAAAAAAAGGATCTTAAACATATTTTGGTTTCATGAAAAATGTGTTTTTGTACTCTATTATGTTCCAGTACTTTCAGACTCGAACAGTTTGCCCATATGCGACCTTCATCTGATGTTTTCAGGACGGTCTGAACAGCTGGATTCTGATTTTTTCAAATGCGACCCAGGATTTTGGGTTCTAAAGTGGTCCTGAATCTCACACATAACCAATTTTTTGCAATGCAACCTCAGTCTCAACAGCCAGGTCGCTTTTATCTGACTTTTACGTCGTTGTGTGGGGACAAACGTCACATTTCTGGGCAAGAGCGGGAAGTTTAACAACAGTCATGACGGAAGGAAAGTGAAGTAATAGAACTAATAAACATCTCTTCTTTGGTGTCTTCTTGAATTTGTTTGAAATGATTGCGGCTCCAATCTTGAACTGAAATAAAGCCAAATAACCGCCTTGAATCACATTCTAGTTTTTAAAGGGCACCTATTATGTGAAAAGTTAGCTTTTGAAAGGTGTTTGAACATAAATCTTATGAAAGGTTTGTTAAGGTGATCTTGTATTCAAGTGCGCCTTGACTGAGACCAAGACCCCCAACCGAGAGCGGAGCCGATCGAGACAGTATGAAACCCAGTCTAATGTGTAGCACAAAGGCTCTAAATCAGACTCATTAACTCGATGAATATCTTTAAATGATATCAATAAAGGATGCATGCAAACATGCTGTGAAAAAAGCGGTTCACTTGTTTTTCCTTGCATCTCCTTCATTAATGTTTGCTGAAGTACGGCAGAGACTGTGTCACTCTGTGTAGGCCACAGTCCTCTCTGTCATAACTCACTGGAAGAGCCAACAAGCCCACAATGCCCATCATACAGCACACAAAGGAGCCTTTCTAGTGTCCTCCAGCTCTCTCAGCTTTCAGTAGAAAGTTCTCGAGAACTAAAAATATTCCGCTTTGAGGAATCCCAGCTGCTTTTGAACAAAACAACCTGTTTTTGCGCTTGATAAACGTGTCAGGTTTAGAACACAAACACAAGCTTTCGATGGCAGTCGATGTGTGGAGAGAGCGCCACACAGGGTATTGTTCTTGAAACTGAGATATTTTAGGTTGTGCAGTTAAAAGTTGTCGCTTTAGTCATGGCAGGAAGTCCTCTGGCACGCCAGGAAAAACAACAGGAAGCAGCTCAGTGAAGCTCCAGGATTTGTTCAGAAAACGGTGCTCGATTTGTTATGTTCAAGCGAGGCAAGCTTTCCTGGAGTTGTCCTCCAGTCACTTTTAAGTTGAAATATTTTACAATCAATGCTTCTAAATTCTTCACCCTTCTACATGAGCAGTTTTAGGCCCTTTTTAGGGGTGCTACAGCCAGGGGTGCCAGTAAGTGGGGAAAGTGTGGATAATTCAGTGGGCCCAGCTGTCCAGGGGGGCCTAGGGCACAGTTGTATACCTATTTGGCAACCAATTGAAGCACGAAACCTAAAAACGTAGACATTTCTCAGGAGGCTGAGTTCCAGAAAGCTCTTGTTTAAGCTCTAGTTTTAAAATAAGTTGAGATTTCAAACAAATTTTTCTAACAATCTTTGATGGTCCGGTCCCCTTATATATACAATTATCACACTTTTAACAAGGTTTGGAACCTTGAAACCTCTCAAATCCTCAGATTCCTCACCAATCTCACTTTTATCAGCTTAATTCTGCAGAGAATGGTGTTTGTGCATCCTCTGAACACACAATGGAGGGATGTTATGACATTCTGTTCAGTCTGTATTTCACACAGTGCACTGAGCACAGCGTGAGGGCTCGCAATCTGCAGAAACCATCTCAGAGTGTGACGTAGCTTGTATTTGAGGCTAAACACAGAGTGAAAACGGGTGCAAACTTGTTGGACTCCAGTGTGGACTACTACATTAACCTGAAAAAGAAACCAACACACTTTGGTCTTTATTTATTTATTTGATGCACCATTTCATTTCAGAACAGCTTGGTCTTTGTTTTTACAGGCTTTACCCACATAGCAGTTTTCATTTGGTCCAACTCTGGCCCGTACTTTCAGCTTTTGCTTGGCCCAAGCAATAATATACGGTACATGAACCAAGTCTTTATCCCAAAGGCCACAGATGGGCCTTGTTTGGCCCAAGTCTTGGCCAAGCTAATCACCCATATTTGGTCCTAGCTTGGGACAAATAAATATGATCATCAAATAAATAATTCCAACCTTATGTGAACCATCTCAATGCAGACAGTAACCAGAAAGTCCAAATCTGAAGTCCAAAATATGAGCCGTGTCACGTCAACTCTATTGGTTTCAAACAATCAATTTAAAGTTATTTTAATAAAAATGTTCCATTGAAATTCATCAAAGTGATGTGCTTGATTTATGATTTTCTTCTCATTCAAATAATTAAATTTGACCATTACTTTTACATGGTGGTTAACAAAAATGGTGCAATGTTTTTACAAATATCTTTCTTTACTTCATTTATAACGCATTTTATAAGACACTTACGTTGACATTATAATAATAAAAAAGACAGACTTTTGAGAGAAATCCACCCATTTCTGATTAATATTTTCATCTTTTGGTAAGCTAAAAACATAGCTTTAGTTTTTTTCATAGTTTTTTCATAGTTTATCGAGGTAGTTCTGCTACTCTTACACTTTTGGATCAGTGAATGTGTACGTTCTTCATTGAGATCCATTAGCAGTTCATCTGATTGGCTAGTGGGTTGTGTTATGGCCATCGAGCCGTTTTAGCTCCCAGAAAAAGTCAGTATTACGCAAACATGTGTGAACCTCTGAATATGACCTGAGGCATGGTTTTAGTGTGCAAACATTTTTATATCGTGTAAAAAATGTTGGAAAAGTCAAGTTTACATGGTATGGCACCTTTAAGGTGTCATCAAATTGAGTTTTAATAATCATTAATAATAATAAAATATAGTTGTCTTTGAGGATTTCCTTTTCTAATAAAAAATCTCGATAGAGTTGTTGATCTCAAGCGGTCGATCAGTAGTGATCATCCACCGCTGAAGCTCTTCTCAGTGCAGAACATCAGGTTGTTTGTTTGTTGATAACCATTTCTGATCATTATAAGATACCTCACATGTGCCTGAGTTTAGCTGGATTAAACACACAAAGCTTTTGTAAACAATCTTTTTTATTCTCAAGCTTAATAGAGGACCTACAGAGGAGCAGATAAAAGCTCAGTTTCAGGCAGCAGTGAAGGTCACCGTGACGACGCAGCAGGCTGGTTCTGGCTCTGGGAGATTTGTCACCAGAAACCTCCTGCCAGGAGAGCTGGATCACATCCTGGCTCTTCTACGGCATTCCAATCCATCCTCTGGGTCTGAAGTAAACATAAATACAAACAGTGCAATGGTTTTAATATCGCTAGTTGGTGTACATTGTTATGTGTTAAAAAGGGTTACTGTGGAAAATGTATGATTATAAACAGCATCAGAAATACATAGTAAAATATAGAGTTAATTTGACTCATAGGCTGTTATATAAATTCTTAGGAAGTTTAAATCGTGGAAAAAGTCGAGCATGTAAATATGATGTTCAAGAAATTTGCGCAAGCAGAAAAATTAACCATAAGTGCAAAATTACAACCCGTAAGCTATTTTTCTTTCCGTGCGCATGTCACAGCACCTAAGAGAGCGCTCACTCTTTCTTAATGGGACTGCTGCTTTTCTAGTGGAAATTGGTTAACATAATATGCTACACCTAACTCAACAGGTACATTTTTTATAATCAGAATTATGGCTGTGGAAAATTATCGATGCATCTAACTATTGCGATATTTTCTTTTACAATAGTTAATGCATTTCAATGAGTTCTCTGTTCAATAACAGTGTACAGTTGAATTGTATAATGAATTGAAATGGTTGAAAAATAAATTGGAGTTTGACTTCATCAAGTTGTCAATATATTGTAACACATTTATGTATATAATATATATATATATATATATATATATATATATATATATAATATCACAATATTCATTGTATTGCAATATATTGTGATATATCGTATCTTGAGCCGTATATCGTTATATGTATCACATCGCGAGGCCCTTGCCAATTCACAGCCCTGATCAGAAGTTAAATAACATTTATTTAGCGTTTGTCCATGCATGTAGAATTAAATTAAGAATGATGTAAATTAAGGCTATGAAAAATCTGGAATTTATTCCCCACTTCTAGAATTAAGATTAATTTTAAAATGAGTTAAAATCAGAATTTAAATTGTAAAAAAAATGTATTCTTGTTTGTAGAAATACAGAACTTGTCCAGATCAGGTACCTTACTGGTGCAGAATTCGCCCAGATCTGGTACTGAACTTGATCTAGCATAGGATTGGTACAGAACTTGCCCAGATCTAGTACAGGAGGGGTACAGAACTTGATCTAGTACAGGAGTGGTACAGAACTTGATCTAGTACAGGAGTGGTACAGAACTTGATCTAGTACATGAGTGGTACAGAACTTGATCTAGTACAAAATTGGTACAGAACTTGCCCAGATCTGGTACTGGACTGGTACAGAACTTGCCCAGATCTGGTACAGGACTGGTATAGAACTTGATCTAGTACAGGAGTGGAACAGAACTTGATCTAGTACAAAATTGGTACAGAACTTTCCCAGATCTGGTACTGGACTGGTACAGAACTTGCCCAGATCTGGTACAGGACTGGTACAGAACTTGATCTAGTACAGGAGTGGTACAGAACTTGATCTAGACTGTTACAGAACTTGATCTAGTACGGACGGGTATAGAACTTGATCTAGTACAGGAGTGGTACAGAACCTGATCTAATACAAAATTGGTACAGAACTTGCCCAGATCTGGTACTGGACTGGTACAGAACTTGCCCAGATCTGGTACAGAACTGGTATAGAACTTGCCCAGATCTAAAAAAGAACTTGCCCAGATTTGGAACAGGATTGGTACAGATTTTGGCCAGATCTGGTACTGGACTGGCACAGAATTTGTCCAGATCTGGTACTAGACTGGTACAGATCTTGCCCAGATCTGGTACTGGACTGGTACAGATCTTGCCCAGATCTGGTATTGGAGTGGTACAGAACTTGCCCAGATTTGGTACTGGACTGGTACAGAACTTGCCCAGATCTAGTACTGGACTGGTACAGATCTTGCCCAGATCTGGTATTGGAGTGGTACAGAACTTGCCCAGATCTAGTACAGGACTGGTACAGATCTTGCCCAGGTCTGGTACAGAACTTGCCCAGATCTGGTACTGGACTGGTACAGATCTTGCCCAGATCTGTTACTGGACTGGTACAGATCTTGCCCAGATCTGTTACTGGACTGGTACAGATCTTGCCCAGATCTAGTACAGGACTGGTACAGATCTTGCCCAGATCTAGTACAGGACTGGTACAGAACTTGCCCAGATCTAGTACAGGACTGGTACAGAACTTGATCTAGTACAAGATTGGTACAGAACTTGCCCAGATCTGGTACAGAACTGGTATAGAACTTGCCCAGATCTAAAAAAGAACTTGCCCAGATTTGGAACAGGACTGGTACAGATTTTGCCCAGATCTGGTACTGGACTGGTACAGAATTTGTCCAGATCTGGTACTGGACTGGTACAGAACTTGCCCAGATCTGGTACTGGACTGGTACAGAACTTGCCCAGATCTGGTACAGAACTTGCCCAGATTTGGTACTGGACTGGTACAGAACTTGCCCAGATCTAGTACAGGACTGGTACAGATCTTGCCCAGATCTAGTACAGGAGTGGTACAGAACTTGATCTAGTACAAGATTGGTACAGAACTTGCCCAGATCTGGTACAGAACTGGTATAGAACTTTCCCAGATCTAAAAAAGAACTTGCCCAGATCTGGAACTGGACTGGTACAGAACTTGCCCAGATCTGGTAGAGGACTTGCCTAGATCTGGTTCAGAAGTGGCACAAGAGTGGGAAAAATATTCTGAGTAAGTACATATCTAAACATCAAAACACTGATCCAATCCAGCATTGGCCTGTTTCTTCCAAAAGATACCGGCCCGGGTCTATTGTTGCAGAAGTGGCCTGGAACAAAGCAACCAAATCTGTGCCAAATTGTTTTTACTGTCTGGGGTGTAATAGATTTAGGCCGTTAACTGACAATTTATTTCCGTTGCTCTGTACACCTCAACTAAAAGTAATTTGTTACAAAAAGATTTTTGTATCGATTCATTTAATGAAAAAAGATGGCCCCTGGATAACTGTTTGCCTTTGGCCTTTATTGACAACATCCACCCCTGAGTGTGATATAAAAATACCTATAACACACAACTGTAGTGCTGTTTCTGTAAGACTTATAAACAACAGGCTGTAAACATTGAGCCCATGCTTTAACTGATTTAATGGATTAAAAAGAAAAAAAATTCGAATTTTAAGGCGATGTGAAAAGGCTATTTTTTGTTAACCATACAATATTTCTTGTTGTCTTTCAGGCTCGAAATATTAGAAGCTCAGAAATGGCTGCTATCAAAATTGTTAAACTGGATCCAGGTTTGTGAGCTGGTTTATTTGAGGAAATTTGGAGTTTTTGCATGTGTTTGGGCTGTTTGGAAGCGCATTATAAGCTGGCTTGCTAGCTACGTAATTGTTTATTATACTATTATAAGGGGTGTTTGTAAAATAATCAATTGTTTGGAGCTTTTATTAGTACAAACCATATAAATCATATATACTGAGTTTTCTCAAAATGCTTCAAAATCAATCAAGGAGTATTTAAATATAAATCTTTTAAAATAAAAGGAATAAGAGCATATTCGTATAAAACAACTATATGGAGTATATACATGTTTGTAATTCCCAATAAACTAAAGTAAAACATTAAAACTGCATTTACACTGTAAGAAAACTGACAAAAAAGGAGAAAGTAATGGCACAAGAATTAGCAGGGCTTTTTCTGTGTTTTTCTTCATTTCTTTAATTGTATAAAATATTTAGCATTTATTAATTGATATGTTTCATTTATATTGAATTTGTACAGTTAAAATACCTTTAATGAGATGGAAACATTTGTAGAGAAAAGTTGAACTTGGAGAGAGAAGCAAGGAAGGGAAAATCCTGGTCAGAATATGAACTCTGAACCAAGAGTCTCAGTCTCTACGAGTTTTAGCTCTATATTTAATTACATTTTCCTCTGAAGTTGTTCAAGACAGAAATGCAACGTCTCAGACTCACACACGCAAAGTTTAATAATCCAACACAGAAACTATTTTGATGGAAACATGTTGTTTAACGTTGGATTTTAATAAAGATGCTGAAACTAAGACAGTAGATAACGATAGCCGGCAGGTGTTCGGGTTATAATGGCACCTATTCAATCCCAGAAGGTTCAAAATATGAATAAATTCCTGTATATTATGAAAATGGAGAGCATTTGTTATGCATATTTTTTTCTTAACCTAATGTCATTTTTTGCCCTTTAATTTTTTTTCAGTTCTAATTACTTTTCACTTTATTCCGAAATATATAACACCATAAAAAAAACTGTTTTTGTCTCTTCAGGCGATGACATCACCTCCATCCAGCAGGAGATAACCATGATGAAAGAGTGTAAGCATAAGAACATTGTGGCCTATTACGGCACTTACCACAGGTACGGTAATGGTTTTGTCTCATCTCTTCATCGCAAAGCTTTCCACGTCTTCTTCTACATCCCGAGATCCAATGCAACATAACTCTAATACTTCTGTCCAAGAACTCCTATTTTAAATTCAACTTTCAGTGAAAATTCATTCTTCTTTTTATTTGCTAATGTTCTATTTATGTTACATCGCTATGATGTAAGTGTAGAGCGATTGGCCAGTTGATATGAAAGTTGATTTATCTGGTTAAAAAAGGTTAATGGAATTTCTCAAGTACACATTACCAGAATTGACTGTTAAATTTGAATTGACTTGTGATTTATTTCTGAAGAGCTAATCTGAAGCTAAAAGTGCCTCTAGCTGACTGTTTCCTTCTTGTGAGATAAAAATGGGCAACAGGAAGTGTTTGGAGCAGTGATAATTGAAGAATGCTTCTCTTTGTGTACTGTTTACATGTAATTTCCATGATTATTTGGATAATTATAATGTGATTATCGTTAAGCTCATCCAAAATGTTTCCAATCCAACCCTGTTTCTTGTCCTGTTATATGGTTTTTGATTTTCTTTTTTTGTCCTTGTGTTGCTTTACTCTTTTTCTCTTTCTCCTCTAACCTTTTGTCTTCTGTTCTTGTTTTGAGTTGTCAGTTTGTGTCCTTTTATTTATTTTCATGTTTCGTCTCGTCTCTCCTCTCCTCTCTTCTCTTCTCTTCTTCTTTCCTCTCCTCTCCTCTCCTCTCCTCTGCTCTCCTCTCCTCTCCTCTGCTCTCCTCTCTTCTCTTCTCCTTTCTTCTCTTCTCTTCTCCTTTCCTCTTCTCTCCTCTCCTCTGCTCTCCTCTCCTCTCCTCTCCTCTGCTCTCCTCTCCTCTCCTCTCCTCTCCTCTCCTCTGCTCTCCTCTCCTCTCCTCTGCTCTCCTCTCCTCTCTCTCCTCTCCTCTCCTCTCTTCTCTTCTCTTCTCTTCTCTTCTCCTTTCCTTTCCTCTGCTCTCCTCTCCTCATCTCTCCTCTGCTCTCATCTCTCCTCTCCTCTCCTCTACTCTGCTCTCCTCTACTCTACTCTCCTCTCCTCTCCTCTCCTCTCCTCTCCTCTCCTCTACTCCCCTCTCCTCTGCTCTCCTTTCCTCTCCTCTCCTCTGCTCTCCTCTCCTCTGCTCTCCTCTGCTCTCCTCTCCTCTCCTCTGCTCTCCTCTCCTCTGCTCTCCTCTGCTCTCCTCTCCTCTGCTCTCCTCTGCTCTCCTCTCCTCTCCTCTCCTCTCCTCTCCTCTGCTCTCCTCTCCTCTCCTCTCCTCTCCTCTCCTCTCCTCTCCTCTGCTCTCCTCTCCTCTGCTCTCCTCTCCTCTGCTCTCCTCTCCTCTCCTCTCCTCTCCTCTGCTCTCCTCTCCTCTGCTCTCCTCTCCTCTCCTCTGCTCTCCTCTCCTTTCCTCTCCTCTGCTCTGCTCTCCTTTCCTCTGCTCTCCTCTCCTCTGCTCTGCTCTCCTCTCATCTGCTCTCCTCTGCTCTCCTCTCCTCTGCTCTCTCCTCTCCTCTCCTCTGCTCTCCTCTCCTCTCCTCTCCTCTGCTCTCCTCTCCTTTCCTCCCTCTGCTCTCCTCCTTCCTCTGCTCTCCTCTCCTCTCTCTGCTCTCCTCTCATCTGCTCTCCTCTGCTCTCCTCTCATCTGCTCTCCTCTGCTCTCCTCTCTTATCCTCTCATCTGCTCTCCTCTGCTCTCCTCTCATCTGCTTCTCACTCCTCTGCTCTCCTCATGCTCTCCTCCTGCTCTCCTCTCTTCCTCTCTCTCTCTCTCCCTCTGCTTCCTCTCTTCTCTCTCATCTGCTCTCCTCTGCTCTCCTCTCATCTGCTCTCCTCTGCTCTCCTCTCTTATCCTCTCCTCTGCTCTCCTCTGCTCTCCTCTCTTCTCTTCTCTTCTCTTCTCTTCTCCTTTCCTTTCCTCTCCTTTCCTCTGCTCTCCTCTCCTCTGCTCTCATCTCTCCTCTCCTCTCCTCTCTACTCTACTCTGCTCTCCTCTCCTCTCCTCTACTCTACTCTCCTCTCCTCTGCTCTCATCTCCTCTACTCCCCTCTCCTCTGCTCTCCTCTCCTCTCCTCTACTCTCCTCTCCTCTGCTCTCCTCTCCTCTGCTCTACTCTCCTCTCCTCTCCTCTGCTCTCCTCTCCTCTGCTCTCCTCTCCTCTGCTCTCCTCTCCTCTCCTCTACTCTCCTCTCCTCTACTCTCCTCTCCTCTACTCTCCTCTCCTCTACTCTCCTCTCCTCTCCTCTCCTCTACTCTCCTCTCCTCTACTCTCCTCTCCTCTACTCTCCTCTCCTCTGCTCTCCTCTCCTCTACTCTACTCTCCTCTCCTCTCCTCTGCTCTCCTCTCCTCTGCTCTCCTCTCCTCTGCTCTCCTCTCCTCTGCTCTCCTCTCCTCTGCTCTCCTCTCCTCTCCTCTGCTCTCCTCTCCTCTCCTCTCCTCTCCTCTCCTCTTCTCTTCTCCTCTGGTCTGCTCTCCTCTCATCTGCTCTCCTCTCCTCTGCTCCCCTCTCCTCTCCTCCTCTTGCTCTCCTCTCCTCTCCTCTCCTCTACTCTCCTCTCCTCTGCTCTCCTCTCCTCTACTCTCCTCTGCTCTCCTCTCCTCTACTCTACTCTCCTCTCCTCTCCTCTGCTCTCCTCTCCTCTGCTCTCCTCTCCTCTGCTCTCCTCTCATCTGCTCTCCTCTCCTCTGCTCTCACTCTCCTCTCCTCTGCTCCTCTCCTCTCCTCTCCTCTCCTCTCCTCTCCTCTTCCTCTGCCTCTGCTCTCCTCTTCCTCTACGCTCCTCTCCTCTACGCATACCTCCTCTCCTCTACTCTCTCTCCTCTCCTCTCCTCTGCTCTCCTCTCCTCTGCGCTCTCCTCTCCTCTGCTCTCCTCTCATCTGCTCTCCTCTCCTCTGCTCCCCTCTCCTCTACTTTCCTGCTCTCCTCTCCCTCTCCTCTCCTCTACTCTCCTACTACTCCCTCTCCTCTGCTCTCATCTCCTCTACTCCCCTCTCCTCTGCTCTCCTCCTCCTCTCCTCTACTCTCCTCCCTCCTCTCCTCTCTCCTCCTCTCCTCTCTCTGCTCTCCTCCTCTTCCTCTACTCTTCATCCTCTCTCTCCTCTCCCTCCTGCTCCTCCATCCTCATCCTGTCTCCTCTCCTCGCTCTCTCTCTCTCTCTCCTCTCCTCTCTACTCTCTCCCTCTCCTCTCTCTCCTCTCCCTCTACTCCTCTCCTCCCTCTGCTCTCTCTCTCATCTGCTCTCCTCTTCCTCTCTCCCCTCTCCTCTGCTCTCCTCTCCTCTCCTCTCCTCTACTCTACTCTCCTCTCTCTCCTCTGCTCTCATCTCCTCTACTCCCCTCTCCTCTGCTCTCCTCTCCTCTCCTCTCCTCTCCTCTACTCTACTCTCCTCTTGCTCTCCTCTCCTCTCCTCTCTCCTCTCCTCTACTCTGCTCTCCTCTCTCTCTACTCTCTCTCCTCATCCTCCTCTCCCTCTCTCTCTCCTCTACTCTACTCTCCTCTGCTCTCTCCTCCTCTCCTCTCCTCTCCTCTACTCTGCTCTCCTCTCCTCTACTCCTCTTCCTCTTCTCTCGCTCTCTCTCTCTCTCTCTCTCTGCTCTCCTCTCTCTGCTGCCTCTCTCTCCTCACTCCCTCTCTCCTCTCTCTCTCCTCTGCTCCCTCCGTCTCCTCTTCTCTCTCTTCTTCTCTCTGTCTGCTCGTCTCTCTCTGCTCTCACGCTCTCCCTGCCCTCTGCTCCTCCTCTCCTCTCCTCTTTCCTCTCCTCTCCTCTTCTCTTCTCTTCTCTTCTCTTCTCTTCTCTTCTCCTCTGGTCTGCTCTCCTCTCTTCTCTTCTGCTCTCCTCTCTTCTCTTCTGCTCTCCTCTTTCTTCTCTTCTCTCCTTCTCCTTTCCTCTTCTCTCCTCTCCTCTCTTTATCTTCTCCTCTGCTCTCCTCTCTTCTCTTCTCTCTCCCTCTCTTCTCTCTCTCTCTCCTCTCTTCTCTTCTTCCTCTCTTTTCTTCTCTTCTCTTCCTCCTTTCCTCTTCTCTCCTCTCCTCTCCTCTCCTTATCCTCTCCTCTTCTCTGCTCTCCTCTTCTCCTCTTCTCTTCTCCTCTGGTCTGCTCTCCTCTCTTCTCTTCTGCTCTCCTCTCTTCTCTTCTGCTCTCCTTTCTTCTCTTCTCTTCTCCTTTCCTCTTCTCTCCTCTCCTCTCTTATCTTCTCCTCTGCTCTCCTCTCTTCTCTTCTGCTCTCCTCTCTTCTCTTCTGCTCTCCTCTCTTCTCTTCTGCTCTCCTTTCTTCTCTTCTCTTCTCCTTTCCTCTTCTCTCCTCTCCTCTCCTCTCTTATCCTCTCCTCTCCTCTCCTCTTTTCTTCTCTTCTCTAATATGCCAAGAAACAATAACTGATTAGGCAGGTAGAAACACAAACAGCAGCATGAACTAATACGCCAGAAAGGGAAAGAGAAAGAAGGAGGAAATAAATAGTATGGCTAATGAGGAGAACAAGGAGCAGCTGAGAGTAAGAGAAAAGGAGAAGAGAGGAAACAAGTGTAACACATGGTTATTATGTTTCTATATATTGTGGGGAGATGTTTATGGGAAAGAGAGGTTTTCTTGATTATATTTTCTCTTGATTTTTTTTTTTGTGTGTGACAACTATGTGCAGCTATTATACGGTTTTGTTTAACTTCGCAGGAACACTAAATTGTGGATCTGCATGGAGTATTGTGGGGGTGGTTCACTGCAGGACATCTACCAAGGTAAACTTTCGTTTTACTACTTTACACCCTTTCAAAACATTGTAGTGGAAATATTAAATACTCATGAGAAATGATTTATGAGCACAATCGCAAACAGGAATTTATTACTTTCCTCAAACATGAATTCAGCTCATACCTTGATATCAATGAAGCACATGATCACATTGCAAGCATCATGGAAAGAGAAAGGGAGAGGAAAGAAGGAAGAGAGGGAAGGGAGAGAAAGAAGAAAGGAGAGAGAGAGAAATGATCAGCCCTTCTCTGAGCAGACTCGGGGGCAAGAGACTGGAAACGGGGCTTCCTTGAGATTCCTTTCAGTATAAATCCCACCCCTCTACATCACTTCCTGTTCCATCCATGTAAATTTAAGGAGATAGAAACTCAATCTTATTGGATAATTAATTACAATGATTAAATGTTCTATAACAACATCTACTGTGTTAATGGGGAAGTACTTATTTATTATTCTTTAACCTTTGTCTATTTATTATTTATATTAAGGGCTAAGATACTAAACACGATTTGCCTGAACCCACTGATTGAATCATTCCCTCTTTTGGCAAAACCAGAAGCACTTTTCATCTGTTTAGACACATCTTGCCAAAACATTTTCATTGAGATGCACACGTGCTGCTTAACGAGGAGTACAAGTGACAAAAGTCAAACACAGTTAAAGCACAGTTAAAGCTGATCACAGTTGTGGCTATGTGTTAGGTGCGTCCCACAAGGAATAAGAGATAGACTCAGTTGCAAGAGTAGGCTTTTTAATGGAGCAAAAATGACAAAATAATCCACAGGCGGAAAGGCCAGAAACAGTCACAAAAGAAATAAAAAGGCACAAATAATCCAAACACAGATTAGCCGGAAGGGTCCAAAATAAAACGTCACAAAAATAATCCACAGGCGAGTAAGCCAGTAAAATGCAAACCGGAATTTGGACAAGCTTGAAGACCAAAAGAGCGATCGCAAAGTGGTTCCTCTGAACCCGTAACCGCAAGAGGCACCAGAGCTAGGAACCAGAAGACCAGGGTAGAGCTAGGCTGGAGAAACACAGGCAGAGATGAAACAACGGATTCACAAGGAAAGAAAGAAAACAGGGGTTTAAATAAGGTGACAAGTTAACAGCAACAGGCTGCAGCTGTTCTCTAATGAGGAACCGGGAGGAAGAGAGCAGACAGGGCTAGTGGATGTGAGGGAACATGTACAGTAAGCCAGTTCAGAAAGTGCTGCTTTGTGAGGACCTACAATGGATAGAAGAAGAGAACAGGTAAGATCCTTGTTCTGATATTGCAGTACAGTTTGCAGATGTTGACAGCAATTACTGTATGACAAACTATAGAGCTTGTAAGTCCCCCCATACAAAAAACTCCACTGGACCTCTACATTGAAACATTTTCCATACAACTGAATGTATTCCAGGTTTTTTTCCCCGTTGGCTGGCAAGATAAAATGGGGCCTGTGGTGTAGATTAAGTCCTGTGGCCTGACTCCACATAATGATGATGCTGTGGATGAGTTATGCGCTTATTTGTTTATTTTTGTACTTTATTTTTACATTGATTACAGTACAAGTTAGTAAACGCATGAGATTTGTGTAAATGGACAAGAGTTCTGTTTTGACTTTTTGTACAAGTGCTAAATGCACAGGTTTTCTTTGTTTTGCAACATGTGTTTATCCTACAGTGAACAAAAAAACGGTTATGTCCTGAGCGTTGTGTATTATATTTTTATACGTAGTGTCTAGTGACTGTTTGGTAGTGTTTTTAATTTTGATTAATTCGGGGGACGATTTGACATCTTCAGGTTCAGTTTTGAGCACAGTTTGAACTGTTTTGAGGTGAACGTTTTTAAGAATTGTGTGCTAGTAATAGAGAAAAACTGTAATATGTGTGTTTATATTTAATTGTGACTGTGTGCACATTGCATTACTGCTTATGAAAATAGAATTGTTGTTTAAAAAACCTTCCTATTGCTGCTTTTGAGTACAATTAAAAAAACATTTTTTTTTTTTTGAATTGTTGTTTAAAAAACCTTCCTATTGCTGCTTTTGAGTACAATTAAAAAAAAATTTGTTTCAGAAAAATTTATACAAACAAAGATTTAAAAATGAACAAGCATTTCTATGTCTCCCTAACTGTTGTGTATTAAGCCGTTCCCTGGAGATAAGCAGAGCAATGGGTTCCTTTAATCGAATATTCTCTCTGCAGTAACTGGACCTTTGAAAGAAAAACAGATTGCTTACATCTGCAGGGAAACTCTCCAGGTAGGGAGCATCACTTATTCAAGAGATCTTTAAAGAGACAAAGCAATCCTAAGCTCACGTTCTTTCATTCTGCTCCTGTCTCCTCAGGGTTTGAATCATCTCCATGAGACGGGGAAAATCCACAGGGACATTAAGGTGAGCGAGGCTGTTCTGCAGTATGATGTAATGAGGTTTGGGGCTGAAAGAGCTCTGTTCTGTTATCAAAGCAGAATTTTGGACATTTCCTCAGGCTTCGGTGTCACGTGATCTAGTTATTTGTCCAAATTTTACCTTCTGAATATTGTGCTGTAAGGGCTTTTTTGGAATGGAAAATCATTTTTTTTGGGGAGTTATTCTGGAACACACAAATCCTTTTTTAACCATCATTTTGGTTGCGTATTTTCACGTCTTTCGATGATTTGTGAATATACAGTACTGTATAAACGTTTTAACAGGTGTGGAAAATTATTTAACCAAAAAAATGCTTTCGGAAACATTTTTTTAACAATTAAATTTAAAGTGAGTAAAAAATAAGAGAAAAGAAATTCTAACTCAAATCAATATTTGGTGTTTGTAGCTTTAGTTTTTATGCCAGAATCAACTCTTATAGGCACGCTTGCACAAAATCAGGGACTCTAGTTAGGTGAATGATCAGCCAATTACACCAAACAGGTGCTGATATCATCAATGTCACAGAAATAGCTAAATCCATCCATCCATTTTGATGTCGGCTTTCTTCCCTTTCGGGGTCGCCACAGCGGAATGAACTGCCAACTCCTCTGGCATATGTTTTATGCGGCGGATGCCCTTCCAGCCAGCAACCCATCGCTGGGAAACATTCACACTTTAACACTATGGACAATCGTTCTTACTCAATTCACTTATTACCGCATGTCTTTGGACTTGTGGGGAAACCGGAGCACCCGGAGAAAACCCACGCGATCACGGGGAGAACATGCAAACTCCACACGGAAATGCCAACCGACCCAGCCGAGGCTCGAACCAGCGATCTTCTTGCTGTGAGACGACTGTGCTACCCACTGCGCCACCGTGACGCTCCGAAATAGCTACATAATAGTGTTAAAACAGGAAATGAACCATCAAGTTCTTCTAGCAAGGCGCGGTTGAGAAAGTTGGGCAAGATTGAGCACAGTAACAAGACACAATGTAGTTCTACTGCATCAACAAGGACTCTCAGATGTGCTGTTTAAGCTCTTTTGAACAAGCACTAAGAAAAAGTCATTGTTGGCTATTGTAGACACAGTGGTCAGCTCAGGAAACTAGTGCAGCAGATAAAAGCTTAAGCATTAAGCTTAGATGGATGGACGGATGGATGGATTTGATCGATTGATTGACTGATTAATTGATTGATAAGTGGATGGATTGATGATTGATTTATGGATGATAGATAGTTAAATAGATAGTTGAATGGATGATGGATGGATGGATAAATGGATGGATGGTAAGGTAGATGGTTAGTTAGGTAAATGGATAGTTGGATAGATGGATGGAAGGATAGTTGGATGGACTATGAATGGATGGATGGATAGTTAAATAGATATTTGGATCGATGGATGGATAGATAGTTAGATAGATAGATGGATGGTTAGGTAGATGGGCAGATGGATGAATGGAAGGATGGCTAAATAGATAGTTGAATGCATGGATAGATGGTTAGATAGATCGATTGATAGTTGGATGGAAAGAAAAATGGATTATTAGGTAGATGGGTACATAAATGGATGGATGGATGGATGGAAGGATGGGTTCAAGACCATTTTGATTCAAGCATCATAATCCATGCTAAAATAAGGTTGCAGCAAATATTCCTCCAGAAGCAGAGTTGGTGACCCCTGATTTAGATTAGTACATTAGTAGTATAGAGATGTTGTATGCTTCAGTTTGTTAAGATATAAATAAGACACTCTTCTTTTATAGGGAGCAAATATTCTTCTCACGGATCGAGGAGATGTTAAATTGGGTAAGCGAACTTGAGTTATTGAACGATACACTTCTGACAGAGCCAGATGTCTGCACTTTTGCATTAACACCGTCTCTGTTTCTCTCTCCTTCTCTCTCTCTCTCTCTCTCTCTCTCTCTCTCTCTCTCTCTCTCTCTCTCTCTCTCTCTCTCTCTCTCTCTCTCTCTCTCTCTCTCTCTTTCTAGCGGATTTTGGGGTGGCTGCAGAGATCAGTGCCTCTGTATCCAAAAGGAAGTCCTTCATAGGAACTCCCTACTGGTGAGCCGTCTGCGCAGAGTTTCGCCCTTGACTTCTGCAAAAACAGTCTGGCTTGTCTGCTTTACAGCAATTAACATTCTGTCTCTCACGAAAGAAATCTCCTTTACGAAATGACTCATCATGATCGAGGCTTAGCAAACAGGTAGACAGTAAAAACCAGCAGTTCATGAAAACTAAAAATCTGACAGTGAAAGTGTAAGCAAACAAGAATCCAAACGAAAAGCACCCAGCCCTTTACTTTAGCCGTGCCTTATCAGACAGCAGGATGTCTCTTTGTTTTCCTAGGATGGCCCCTGAGGTGGCGGCGGTGGAGAAGAAGGGTGGGTATAACCATCTGTGTGATATTTGGGCAGTGGGAATCACCGCGATCGAGCTGGCGGAGCTACAGCCTCCCATGTTTGACCTTCATCCCATGCGGTTAGAAAAACACTTTTTTTAAATGAAGAAGAACAGAAGATATACCGGGAACATCACACAAACTTGTGCTTTCTGTTCTAGAGCTTTGATGTTGATGTCTAAGAGCAGCTTCCAGCCTCCCAAACTAAAAGACAAGAGCAAATGGTGAGGAATTAAAATTAGGGATGCACCGATACCACTTTTTTGAAAAACGAGTACGAGTACGAGTATTTGCATTTCAGTACTCGCCGCTACCGATACTTGATAAAAACATGATTTAAATTTACTCGGCGCCTGTGATTAACCCCTTACACGCTGCTCAAACATAGACACTTCTCAGACGGTGGTATCGGGGGTCTTTTAACGAGTACGAGTACTTTAGAAAATGTGTTTGATGGCTTATTGAGGGTGTACTTTGTTTTTAGGTCTGCAGGAATTCATAGCTTTGTGAAGATGTGCTTGATCAAAAGTCCTCGCAAGCGTCCGACTGCAGAAACACTTCTACAGGTGACAAACAATATCACAGAGCAGTGGCTAAACTGCTTCTTAAACTTCTAAACATCTTTGGTGTCAAAACTGAATATAAAATACCTGTAAAATAAAGTCAATTCTAGTCCTCTCATGTCTTGTCATTATTTGACTAGTTCGGTTTTGTCCTGTCCTGTCCTTGTCTTATTCTTGTCTCATATTCTCTTGGGCCAGGTCATTTTTCCCCCTTTTCTTGTCCTCTAATATAGTCTCTCTTGTTTTGTTTAATCGTCTTTTTTGTCTCGTATTCTGTTGCCCCAAATTGTGTTGTCTTTTCTATTTTTCCTGTCTTTCCCTTTCTTATCTTCTTAGCTCCTGTTTTCTCGTCCTCTTGTCTTGTTGTAGTGACTCTTGTACTTTTTCTATCGTCTCACTCCTCATCTTTTGTTTTGAGTCATCCTTATCCTGTCCTATATTTTTGTCTCGTGTCTTTTCTTCTTTTCTTGCCGTTTGTTCTGTTTTCCTAACATGTACCGTGTTCTCATCTCTAGTTTTTTGTGGTTGCTGCTCGGCCTCTCTTCTGATACCTTGCCTTGTCTTTTTGACTTGATTACAATAACTTCCTCACTTGTTCTTTATTTTCACCCCTGACCTGTTTTCCTTGTCCTGTCACATCCTCTATTAGTCTCATGTCTTCTGTTATCTCTGTATGTGTCATCCATTGTTCCCTTAGTCTGTCTTGTCTTGTCATAGAGTTTCACCTTATATTATCTTTTATTGTCTTCTTTTTTATCTTAATGATTCATATCTCTTGTCTTGTCCTAACTTTTTCTCTTGATGTCTTGTTAATCTCTTTTCTCAATTTTTTTTTGTGTACTTTTTTCTTGTTATGTCTTTTTCTGGTCCATCCTGTCATGTCTAGTTTTGTCATTTTTTCATTTACCTTGTTCAGTCTTCTTGTAATGCGTCCTCTGTTATCTTCTTTTACCTTGTTTTATCTTCTTCCATTGTATTGTTCCATCCTGTCCTGTCCTCTTAATGTTGTTTCATCCATACTTGTTTTCTCTTGTCTTGTCCTATTTTTAACTTGTCCTTTATTTTCTTGTTTCTGAAAGAAATATTAGCATGTATGGGTGCATACGCATTCTCATCAATCCAACGAGAAAGTAAATCTTTACTGAAGAACCCTGGAATAAAATTTTTTTTTTTCCCTCAGCACCCGTTTGTTACACAATTACTGACCAGAAAACTGATGATTGAGCTTCTGGACATGGCAAACAACCCCGATCTTCATCATCAGCCCAGTTCTGATGAGAACGAGGAGGTGAGAGCCAGACACACTGGTTCGTTTAGAATTTACAGGTTTAATTACAGAGTTACAACTCAATTCTGAGCGCAGACGGATCACATGCAAGCCAATATGTATTTAATGCTAATACATAATCAAGAGCTATTTAACTTATCACATTTGCTTCTTTCCCAAGCATTCTGAAGCTTTTAAACAACTTTGAACTATAAAAGAAAGAACAAATAAATCAAGTAGGACAGTCAAGGCTGGATTCCTTTTGAAACTTTGCCCTGTTTGATCGAGCGTTCTGTTTAGTTTAGTTATTTTAAGCTTATTCACAATCTGCATATCGGAGGTCAGTGTTTCAAAGTGTTCAAATATTTGCGTCTGTTTCAGGCAAACGATTCAGCCCCAGATAAAATCCGGTCCAAGGGGAAGCACACGACCGTGGAGAGAAGCTTGTCAGAAGAGCAATGTAAGTTCTGGTTAATGTTAGAAACGTTTCTGGAATGGAACAGTGAAGCGAAGCACTCTCTGTTAATATTTGATTGCGCCACGTTTGTCTCAAGGCCAGGAATTTAGCTTCTTTCACCTTGAGCATTTTTTTTGGCATTAAAGCTCTATTGAGTAACAAAATGGAAAGATTAACACCTTTATTAGTTTTGCTATATTTCTGCGTGGGTCATGTTTTAGAAAACCTAAGCAGGGCTGGACTGGGAATCACTTATTTATGTATTTATTTATTTATTTTTTTGTTGGTGCATCAATTGTATAAAATCTATGTTTTACATGCAATTTGTTTTACATCTTTCTGATTTTAGGTTTATTAGATGCTATTTCAAACTAAAAATTCACTACTGATCTGACATCAAAAAATTAAAGATGAGGTTGTTTATATAATTGTATTAATAAATCTTTGTTTTTATCCCTGCAAGACACAAATCTTGAGCTAAAATTTCTAAGCTTGACATGAATGTTAGTCTCTATGTCTTGGCAATACTCACCTTATGATCTTGTTGTAAAAATATAAAACAGAATTTTTGAATTTGCCACTAATTTTCGCTAGCTTAAGCCTTTGCAAAGAATTCTGGTCTAGAACGATTGACGCGTAACAGCTGCCTAAAGATCTATTAGCAGCTTCCTCATAAGAAGGCAACAAAATAACATCAATATGTGTCACAGATGTTACAGAGAGAATTTCCAAATTTTTCTAAAGAAATATTTTTTTCCATCCATTTTCTTGTCGGTTTTCTTCCCTTTCGGGGTCGCCACAGCGGAATGAACCACTAACTCTTCTGGCATATGTTTTATGCGGTGGATGCCCATCCAGCCGCAACCCATTGCAACATCCACACACACTCAAACGGACAATCGTTTTTACCCAATTCACTTATACCGCATGTCTTTGAACTTGTGGGAGAAACCGGAGCACCCGGAGTAAACCCACGCGATCACGGGGAGAACATGCAAACTCCACACAGAAAACCTTAACTGACCCAGCCAAGGCTCGAACCAGTGACCTTCTTGTTGTGA
This sequence comes from Danionella dracula, assembly GCA_900490495.1. Taxonomy (NCBI): domain Eukaryota; kingdom Metazoa; phylum Chordata; class Actinopteri; order Cypriniformes; family Danionidae; genus Danionella; species Danionella dracula. The sequence goes on from UELW01000145.1 coordinate 2,111,149, forward strand.
GATGACCGTGCTACCCACTGCGCCACCGTGACGGCCTTAAGTGTTTTTGTGTTTTTCCAAATTATATATTGTTCAGACTCAGTTCATATTTACAAAATATTTCTTGAACAGCCCAGTACCAATACATCCACAGACCGTGTTTAGTGTAGAATACATTAAATTAATGTTAATTTTTTAACGAGCCCGGCCCAGTTATGGCCCGAATGAGCCCCTTATCTAGAATCCAGACAGCTTCCAGTCATGTACTGTATCATGTATCTGAATCACTGTGATTCTTGGGCTGAGAAACTATGTGAGTAAGCCAGCGCTGGGCGCATGAGATGATCCCTGTAGGATGCATGCGGGGTTAGCGTAAGGAGATGCGAAGCAGAGGAGAGCTTGCTTAACAAGGCGACTATTGAGCAGCGCCTCAGTGATGTCAGGAGCCACACATCTCATAGAGCTGGTACTGTTTAGCACACATCTATGGCATGCTCCTCTCCACCCCCTCACACGAGCACATACACCCGGATGAGATGGAGCCAGTGGTCAGATCGAAGGAGAAGCGGAGTTAGGGTGTGCCAAGTCATCGCTGGTTTTACTGAGATTCCATTGTTCCACGTCTTGACTCTTGTTTTCTGACTTTGAATGTAAATGCTATGATCTTAAAGTACTGCAGCGATTCTTCGATTTGAACTCTCACAATGTCTTGTGTTTTTACGAGCTTTATCTTAGAAACATCACAAGAATCAGATGCTTTTTTTAAAGACAAGATTTAGAGAAACTGATTCATGCTTTCATCTCCAGCAGCTGGACTCCTGTAATGCTCTTCTCAGCGCTCGTCCCAAAAAGACCATTAAACAGCTCCAGCTCGTTCAGAACACAGCGGCTCCAATTCTAACCAAAACTAGAAAGTCAGAACACATCTCTCCAGTTCTTAAGTCTCTACACTGGCTGCCGGTCTCCTTCAGAATAGATTTTAAAGTTCTGCTGCTCGAATATAAGTCCAAACATAACTTAGCACCTAAATACCTAACAGAGAAGATCAGTGAATACACACCAAACAGAGAACTGAGATCCCTCAGATTGAATAAATGAGATCTAATTCCAATTCCAAACAGGGTAAAAACTCTTTTAGTTCCCCTGCAGCCCACAGAGGAACCAGCTTCCAGAGGAGATCAAGGGTGCCAACACTTTAGTCACATTTAAATCCAGGCTAAAGACTCACCTGTTTAGTTGTGTTTTTGTCGACTGAGCACCAACGTCTTAACAACTATTTTATCTCTGTACTTCACAAATTAATCTATGTTTTATTCAATGTTTTAAATTTTCAGTTTTTAATTACTTTGATTTTATGATTTGACTTTTTTATGCTTGATTTTATTAAATGCACTTTCTTTTTATTCTTTGTTTCCAATGTAAAGCACTTTGAATTACCCTGTGTACGAAATGTGCTACACAAATAAACTTGCCTTGCCTCAAATACGTGACATTGTGAGAGTTCACATCGGAGAACGACGACTCCACGGAGCGACTCCATGTTATTTAAAACTTTATTAACTAGTGCACTAGAAACATTTTATTGTAAACCCTTGCCAGTACTGCACCTTGTTCCTGAATCATTATTTTCGTTTGTAGTTTTTTTTTACAGTAATTGTACTGTATTTCAAATCCGTTAAATGGTTAAGAGGAGAAATGCACAGATTTTATTAAAGAATTGCTGCCTAAAAATGTACATAGTGGTAAAAAAGAAAAAGAATATTGAGTAAAACTATAAATGATATAAATGTATAAAAAAATCAAGCGTGTTAAACAGAAGACACTGGACCGAGTGAGGAATTAATGTAATTGATTTTTTTTGTTAAGGGTAAAATGTAATTTTTAGAATTTAAATGAGATGTAAATTTTTATACAATTTTATTTATTTAGCACCTTTTTGTACACATTATCATAGATAAAACGAACAATAAAAACATATCAGAGGTAAAAAGCAAGAGAAAAGACATTAAATGCATTAAAATTTGCAGAATAAAAGAAAAACTTCATTAATTTTTTTAAATATCAAATTTATTCATCTTCTTTTCGGCTTAGTCCCTTAACTGGCACATTAATAACTCATCTAGAAACCGGAATAAACCACGCGATCACGGGGAGAACATGCAACACAGAACTCCACACAGAGATACCAACTGACCCCGCCGAGGCTCGAACCAGAGACCTTCTTGCTGTGAGACGACCGCGTTACCCACTGCAATGCCCAAATATTACATTTCTTTTTTATATTTACACTTAAATTTCAACTTGCATTTTATAAAATTTTTGTATTTAATTGAAATGTATTTTATAATTTAGTTAAATTGTATTTAATTTAGTTATATTACTTAGTTTAATTAAATGTTATAGTTCAGTTGAATTAAATTAGCTAATTTACTTCAATTTAATTTCTTTTAGTTTTTTTTTACAATTGTGTTTTATTTAAATTGTAAATTGTATTAAAAACGTTTTTTTATGTACCCATTGCTATTCTTTTATTTTGAAAATGCATTTCACAACATATGTTGTATTTTTTTGTTTGTTAATTTAAAAAACATTTTGAATAGATACATAATATTTTTATGTATACTGGGTTACACTTTTATCAATCCTCTGTGATTCGTACGGCAATAAAAACTGAGTTATTTACGGCAGATTTGCTTATTTTTATCTGGAGTATTAAAAACATGCTTTTTAAATATGAAATGTGAATTCTCTTACACTGTTCTGATTCTTTTTGGTGGTAAAAAAAACAGAAAAAGAATATCGAGTGAATGTATAAATGATATAAGTGTGGGAGATGTTTATATTTAAGAGATTGTAATAGGTCATAGGTCATTAGGACAGATTTAGCTGTGATTGTTCCGTTTGCGGCTCCTGTACTCTGAGTGTGTGTGTTTGTTTCAGTTGACCAGGTGAAGTTTACCCCTCCCAGAAGAAAAGAGACAGAGCCCTACCCCGACCTGGTCAGTCTGTGCCGGGATGACCTTCTCTGTGAATCCACACTAAATGAAACTGAAGTGTTTCTGGTTTCAGGGATCGTGTGACGACTGGAGCGTTTCTGTGGAGGAACCCGAGTCCCCGTAAGGTTTGATTTACTCACGTTCTCATGCTTTGAAGGCAAAGCGCTGAGTCACTGTTGTAATGCGTGCTGTGTTCTCTGTCTCAGGGGTCTGCTGGAGTGTGTGGAGGAAGAGTTACAGCAGAGGTGGGACAGGCTTCTTCTCTAGCGCCACCTCCTGGATCAAAATTACACTTTTAATTCACTTAAGTACAGGCATCAAACAATTCGATTATTAAGAGGAAGTGCAATTATTTCTCGTTTGGGTTCTCCGCACACAAAGTTAAACGCTTCAAGCCTTTGTTTGTTTCAATTTGAGCAATGAAGAATTCAAGATTTTAAAAATTTCACAAAATTAGAATTTCCTCTGTTACGGTCAGCTAATTAACGCAAAACCCCTGCAAAGATTTACTCAGCCTCTCTCAGCCTACTCTGCTATCAGTCTGGCTTAGTTGGCTTTAGAATAATGAGAAACACTGCTGGCTTGGTGCAGAAGACCTTCACTGATACCCTCTACAAGTAGGAGAACTCAAAGGGCACTAGCAAAAGAAGCTGAGAATTTTACCTGTTATTCCTCTGGAAAGGCACCTTTTCGGTTTTCAACTGTGCAGACGACGACATGCTCTCCACATGGAAAGTGATTTTTGCATTTTGTTTTCTGTCTCTCAAAATCTCAGTGCTGATACCAGAATTTAGTGGAAATATTTAAATAAAACTCATTTTATGATTGAAAAATGACAAAAAAACCTCTCAAAGCAATTGTACAAAAAAAACCTGTAAACAATATTAAGAAAAAGATTGAGATCGAAAGTAACACGTTATATTATTATATAATTATCAGGCCGCAGAGGCCAAGAGAGAAATGCGGACCCAATTTAATGACAGTTTAAAGAATTATTTCTTTATTGGGACAAATAGCAGCCCAGTATTACAAACAAGTTAAAACCCACAAGGGGGAAAACAATAAACAATACTCAAACTAAAACTGGATAAAACGGAGATGACACGAAACCTACTCAACAATGGCGAGCAGTCAACTTCAAAAAAATCTCGTCCACCAAGAGCACACCAGCAACTGAGCAAAGAGAAAGAGTAATGTGCTCGTAAGGAACAGAAAATTGAGGGAAGCTATAAAGGTGAACCCATCAAACCTAACGAGGAAAACCCAGGTGTACCAACTGATAGCTCTAGCTAGAAAACGAGAAGGGGAAAAGGTAAGAAAAAACAAGACATAGCTGTGTCTCAATTCAGGGTCTGAGTCCTTCGGAGGACGCAGCCTTCCTAGCCTCCGGAGGCTAGGGCTTCGGTGGATCCTTCAAAGCCTGCATCAATCATCGGTAAATGGGACAGCAGAGCACTTCCGGAGTGCTCTTCACAAAATATCCTGGGATATGTGAGGCTACGAATAATGGTAGTGATGCATCCTTGAAATTCCGGGAAAAGGAGGACGCATTTGAAGGACTCGTTTCAAGGACCCTTCGATTTTTGGTGAAATGAGAGAGCCTTCGCGCAGCACTGTGGCATAAACACCCATGAAATGCGCACTCCGAAGGATCCAGAACCTGGAATGAGAAACAGAGAAAACTATTTAAAGATGGCCACCATCAGTCACATGACCTTAACCCTGTGGCTGGAGGTGGCGAAAGGAAAGGAAAACCGAATAAACGTACTGTGATCAAAATGAAACAAGTTAAAATGACAATAATATGTCATGTCACAAATATTACAGTATACTCCCAGAAGTGGAGTTAAAATTGCTCGGATAACAACTTCATAAAGCTTCAAATGCTTTGGGCTCTTCCTAAAACTATTTCAGTACAAGAACATCTTCTCCAGCTGCTCGTATCTGTGAGAAACTGTGTTTGAGATGGGCTCGATGACACAAAACCCAGATAAATTCGACCTGGCCAGGATATGAATCGTATTCTGGACCACAAATGAAGTCGGCATTGAGCTGTTCAGACTGTCCTGAAAAATCAGATACAGGTCACATATGGGTATATACCAAAAAATACTTTAGCGTAATACTGGCATAATTTGAAAATATCAGAGGAAAGTGTCCCACATCATAGGGAACTTAAATGACATTTGACTTAGCAACTAAAGATATTGATCTGTCATCCAAAAAACAAGGATATCGAATAAAATACATAGAATTTGAAGAAGGATCACTTGAAATTCTGTGGCCTCTTCCATGTTCAGGCTTCATCGACACAGATTAGGATGTTTTTAATTGCTGACTCATGATATAAATAACTCTTGTCTCTTTTTCAGGAGTTTGACAATAGAAAGACTCTCATTTTTTGAGGTATGACTCTGTGAAACCGTTTCAATGTCTGTCTCTTTGGGAACTCCTAATGATTTGATTCTGTGGTTAAACAGTGGAGTAAGAGGAAGAGCGGACTGTTCAGCCCCGCGCCCATGTCTGCGACCGCATCACTTCCTCCCATGAGCTCGCTAGACTGTGATTTGGAAGATAAGGACCTGACTCTTCGACCCAGTGCTACTCTATGTCCTGAAAGCATATCAAGCCCGCAATCTGGTATTAGAAAGTCTCATTAAATTCATCATATCTTTTGGATCCTGTCTATTGATCGCTCTCGGTGTGTCGTTCAGTGCTGCTGAGGTGTTCCGGGAGTCAGGATGTTAGGCAGTGGTGCAGCGACCCATGTGTTCCTGAAGGTAACCACACAGAGGAGCAGCAGAGGACTCTCACCAGGACTCTCAGTCGAGACACAGCTCTTTCTCCAGAGTGGAGCACCATGAGGAAGAAGAACGAGGACTCGGTGAGGGACTGTTGCTCCATCGGTTTGGAGCATAAATGTTGGAGAGCAGTCTTTACGTTTACATTTTGCACGAAGGTTTGCTATTTGTTTCCAAGCACTCTTGGTAACGGCTGAATTTTCAAGAGTGAAGTAGAAGAAAAGCTCTCAAGTCAGAAATTAGAGAAACAGCAAAGCATGATTTATTTTGATTTTAATGAAAATATGACCTAAACGATCCTCGTGGAGATCGAAGAGTGAAACAGAGACTCGAACCATGACGCTATGTACTCTAGCAAGTAGACATAGATGGTCGTAAACCGCATGGTTCTATAAACAGACATCAGTGACAGGTCCATCTGTAGCACAGAGGTAACTTTGAGCAAGAACACCTTTATAAGGGCAGTGTTAAAGAGCCGCATGTCCACTCCTAGTTAACAATGTGTTTTAATTAAATAATTTCTACATCAAGACTAAAGTCGATGTTTCTTTTCCTGCAACCTGATCCCAGGAACACTCGAAGAGGTGGTCTGAGAATGGTTTCCTGGGAACAGATTACAATTGTGAACACAAACGTGTGGGGAATCAGGGGAAACTGTGCTGGGACTGAGGTGATCTAAACGTTCCCAGTGCGAAAGCACCGTAAATATACAGCTTAAAACACAGTGGGAAAACCCAAATGACCCAAAATGCCTATGTTCAGACTGATGGCCTTAATACACAGTTTTTTATTGAAATCCATATTTTTGTGTGATCGTTCACTTTACACACAACATGCAACTTGTTCCCGTTCAGCTCGCTGTGAGTTGCGCATGTGCAGGAAATGGCTTTGATTAAAAAGAAAGCAAACATGGACAAGAATGTGATTTGATGCGATTGTGTGACTTTAAGTTCATTTCCGATGGAAGCTGCCATCATTTTAATTAAATCATATCTAAAAGAAGACAAAGAATAAATATTTATTAGATCTATTTACACTTTCATTCCACTGACTGCCATCAGCTCCGCTGTCAACCATGAATGTTGTTAGACTTCGATTGTCCCATTATGTAAAAGTCGCATAACTATGACCGGGTGACATGGCAAAAAAACGGATACGTATCATATTCAGGAGCACATATGAAAGTGACCTAGGTCGGATTTGAAATGAGCTCTTCAGACTGTCGAGAAAATAACCAATGTAGGTTGCATATGGTCAAAAAACCCCAGATTTGCACCACTTGGGCTGCAGTCTGAACATAGTCTGAAGAAACCCAAGAGAACCCAAATCAATCCTCTCCATGTCTTTTCATCACAGCTCATGTTAAGTTATTAGCAGATAACCCTGGCCTAGTTTCCTGGCCAATATTGTAGACTTGACGGCTATGTTATAGAGTAATTTGTGTTGTGGAAGAAGCAGTGATGGCAGTAAGTGAAATGTACTATTTCAGAATGTGTTGCAAGGCTCAGTGCAAGTAGCCTTCTTGAGTTAGACACTTTTGGCAAAATGCAATCATGTCAATGTAATCATATTAAGGAGAAGACAACATTTTTGTAATGTTCTACAAAAAAAAAATCCAAACCCGATCATAATAGTGTTTTTGTTCTTTTAAGTCATTATGCCACTAATTCACTCACGTACTAACTACAGTAAAAGAAGCTAGAAAAACCTCTGCTGATGTTTTAACCTTTAATCCCCAGAGAGCCGATTCTCATGGACTTCCTCCCACTCCCCAAGTCTATGTAAGTTTAACATCCTAACTTTGTTGTTAGAAACTTACATAATAAATTATATTTAATACTGAGGAAATGCTCTTGGGAGTCTTAGTGAATAGCAGTGGCACCTGAAATATCTTCTGGTGCACTTAACCCTTGTGTGGTCTTCTGGTCAAATTGACCCGTTTCTAATTTTTACAAGAATAAAAATGTTACAAGTGTATATTCTTTTCTAGTAGGGACTGGTTGCTATATGATATGTTCATCAAGATATGTTCTCTATATTGTTTGAATTTGAGATAAAAGTCTTATAGTCTACATAGTCAATTTGACCCTAAGGATACTGGAGGGAACCAAAATGGGAATACCCAACAAAGGTTAACCATTTGATTTTAAATAGATGGGCGCCTGTTTTACCAAAGTCTTCAATGGATGTCCACTTAGAATCCACTGCGCAGAGACCTGGGTTTTGCCTAAGACGAGAGGTACAGATTTCCTTCCATGCTACTGACATGAACGTTCAACTGAAATACTGCTTGATTAGTGAATATCTTGTGTTTAAAATAGATCAGTATTTAATTCTGGGGGCAGAGGAGGGCATCTACACTCTAAACTTAAATGAGCTGCATGAAGACACTTTAGAAAAGGTGATGCTTTTGCTTTTATAGTGATATAATAATTTTGTTTTGTTTTGGAATCTAAAATAAACATCACATTTTCAATATATTTTTGTGATTTTTTCTTTGCAGCTGCTTCCACAGAGATGTACTTGGCTTTATGTCATGAATAATGTCTTAATGTCCATCTCTGGTGAGTATCAGAAACATCTATTCCTCAGGAAAAAACAGAAGAGTTTTCAGTTTGCATTTACCAGCCATGTTCTCTGGGCACCTTCACATGACTGGGGCTTGTTGTGTTAGTATTTACCATCCACGTTTTTAGGGCACCTTCACATGACTGGGGCTTGTTGTGTTAGCATTTACCGTCCACGTTTTTAGGGCACTTTCACATGACTGGGGCTAGTTGTGTTAGCAAGCACCACTCATGAAGATGCTCTAAAAATATGGCTGGTAAATGCAGTGTTTGTATTTGGTTCTTTTGTTTACATTTACCAGCCATTTTGATCGGTGGTCTTCATGTGGCTGGTGCTTTTTTAGTCTGCATTTACCAGCCATGTTGCCCTGGGATCTTCACACGACTGTTTCTTCTTAGTCTACACTTACCAGCTTTGTTATTAGGGGATCTTCACATGACTGGGGCTTGTTGTGTTAGTATTTACCATCCACGTTTTTAGGGCACTTTCACAGGACTGGGGCTTGTTGTGTTAGCAAGCACCACTCATGAAGATGCTCTAAAAATATGGCTGGTAGGTGCAGTGTTTGTATTTGCTTCTTTTGTTTCCATTTACCAGCCATGTTGTCCGGGGATCTTCACATGGCTGGTACTTCTTAGTCTGCATTTACCAGCTTTGTTATGAAGGCATTTTCACAAGACTGGTGCTCCTTAGTTTGGGTTTACCAGCCGGGTATCTTCACTTTACTGGTGCGTCATTTACCAACCATGTTGTCCAGGGATGTTCACATGTCTTGCACTTCTGAACCTCTCCGCAAAGAAACAAAAAACAAAACACACACACACACAATTACAATAGTACTTTACAAACGCCTCTAAAGGTACATGTTCTTGTGTTTTTTTATTGTTTCAATACTATATACTGTTTAAAATTAAATCAATTACATGCTCTCCTGTATTGTTCTGTCAGGCAAGTCATCGCAGCTGTGTTCTCACAGACTGATAGCTCTGTTTGAGCAGCGCAGCCATGCTCAGAGGAAACCAGGACACTTGTCTCTCGGCTCCAACCGCTTTACAGAACGCATCATCCACAGGTCCCACAGATTTTATGATCTCTAGTGGTTATCATTTAAAAGCATGCTTATCAATAAAGAATTTGATTAGTAGTTGATTACTCACCCAAAAGACATAGGCACTCAGCATGGTGCCTTCACACCGAGGTATTCAATCCCTAAACTTAAAATACAGTTACTTTTTTGACATATATAAGATGATTCTTACATTTTATTGGATGTATGAATTTTGTCTAAATCTCACAAATGTATTTTGTAACATTGTGGGCTCCAAAGCTTTTTAATGAGAAAAATAACAAAAAAAATTGTCACAAAAACTACTTTGTAAGTCTATTGTGAGCAAAGTTCATAGACATTAGCAGTCTGTAATATTAAAGGTGCAGTGAGCGATCTCTGGATGCCAATGTTTGAAACCACCAAAACAGACATGCTTCTAGACCAATTGCCAATTTCTAAACCAATCTTTTGTATTCTGATAGATTATCCTATCAGGTTGTTTTAAACTTGGTTAAATAAAAGGTATATACAAAATATTTAAAATGCACTTGAACAATGGACTAAATACAACTTGTAAATTTACATATAAAAAGTATAAATATTAAAGCTCCATTTCAATGGCAGCTACAATCATGAAGCTCATTATTAATGTAACCTGAGATACTCTTCCTACAGAAAGTTTGCCGTGTCTGTGAAAATCCCAGACACAAAGAGCTGTCGAAAGTGCAGTGTGGGTGAGAGATCTACAAGACCTTTTCCTTCTTCCATTTTTCGTCTCATTTACTTCTCAAAACCTGCTTAAGCTGACTATTTGTGTTTATTTATTGTTTCTGGTTAGCTCGAAACCCGTACACTGACAGCACATTCCTGTGTGCTGCGGTTCCCTCTGGACTGGTTCTGCTCTTGTGGTATGAACCACTGCAGAAGTTCATGCACCTTAAGGTGACCTCCTAATGACGTCTTAGATTGTTGTAGCATTTGCCACAAATGTTTATCACAGTCTTGATACAGTATATTGTTTTTTTCTGCTCGCAGCACATTACAGTGCAGCTTCCGGAGCCACTACACATCTTTGAGCTCCTGGTGCTAATGTCGGACGAGCTTCCTCAGCTCTGTGTGGGGGTTCAGCAAAGTCCAGAGCAGCAAAGTGACCAGCAGCTGATGTTTGACATCATCAATCTCAATGGCCAGCCAAACCCAGAGTCAGGTAACCCACCACGGAGCGCCTCTTGAACCGGCTGTCCTCTTCTTCTACTGCTACTTCTTCTTCTACTTCTTCTTAACCTAATTCCCCTTATTCTACTTCTACTTTTACCTCTTATTCTCCTACTTTTTCATCCTCCTAATTCTTCTTCTTCTTCTACTCCTTGTTCTTCTAATTCATCTTCTCTTTTTATACTTCTTCTTCTTCTTGTACTTCTTCTACTTTTTCTAATTATTCTTCTTCTCCTCCTTCATCTACTTCTTTTTCTCCTTCTAGTTCTTCTTCTTCTTCTTCTTTTGTGATGGTCGGCTGACCAACTTTTGGTGCAATCATCTGGATTGGAGTGTGGATTATGAGTTGTAGCATTTATGAGTCCTGTTTCTTTGAGATACTGCATCAGATTATGTTGAAATACTGCACTGCTACTCCTAGAATATAGAATAATATATATTTCTAATGGTCTATATGATATCTGATATAATAGTAAAAGTAACAAAATTTCACTTACATCACGCTTGAGGGCACGATTTAAATGTACAGAAAAATATACGTAACAAATTAAATGTAAGTAGATACTACTCAAGGGTAACAATATGCCATGTGTTTATATTTTCACGTCTCTTTCTTCGTTTAAGAGTATCTTTTGTGCTTTTTAGACAGAGAGACTGTGAAGGCTGTCCAGGTGACCCAGTTGGACAGAGACACAGTGTTGATTGCACTGGAGAGTATGTACTGATGTGTATTCTTTAAGCATAGCTGCATTTTGAAAGTAGCCACTAATATATTAATGTTGTAAAAAAACTCCTCATCCTAGAAGCGGTGAAGATTGTGAACATGCAGGGGGCTCCCAGTCGAGAGTTAGCATCTGAGCTGGAGTTCGACTTCCCTGTTGAGACGTTAGGTATAAAGAAAGGCCTTTTTAAAATATTAAGAATTTAATATTTAAAAATATTAGGAATTTTAATTATTTAAATTTAATTAAACTAAATATTATATTTCATTAAAACCTTTTTGATCTTGAGTTTCCTCATTTGAATTTGATATTAATGACTTGAATATTGAACATCTGAATCTGAGGACAACTGCATGTTTTAAGGTATCTTTTTGTAGACATATTTTCAAGGTTCAGATTTTTATGTTGGTCTGACTTCCTAGCTTGACGATATCCAGTTTTTTAAAAATAAATACATTTTAAGATGAAGAAATTCACAACATTAAAATCATTATTGTAAAATTCAAACCTTAAAATGTAGTGAAATTCAGATACATAAAGTAGACCAGGGGTCATCAACAGACAAGAGTAGATAGTCACTGAAAAGTCAATGAAGAAAAGACCATACTAGTGACTTGCTATTCATGCTAGTGACTTGCTAGTCATGCCACGAGCATGCAAGTGATTTGTTTATCATTCTAGTAACATGCTAGTGACTTGCTAGTCATGCCACGAGCATGCAAGTGATTTGTTTATCATTCTAGTAACATGCTAGTGACTTGCTATTCATGCTAGTGACTTGCTAATCATGCTAGTGACTTGCTAATCATGCCAGGAGCATGCAAGTGACTTGTTTATCATTCTAGTAACATGCTAGTGACTTGCTATTCATGCCAGGAGCATGCAAGTGACTTGTTTATCATTCTAGTAACATGCTAGTGACTTGCTATTCATGCTAGTGAATTGCTAATCATGTCAGGAGCATGCAAGTGACTTGTTTATCATTCTAGTAACATGCTAGTGACTTGCTATTCATGCTAGTGACTTGCTATTCATGCTAGTGACTTGCTAATCATGCCAGGAGCATGCAAGTGACTTGTTTATCATTCTAGTAACATGCTAGTGACTTGCTATTCATGCCAGGAGCATGCAAGTGACTTGTTTATCATTCTAGTAACATGCTAGTGACTTGCTATTCATGCTAGTGACTTGCTAATCATGCTAGTGACTTGCTAATCATGCCAGGAGCATGCAAGTGACTTGTTTATCATTCTAGTAACATGCTAGTGACTTGCTATTCATGCCAGGAGCATGCAAGTGACTTGTTTATCATTCTAGTAACATGCTAGTGACTTGCTATTCATGCTAGTGAATTGCTAATCATGTCAGGAGCATGCAAGTGACTTGTTTATCATTATAGTAACATGCTAGTGACTTGCTATTCATGCTAGTGACTTGCTATTCATGCTAGTGACTTGCTAATCATGCCAGGAGCATGCAAGTGACTTGTTTATCATTCTAGTAACATGCTAGTGACTTGCTATTCATGCCAGGAGCATGCAAGTGACTTGTTTATCATTCTAGTAACATGCTAGTGACTTGCTATTCATGCTAGTGAATTGCTAATCATGTCAGGAGCATGCAAGTGACTTGTTTATCATTCTAGTAACATGCTAGTGACTTGCTATTCATGCTAGTGACTTGCTCATCATGCCAGGAGCATGCAAGTGACTTGTTTATCATTCTAGTAACATGCTAGTGACTTGCTATTCATTTTAGTGACTTGCTAATCATGCCAGCAGCATGCAAGTGATTTGTTTATCATTCTAGTAACATGCTAGTGACTTGCTATTCATGCTAGTGACTTGCTAATCATGCCAGCAGCATGCAAGTGACTTGTTTATCATTCTAGTAACATGCTAGTGACTTGCTATTCATGCCAGGAGCATGCAAGTGACTTGTTTATCATTCTAGTAACATGCTAGTGACTTGCTGGTCATGCCAGTAATATGTTATCAACTTAATAATCATGCTAGTAGCATGTTAGTGACCTAATTAGTCAGTTAGGGACTTAATAATCATGCTAGGCGGAAAGATGGCGCAGTGGAGGAGTTGGTCGTCCTGCAACCGGAAGGTTGGCAGTTCGATCCCTGCTACGTCCATTCTGCCATCATGGCCTGTATGGATGTGAGTGACTGTTGAGTGTTTGGTGGTGATCAGGAGGCTGTAGGCACAGAACGGCAGCCACGTTCTGTCAGACTGCCCCAGAGCAGCTGAGGGCTACCGAGGTAGCTTATCACCTCCAGAGTGTGAATGTGGAGTGAATGAATAATGCTCTGATAATTGTAAAGCGTCTTTGAGTGTCTACAAAAGCTCTATATAAATTGAATGCATTATTAGTGACATGTTAGTGACTTAATAATCATGCGCTGTTGACATGTTAAGCATGTTAGTAATTTCATAATTATGCCAGTAATATGCTAATATTGCTAGTGACTTGCTAAGCATGCCAGTGACCTGTTAATCATGCTAGTACCATGCTAGTGCTAGAATCATGCGCGTGAGATATTTGATTAATATTATTGATTAGAAGAATGTCAGTTTTTGAGCCACACACAACTGCCAGGGATTGGCCAAAATACTTCATCGACTGTTCGACGACCATCTTCTCTTCCCTGTTGATGATGATGATGCGATGTTCATGTTCAGTGTAATTAAACTACAATTTTCAATAATGAAAATCACAAAATTAAGAAAAATTCTCTAGCTTCATACTGACATTGTTTTGCTTATGTGATTCTTTCAACAGTTTGTTTAGAAGAAAGTGTTTTAGCTTTCTGGAAACATGGGCTGAAGGGACTTAGTCTCCATAACTGTGAGGTAAACAGCCACACATGCACCACAGTTACAGTAATCTGTTCAGAAGTGCTCCTGATCTAGCAATAACAATCAAAGATTTCATCTCCTTGTGTGTTTTGATAATAAAACTGAAGACAAAGTCCATCTTGAAAAGTGATACAGAACTTTTTCATTAAAAAACTGTAAACTATGAGTAACTATAACTCTGTGTTAACTCTGTCTGTGTGTGTTGCTTGTACTTCGATTGAAAAATTGTTTTCTTGTAGGTCACACAGGAAATCACAGATGAAAGCAGAGTCTTCCGGGTTTTAGGAACACACAGGTACCTCCCGCTGCATACTGTTACCTTTGTTAACAATGTAATAAATGATGCACTGTATACGTAATAAAGGATATAAAAATTCCCAATACTTTTGTTTTACCACATGGTTTAGGGTCTAGGGATTTAAGGACTAAGGATTCAATATTAAGTCTTTTGAAGTAGATAAAATGTACTTCATAAATTATTTTACATGGGATGTTTAGTCGTACAATTCTACACCACTACCAGAAGCTTGCATTCAGAGAAGGAACTGTAGCTTGTGCATCTGTCTCAGAAAGGCTGGAAATCTCTCACCAGAACTTTCTTAATGGTCTTAAGGGTGCTAAAACTTTAGTCACGTTTAAATCCAGCACCTGTAAACACATGTTTAGTGTTGCTTTGGTCGACTGAGCACCAACATCCAAACGACTGTTTTATCTCTGCATTTCCTTATCTTAATCTAGATCTTAATTTTCAGTTTTTAATCATTATGCTTTTATATGACTTGTTTTTATGCTTGATTTAATGTAGTTTTTAAATTATTTTTTTACAATGTAAAGCACTTGAATTGGCTGGTGGAACAAGTTTCCTGATTCAGTCAGCAAAAAGCGACATCTTACAATTTTAAATAGTAAAAGGATGTCTATCTTCTATCTGCATTCTATCTATTTTCTTCATTTACCGTAACAAATTGTATATTGTCCCCAGCCATCTGCTAAATGCTGGAAAAAAAACCCATCACTGTGAAACCTCCGGGGAATCACCCATGAAAGAAAAATGACGAAGAATATAAATACACATAAGACACAAAAGTATCTTTTCTCAAATTTTCAGGAATATAACTGATCTTCCCTCTCATCCGAGCCTGGCTCGCTTTGACAGAAAGATGACGTCTTCCAGCGAATACGAAAACGTAGAATGTTTAAAATTCTTTCTGAAGAAAAGACATAAAAACACTGTGGCTCATAAAAGACTTTTAGAATAAGACCTTGGACCTCCAGCTGCGTGCCTCGTGTTCTCCAAAACTGAAACTATCCAGCAGTTCATCAAATTATTATAAAACGCACAAGTGCACCCTCTCAAAATAACCAGAGGAGGCGCTACAAACATGCCCCTCACAAATGTAGACAGAAGGGGCACAATAACATTTGTTTATTTACAGAAAGGAAACCTTTTTTAAAGCATTTTCAAGATTAGAGTATAATAATAAGTGTAATGTTATTAATAATATTATATTTTTGTTACAGAGATATTGTTTTACAGAGCACCCCGACTGAAAACCCTTCAGCCACTAGCAATTTATACCTCCTGACCGGTCACGAGAGCAGCTACTGAGGGAAGCCACCGCTCCCCTGAGCGTACCCGCACAGCAGCCGCTTTTACCCTGTCGAGCAGGAGGGGGCGTTATTTCAGACTTAAAGTGAGTCAGCGGCATTTCATCAGCCCTCCAAAAACCTTGTTCCTCTCAGGGCTGGATGAGGCTCCGAGGGTCCGAGGAAGAGTTTATTAGATACAGGAGACACTGATGACAGGAGACTCTGATTCGGCTCTTTCCTGAATAGAACTTTTCCCATAAAAAACTTTGAGTTCGACTTCGCACAGAATATTTCATTCTGATCCAATGTTAAGGAATAAAAATGATAGATAAAATAAAGAGATTGTATTAAGTAGGGATGCACCGATACCACTTTTTTGGCAAACGAGTACGAGTGCGAGTATTTGCATTTGAGTACTCGCCGCTACCGATACTTGACAAAAACATGATTTAAATTTACAGGTAACAGCTTTAGTCATATCATTAAAAAACAAACAAACAAAGGACTAGTTTGGTATTAAGACCATTTATTTATAATGAAAATCATGTGGTATGCAACATATTACAGAATAAATCATTTTAAAAATATCGTAATTCTTAAATCTTAATTCTTAATTCTTATAAATTAAGCCTTGCTGGTGTTGGAGCCGAGGAATTGTTTCGGGTGTATTACGGCTCGTTGTGGCGTAATTAGCGACACGGGGATAACTCTGCTCGTCTAATTATCCGTGATGAAACTAAACGCAGGGCTCCAGAACATTTTAGGTGCTTGATTGAATGACTTGTGTTGAATGTGCTACCTTTTAGCCTCCTCTGAACAATTTCACTGAGCACAATTTGCAGTCCGCCTTTGTTTTGTCGTCTTCATTCACTCGCCTTCTCTCCACTGTAATTAACCCCTTACACGCTGCTCAAACATAGACACTTCTCAGACGATGAGATATCGGTCCCTGGTACCGGGGGTCTTTTAACGAGTACGAGTACTTTAGAAAATGTGTTCTCGAGGCCGTTACCCGATAGCGGTATCGGTGCATCCCTAGTATTAAGGTTTTTGATTCTACTTTTCCTGTGTGTCACTGATCTATGTCAAATCCTCAAAAATGTTAAACTACTGTAAACTATATATTGTATTGAATGATAAAAATCGACTTCCGCAGTCTACGTTTTTCATGATTTTTGTAATATTGCAAAATTATTTAATTAATGGTGCAAATTAAATAAATACCATAGCTGTAATTATTGAGCAGGTAATGTTGCAACACAAGAAAGTCGTAGTGTTTTGTTTAACACTAAATTAACTGGTGTGGCATTGCCGCCGTGTTGAAGGTGACGCTTTGCAAGTTGAATTAAAACTTCACTCGATGTTGATTCGACTCTTGCAGCAATCAACACTGGAAATGTGTATTTTAGTGTGATTTAACATTTATTGTTTCGTCCTCTTGGAATACTTAAAGTTCTTTCTGTGTTCAGAAGATATTGAGATACGTTTTGAGATATTGAGCGTCAAAATCTTTACGTTTCATGTAAATAAAGTAACCACTAAATAAGTCTCTTCCATAGATGAAAATAACATACACTATAAATACGGTTTAAATGTCTCCAAATCATTCATTGAAGAAATATTTTCAGAGAACAACAACAATCTTATTCAAAGTTTTTGTTATAAAACATTAAATGAAACTGTAACTTTAAATAAAACATTGTAACTTGTTTTAACTAAATATCGTGATTAGAAAACAATTTCATGCCTTCTACCCATTTAAGGTCATAAACATCAAAAAATTACATAAACAAGTACTTGGATTTTTATTACACTTTATAAATATTAAATAACTTTATATTGTAATCATATTATAAATAAATCCTAAGTTAACTTTTTCTTATTTTAAAGTTATAACATTTTTGTTTTGGAAGCACTGATGGCTAAAACCAAAAGTGAAGAACACACTAATTTTAAATAGAAAACAGATAGAACAGAATAACCCAATTTTGACCAAAATTTGAAGACATTATCTTATATTCCAAGGGTACGATTGATTTAAGTTGTAAGAATAACTGTTTACTCATAAATATTTCATTTTAATTAACGTATCAAGAACCACGCAACAAAACTCACTGTGGTCATTTCAGCCGGAGCTTCATTAACACTGACCTGTGTGAAATCAACTCCAAAGTTTCACATTTAACACTGGGGAGGTGTTTCTAAACGTCCACACCAGTAGTGTTAATTCAAAAGTTTCACATTTTCACATTCATCTATTTTTAACTATACTATTGTTCATTAACAATTTTGAGCATATAAAACATTAGATTTTTCTGTGATTTTAAACAGGAATGTTTTTATTTAAGATTGTGCATTTTTTTTTTAATTATGCATTTTGATATATATACACTGTTTAAAGATTTTTACAGATTGCTCTGAATAGATTTTCAGCATAAATTCTGTCGAACAGTGCAAGAGCTTGATTCCTCTACTCTGTTAAAAACCATCTCTGTAGTGGGGGCCTGTGAAGGACACATAGCCCTGGGGCCCGCTGGACCCTAATGTTGCCCGTCCCGACAGTGTAAAAGTGGCTAAAGAGAGTGATGACATGGAGAAAAGATGGATTTCACAGACATTGGAACCCCTACTCCTGAAACATTCACGTGTGCCCCTCTAACGCTGTTAATAAGCCATGTGTCTTCATGAACTCTCATAAATGTGTCTGTCCTGAATTAAATCACTGTGTTTAAATTAAACAGATCATGTGATTATGTTGTAATGGAAGGAACTGAGGGCTAATAAACTGATACAATGAAACCAAACTCTACCAGACTGCTTTATGCTCATGTTTTATTTCTATGTCAAGTTCTAGTTCTGTTTTAAGCTCAGAGCATCATATTTTATTTCTCAAATTGGAGGCTTAAAGTGAACCTTACTTTTTTGATCACAATATAAACAGAATCATTATCCAGCTTTCATAAACAGATTCTGTTATCATCTGTGCTGACTTTTAAACGCAAATTCTCTCTCCATAAAAATATGATTTGGAACAATCAATTCATTTATTTAACAATAAATATATCTTCCTCCAAAAATGGGCTGAAAATAACATCATTTTAATCATTCAAATCATAAAGGTAAAACTTGCCCAGAGTCCCAGAGCCATAAAAGACACAGCAAATGTTAACCCCAGCAGGGAATATGAGCTGGGACAGCATTCAGAAACACTGGTGAGGGGGCGGAAAGGTGGCGCAGTGGTGGAGTTCATCGTCCTCTAACCGGAAGGTTGACGGTTCGATCCCAACCAGGTCCATTTTGCCGTTGTGGCATCTTTTTCCATTCCTTTATATGTTCACATAATAAGTTATATTAGAATATATCTAAACCTTCCATTCATTTGTCACAAGTTTCATCTATATTAATGTGTATTATGTATATTATGCTATAGCGATGTATATCACGTTATAGATTTACTCCTGTAAATATGTACTCTGCATGGAAATTGATCAACTATTTAAAAAGAGGCTCTCAGTGAGGTAGCCAGCCATTGCCTTCGGGAAAGTGCATCACTTCCTGAAAATTGAAAATCAGTCAACAGAGGGCAAAGACGTGGGCAAAGCAAGGATGTCTGATTGGCTGACGACCGATCGTTTAAAAAAAAATTAAAATTAAAATCATTCACCCCCTCAGAGTGTTCATGAAGGTTAAAACAATCAATTTAAATACAAACTTCATGGAGTCAGGAATGAAAGCATGTTTTTGTCAGCTCTGAAGTAGTCTGAAGTCAGTTTTAACATTGAAGTGAATGAGAAGCTGCTCACTTCTAGAGTCAGCCTCAAGTGGTCGGTTGAGGAACAGCAGTTCAGTCACTTCCTGTTACACTTCACTGTTACAGAGCAGATATTATTATTATTAATAACTGTTCCTGTTACACGACGAGATTCAGAGACCAGCAGAAACAACACATCTGAATGAAAGCAACTACAGGCGGATGGTGAGTGGAGGGAATTGTGGTCCTTCTATGTCAATCCAATATGGCCGATATAATCACCCAATGGGATTACTAGTATTCAGAAGACCAGATCTTGAGTGATTGACTTCAGGTGAGAACAGATTAGCGATCTCATTGGATGATGCTACTGGATCTCTGTCATCGAGATATTGTCAAAGCAGTAAAATTGTACTGAAGTAGAAAATAGGCAATATGTAAATAGGAGAATATTCAGAGGTGGGTAGTAACTCGTTACAAATTCGAGTACATTTTTAGGGCAACTAGTACTTTTTGGGTACTTTTAACAATGTGTACTTTTACTCTTTTATGAAATATCTACTTTTACTTGATTACATCTGGGTTACATTATAAATTAATTTTGCAATTATTTAAAAATCCTTTTGAAAAGATACCCGTTCTACTATTTTAAGTACAAAAGTTCAGTCCTAGTAACATTCTAGCTGGGTTATATCATGGAAATAAATCTAAACACACGCTATTTTTTACATCAGCGAGTCTTGTGAGACGTAGGAGACGCTGATGGGCGAGAGTTTGCAGTTACTCGAGTCGGCGGTGACACATCAAGTAAGGCGATGACTTACTGCAGACTGCAGCTCGCTGATGTCATGAACGCACATGCGCCTGCGCATGTAAATGTACATTTCACAGCACATGCATTCCATAAAATGTGAAATTTGATTATAGAGATGCAAAGCATGTTTTCCACTTCAGTATAATCAAAACAGTTATCTGATACAATTGTAAATGGTATTTTCTGTTATTTTTCAATAACAAGATTCCACTGAAGTACGTAGCCATTATTTGCTTCTTTGTGTTTGTTACAAACACTCAAATTATGCTAACAAAACAGTGCATGGGTCTGAATATACAATACCCTCTGCTCGCTTACATTTCAGATGATTTCATGATGAGGTTGAGGAAGCTTTGCAGCTCTGATAGTATTGTGCACTTCCCTCACATCTTCACAGGATGCATGTCCGATCTAATGTGACCTGGTTTTCTGCTCTTTCTATAAATGTGGTCAGTGGGGTTTTTTTAACACTTATCTTAAGAAAAACACTCTGCCCCAAAAACATCTCCCCACAATGCATAGAAACATAATAACCATGTTTCACACTTGTTTCCTCTCTCCTCCTTTCCCATACTTTATATTTCCTCTTTCTCTTTTCCTTACTGGCGTGTTAGTTCATGTTGCTGCCTGTGTTTGTACATCTCTTCATCTAACTGCCTAATCAGTTATTTTCTTCTCATTTAGTTGTTTCAGTTTGAACTTTTCTTTTCAGACACCCAGAGGAAAGTTCTGCTATAGCCTTTATTTAAATAAAGTTTTATACTCACTGCATTTGGGTTCTCCTCTGTTATTCGCCTGACACCGTAACAGCACCGCATTTGATCAACAGGGAAAAGAAAGAGGTTTTGGCTTGGAAAAAGATGAATGTACTCATCAGAATTGGGAGGATCTTCTGTGTGCCAACAAGCAAAACCCAGCAGGGGGCGTGGTGGAAGCAGGGCAGTGGGAGGAACAGGGGCCAGATTGCTCGTTTTGCAGAGCACAAACCTTTAGAGTGATTCAAAGACCACTAATTTCAACATTCAACAAGTTCATCATTCCTACTGGGTTTTTCAGAATGCTCTCCTTTGATTGGCCACCAGTATACGTCATGTGTTTTGATGCCAATGTGCTGGTAAAATAAAGTGGCACATAATTTTTGTGCATGATACATCAGAATCTGACTTTTCTCTCTACTCCCTTTGAGTGTTGTACTCAGGCGAACGCAGAGAACGGAATATTTCCACTGACGCAGCTTTGTAGCATTTGTTTATTTAGTGAATTAAAAAATTGTGGTATTAAGGGAGGAAATCCGAATCATTGCATCTGAAAATAGTACTGAAGCCATTCTAAAGCATTTCTGAAAAGGAATTATCAGGGGCTAAGGAAAACAGGTCAAACGATGTCCCTGGCTGAAGACAGCGGGTGTGCAGTAAATTGGAACTTACATACAAACTGAGGAAAACACTGATAGGATAACAATGGCACAAGATCAAAACAAACAAGCAAGCATATTAGATTGCATCCTTCATATCAGCAAAAATCTATAAATAAACTCTGTGGTTTGCTCCTTGCTTTATTTCTGTCTAAAGCAAAGCTTGTTTGTGCATTGTTTGTGTGTTTTAATCAGAGACTAAACTTAAAAAGGGAAAAAGGGACCAGTAGATGTCACGTGAGGATGTGAGTAAAAAACAAAAGAGCGTATTTCTGCAGCGGTCAGAAACAATGCTAGCTAGCACAGACATTTCAGACCCCTAAACGACATTTATTTTCAAACTAGCAACACAACGAGCAACTTCTCCGGTCATTTTTGACCATTTTAGCGGCTCCTCATCATCTGGCTCTCGTTTGGGCTCTTTTCATGCAGCAGTGGGAGCAGTTCATGGGCGTGTGAACAGGCTCTCCCCGCTCCAGGCACTGAACCGAGCCCCAGTGCTCTCTGCGAGGGCCGAGGAAAAGCTTCACAAGAAAAAATTGCTTCATTTTAATACCGGAACCAATTATGAACTGAACCCTGAAAAACAGAGATGCACATGTTTGTTCAAAACTGAACGAGGAAATGGTCTCCTTCACTCAAAAGATCATTCTGCCGTCATGCGGTGATCCCAGTCAAACCAGATCAGCAGCAAATCAGCACAGACCTCCTCACGACAAAATGATGAGCATCTTCCTAACAGCTTGTGCCCTCTTCTGTAAACCAAGTGAGTACTCAAAGATAACGGAACAACTGAATTTAGCACCATGTTCACCAACCAATACGTCTTTTTCTCTCGCAGCTGTGCAGTATTCTGTCAGCATTACTCAGAGGGAGGATGTGAGCGTTCACACGGGTGAAGATGTAACTCTTCACTGCTTTCATCCTCCAGATCAAATCAACCGAGTGATGTGGTACAAACAAGCTCTGGGGGAGAAACCTGCTCTTGTGGCCTCTTCATTCTTCTGGACCCAAAGCAGTGAATATTTTGGTGATTTTAAAAACTCGATGCGCTTCGTTGTGAAAGCTTCTCCTGGCAGCTTCAATCTGACGATTTTCCGATCAGAATCATCCGATTCGGCATCGTATTACTGTGCTGGCTCTTTCGCAAACATCGTTCACTTCGGAGCAGGAACGCATGTAATGGTCAGAGGTGAGGGATCAAGATTACGAGTGGTTGAGTTTTTATTGTCATATCACTATCGAGGCTATTTCATGGCAACATTACATTTTAAAATATTACATTATGCTAAATAATACAAAGACACCAGTGTTGGGAACGTGCCTTTAAAAAAGTAATTTGTTATAGTTAATAGTTCACAAATAGTAACCGAGTTAGTAACTGAGTTACATTATTATAAAAGTAACTTATTACCAGAGAAAGTAATAATTGCGTTACATTAATTAGTCAAATACAATAAATCTACACCATTCCACAGTAATAATAATAATAATGTGATAGAAAACTGTCAAATTCAACATAACATTTTATATAGTATACTTTTACCAAATTAAAAAGAAATTTAACAAAAATAAACATATAATATCAATGCGTATCAGTTTACTAATTCGTTTAATTTTGCCCGAGTTGTAAGTGTTTGTGGAGGAGAAAAACGAGGTTTGCTTGCTTGAGTTTCGTGGCTTCCTCTCCTCCTGAGCAAACAGGATCACTGCGCTCTTAGCCTCTCACTTGGTGGCGCTGTGTAACGATAATCGCTGCTTCATTAGATTTGAGCTGCTAGTCACCGACCCAGAAAGACTTTTCCAGGGCAGAGTTCCACATCACATAAACATTCTTGCCTTCCACCTGATCGAGGGAAAAGTAGTGCTTATACTATTTATACCCAGTTAACGAAAGCTAACTTTGAAATGATTGGACTTGACATGGTTGGATTTGCCTCTAAGCTTTGATGAACATGGACGACTTCAATCATGTGTTTTGTATTGGGAAACATCGGATGTTTAATCTACTCCGTCCAATTCACAAGTTTGCTCTTACTTATAATCACCTAGTATTGCAAGCGTGGTTGGGGAGCAATGGAGAAGCGTACTAGGCGAGCTGTCCGTGTGGTAGTCCAGGACTATCGAGCGACCCGGGCCCGGAGAATACCAACTATTGGTTTTTGGGCAATATGGGCCTTTGATTTCCAACTATTACCATACTTTAACCAAGTGAAGAGCAGTTTATGCAAAGTGAGACGGGGTGAACACGCATTGTGAGAGGCGAAGGGGTGGAAGGAGGGACAGCTTGCACGATGATGGAGAGGTGGTTCATTAGCTTCTGTATAAAGACTGTCCTTTGGAGACATCCTGAAAGTTCCGAGACTGATCAAGATTGAAGACTCTCTGGTTTCTTAAAGAATTAGGTTTGTGTTTGTCCACAGAACCTGATTCCCAGAGTTTTGCGGATTTCCAATATGGAGTTACACCGAGAGACTCACACGTGAGTATACAGTGTAGCATCCGAAGTGATGCAGAACGCTGTGGAGGTGCGCTGAAGGTCTTCTGGTTCAAAGCAAGCTCTGGAGAAATTCCAGAAATCATCGCCAGTCATGAGATCTGTGGAGAACACTCGGAGACGGACTGTGTGTATACTCTTTCGTTGAGAAGCACCGAGGTTTCTGATGCTGGGATCTACTACTGCGCTCTGGTCACGTGTGAGGAGATAGTATTTGGGCCAGGAGTCAGACTGCCGGTGTATGGTAAGGGTCCATGTTTGAGTTACAAAGTTCATTTAGAGAGTTTATTTATCTTCTGTATTTATCTTTATATATAATGACTTATCATGTCCTAAATAATAGGACTGAACAATTTGATTCTGAACGTATTCAGTAATGATTTAATTGCTATTTCTCTGTTTCAGATGCTGAACGTGAAAGCTGGATGCTGTACTGGATGCTGATTGGCCTGGCAGCGCTCCTGCTCATCAGCTTCATGATGAACACTGCGCTTTGTGTGACAAACATCAAAGGTATCACTATTCAGCACTGATTGTTCGCTCCCTGAATAGTCACCTGCTTTGTTACAGACTCAGAATTAAATCAGCTCGCATGAAACTGGCCTTTGATATTCATCTTTTGTTTATTTAGATGTATGGCTGTATGGTTTGATACAATGTGAAGAATTTAAATGAATTATTTTCCTCCGAATCTTTTCTAAAACAGCCAACGCATCTCTGCAAGCTCGGAAACCATCAGATGGGGTGTCCACAGAGCAGGTGTGTTTTACATACAGTACAGAGCAAATGTTTGGACACATCTTCTCATTCAGAAAGTTTCTGGACTGACTGACCTTCATTTCTTAAAGTAAAGCTGGTCACTTGTTCCTCTTTACTTAGCTGCGTTTTTCTCTCCATAATATAAATTCTAGTGCTCTCTTTAAAGGAACTCTCAGCTGCGTCTCCACCTGACTTCTGCTCAGCTCCACTGATGCTCCCGACTCCATTTATAAGAGAGAAATCCACGTATTAAACCTGACAGCGCTCTCCTGAGAAGAGAAGAGCGTTTCAGGAGACCACCTCCTGAAGATCATCAAGAGAACCACAAAAGTGTGCAAAGTGTAGTCAAAGCAAAAAGTGGCTACTTTGAAGAAGCTAGAATGACATATTTTCAGCTGTTTCACACTTTTTTGTTACGTATACAATTCCACACGTGTTCATTCATAGTTTTGATGCCTTCAGTGTGAATCTACCATTTTCACTTGTCACAGTCATGAAAATAAAGAATGAGAAAGTGTGTCCAAACTTTTGGTCTCTACTGTATAAATTCAACAATTCTTAGACAAAAAATATGTATTGTTTGTTATTTAATTGTCTCATAGGTGGACGGTTCATCTGAATTATGAATTATGCGGGAGGCGAGGCGAGAGCCGGAAACACAACCTCTGTATAAAACATAAAACGATAAAAGTTATTCATTAAAGCATTCATTTAGTAGTTTGTTTTTACAAAAGTTGAAAAGTTTCCATTTATTTAGGCGCATGTAATATACACCAATTATATGGAGTGAAGTTTTTAGCAAGTACACAAATCAGCATAGTATTGGAAAGAGTACACAAATTAAATACTGGAACAAAATGTACTTAATTGTCCATAAAAAATTATCCATCGATAAACCTACTCAAGTAAAAGTAATAAGTAGTTATTGAAAACTGTACTCAGAGTAGTGATTAGCTTTTTAACACAAATATAATTTGTGTAAAATAAAATAGTCAGAGATTAATCAGAGAAATGTGATTATGTTTCCTTGATTACACACAAATGTGGCATTTATGTACTTAAAATAGTTAATTATTGGTAAAATGTTTTAATAAACATTTGAGAGTATTAACAAAGCTTGAGTAAATGTACTCAATATTTTTAATACATGTCACTGAGCATGCATATATAACTTAATATTTATCAGTAAATGCACTCAAATATAATTAATTTAGTTTACCTGTAGATAATTATTAAACCTCTTAACTTTCTACCTAATTTCTCTTTAAATAAATAAAGTAAAAAAAGTTTTTTAAAGCAAAATGAACAAATTGAATTTACAGTGTAGTTAAAGTTATGGTCAATAACATGTACTTGTATATGTATATACACATTTGGTTGTTTTTTGGTTGTTTTTTAAACTGGAAAATCTCTCTGAATGTTTCATTTTTTATAGAAGGAGTTGTGACACAACTAATGTGTGTCTCAGTTGGAAAATGTATTTGAGATGGCCCACAAATTGACTACACAATTTGTTTTTGCTGAGCAGGGTGGGCTCGTGTGTTTCGGTAAAGAGGAGGATGTGTACACAAAGGTTGCTTTTCTTCTTCTTGTGGTTTTAATGCTTTGTTACGAATGAAATGCTAACTGGGTTAGTGGGAGGAAAAAACAACTGGACCATGATTCGCCTTCCGCTGAAATGAGAGCAAAAGCAGCAATTTAATCTGAAATTGACTGAGAGCTTGTATTCATCAAATAACCACAAAAAAAAGCCCTCATGTATAAAGCTAAAGGAGATCAATAATAATAAAAACATTTGTTTTCTTTAGTTGAGCTGTTTTACTTTCTGTTTTTCACTTTAGTCACATGGACGGTGCACAAAGCAGTGTGACTGACGGAGAAGTTGTTTTTTTGTCTGAAAAATTGCTTTGGTTTGAGTTATTTAAATGTTTCTTTGAATATCTTTCCCTCTGTTCAAATCGGTGCACTATCCACTTTTAAGGATGCGAAACAAGTATTAGTGAGTCCCATACCATAGTATACATAAAAACATTTATTGGATGTGTACTTTTTGTGATTGTATTGTGAGGTGCAGATCGATGGGTGCTCAAACAGCTAGTATTATTTAGAATAGTAATCAAATAAATGGGAAATATAAACAGAAATAAATAGTAGCAATATAGAGAGTTTTATCCATTATTAGAATATTTTAAATGAAGTAATGGGAAAGAAGGAGTTGTCGTCGTGTGTGATGACCGACTCAAACCAACTGCATCAAGAGAAAACAAAAACAAAAAAAAATGTTTACTACATCCCATTATTTTTTAATTATAGACTACCAAACCAAAGCATAGCTTTCTATGTGGTAAAAGTACTGTACACATTTGTGAACCCCCCCTTTACTATTTGGTTTGGCAGGCAGTTAAAAGGTTCAATCAATATTAACTACTCGCGTGCACGACACCTGTCGGCAGTTCTCATGTTTTGGACTGTTTTTACTTGACTGAAGTTGTGGTTTTGGCCCTATTTCTTTTATGTATGCATTTCTTAAATTTTTTTGTTATTTTGTAAATCAAGATTTTGTGTGTGTGTGTGTGTGTGTGTGTGTGTAGACCTCTTGGGTAAGTCACTCTCGAAAAAAACGTTTAAATAAGGTTTTATTGGTTTAAATTAAGGCTATCAATGTATGTATGTATGTATGTATGGATGTATGTATGTATGGAATGATTGATTTATTAAGTGGTCTACTTACTTGCATTTGCTGTAGGGGATCTGCCTCTAGCTGACATAATTTCAGGTTTCCAGGATTTCCTTATATGGCTCTGCTTTAGGAAGCAACTGATTGGTTGGTGCAGCCGACACCAGGGACGAAAAAGTAGAAAAAAAGAAAGAACTTCCTCAACAAATATGATAATGCCTACACTCACTTCCTGCGTCCCAATCGACACACTATTCACACTATTACATGGGCGAAATGAGAATTAGTGAATCCCAAACAATACTATATATAAAAAATATCGGAACGTTGCCCGGATATGTACTTTTTAGGTTGGATCCATGATCTCTCAACTGCCAATTTTACCCACAATCCCCTGCGCTCGGGTGGAATGAGTTTTCTCTTCGACCCAAACAAGTGAGCCCTCTCTGTAAATTGACTCACTTTTAAAGAAAAAGCATACATATAATATAATAAATAATAAATATAATTAGAGTGTTATATTTATTATTAAAATATTTTTAAATGACGGAACGAGAAAGAACTTAAGCTTTCACACACATCAGGTGTAATGACATGGTCCCAACAACTTCCGTTACGTGATGCTTCAGTGCGTCCCAGAGCATGCCCACTCACGTCTCACACACAAAAAAAATATGTACATTTATGAAAGTAAGTGTCTCCTTTAAGGTACAGCATAAGTATTTGGATTTGGATCACCACCCTATTTGTCCTGCAGTAGACAATTCGTTTGTTCAGTTCAACAGAATATAAACACAGAACTTACTCATAAAATCTGTCAAATCATTCCCTATCTACCTGCTCCATTTTAACAATTCCGAAGTACACTAAAGATGTACAGGAAATTGAGGGCCAGCTGCACTGAAAGCATGACCACCCCACCACCTGGTGGTCACTCTTGGCACTGTCAGAAGCAGCTCCAAGTGAGTACACAGACAACAAGTCAAATAAAATAAGAAGAGGACTTTTATATTGTATTCTACATTGCACTTGGAGTCCATGGATCTTGAAAAGTTGAAAAGTGCGATTGCTCAGTTAGCCTTGCACATCAAACTTGATTAGAACTTTGAACTTGAAGCTCAAAACAGTACAGAAGAGGGAACCCGAAATCAGAAGCTCAAACAGTACAGAAGAGGGAACCCGAAATCAGAAGCTCAAACAGTACAGAAGAGGGAACCCGAAATCAGAAGCTCAAACAGTACAGAAGAGGGAACCCGAAATCAGAAGCTCAAAACAGTACAGAAGAGGGAACCTGAAATCAGAAGCTCAAAACAGTACAGAAGAGGGAACTCGAAATCAGAAGCTCAAACAGTACAGAAGAGGGAACCCGAAATCAGAAGCTCAAAACAGTACAGAAGAGGGAACCCGAAATCAGAAGCTCAAAACAGTACAGAAGAGGGAACCCGAAATCAGAAGCTCAAACAGTACAGAAGAGGGAACCTGAAATCAGAAGCTCAAAACAGTACAGAAGAGGGAACCCGAAATCAGAAGCTCAAACAGTACAGAAGAGGGAACCCGAAATCAGAAGCTCAAACAGTACAGAAGAGGGAACCCGAAATCAGAAGCTCAAAACAGTAAAGAAGAGGGAACCCGAAATCAGAAGCTCAAAACAGTACAGAAGAGGGAACCCGAAATCAGAAGCTCAAAACAGTACAGAAGAGGGAACCTGAAATCAGAAGCTCAAACAGTACAGAAGAGGGAACCCGAAATCAGAAGCTCAAAACAGTACAGAAGAGGGAACCTGAAATCAGAACCTCAAAACAGTACAGAAGAGGGAACCCGAAATCAGAACCTCAAAACAGTACAGAAGAGAGAACCCGAAATCAGAAGCTCAAAACAGTACAGAAGAGGGAACCCGAAATCAGAAGCTCAAACAGTACAGAAGAGGAAACCCGAAATCAGAAGCTCAAAACAGTACAGAAGAGGGAACTCGAAATCAGAAGCTCAAAACAGTACAGAAGAGGGAACCCGAAATCAGAAGCTCAAAACAGTACAGAAGAGGGAACCCGAAATCAGAAGCTCAAAACAGTACAGAAGAGGGAACCTGAAATCAGAAGCTCAAAACAGTACAGAAGAGGGAACCCGAAATCAGAAGCTCAAAACAGTACAGAAGAGGGAACTCGAAATCAGAAGCTCAAACAGTACAGAAGAGGGAACCCGAAATCAGAAGCTCAAAACAGTACAGAAGAGGGAACCTGAAATCAGAAGCTCAAACAGTACAGAAGAGGGAACCAAAAATCAGAAGCTCAAAACAGTACAGAAGAGGGAACCTGAAATCAGAAGCTCAAACAGTACAGAAGAGGGAACCCGAAATCAGAAGCTCAAAACAGTACAGAAGAGGGAACCCGAAATCAGAAGCTCAAAACAGTACAGAAGAGGGAACCTGAAATCAGAAGCTCAAACAGTACAGAAGAGGGAACCCGAAATCAGAAGCTCAAAACAGTACAGAAGAGGGAACCTGAAATCAGAAGCTCAAAACAGTACAGAAGAGGGAACCCGAAATCAGAAGCTCAAAACAGTACAGAAGAGGGAACCCGAAATCAGAAGCTCAAAACAGTACAGAAGAGGGAACCTGAAATCAGAAGCTCAAACAGTACAGAAGAGGGAACCCGAAATCAGAAGCTCAAAACAGTACAGAAGAGGGAACCCGAAATCAGAAGCTCAAACAGTACAGAAGAGGGAACCCGAAATCAGAAGCTCAAAACAGTACAGAAGAGGGAACCTGAAATCAGAAGCTCAAACAGTACAGAAGAGGGAACCCGAAATCAGAAGCTCAAAACAGTACAGAAGAGGGAACCTGAAATCAGAAGCTCAAACAGTACAGAAGAGGGAACCCGAAATCAGAAGCTCAAAACAGTACAGAAGAGGGAACCCGAAATCAGAACCTCAAAACAGTACAGAAGAGGGAACCTGAAATCAGAAGCTCAAACAGTACAGAAGAGGGAACCCGAAATCAGAAGCTCAAAACAGTACAGAAGAGGGAATCTGAAATCAGAAGCTCAAACAGTACAGAAGAGGGAACCCGAAATCAGAAGCTCAAAACAGTACAGAAGAGGGAACCTGAAATCAGAAGCTCAAACAGTACAGAAGAGGGAACCCGAAATCAGAAGCTCAAAACAGTACAGAAGAGGGAACCTGAAATCAGAACCTCAAAACAGTACAGAAGAGAGAACCCGAAATCAGAAGCTCAAAACAGTACAGAAGAGGGAACCCGAAATCAGAAGCTCAAAACAGTACAGAAGAGGGAACCTGAAATCAGAAGATCAAAACAGTACAGAAAAGGGAACCCGAAATCAGAAGCTCAAACAGTACAGAAGAGGGAACCCGAAATCAGAAGCTCAAAACAGTACAGAAGAGGGAACTCGAAATCAGAAGCTCAAAACAGTACAGAAGAGGGAACCCGAAATCAGAAGCTCAAAACAGTACAGAAGAGGGAACCCGAAATCAGAAGCTCAAACAGTACAGAAGAGGGAACCTGAAATCAGAAGCTCAAAACAGTACAGAAGAGGGAACCCGAAATCAGAAGCTCAAAACAGTACAGAAGAGGGAACTCGAAATCAGAAGCTCAAAACAGTACAGAAGAGGGAACTCGAAATCAGAAGCTCAAAACAGTACAGAAGAGGGAACCCGAAATCAGAACCTCAAAACAGTACAGAAGAGGGAACCTGAAATTAGAAGCTCAAACAGTACAGAAGAGGGAACCCGAAATCAGAAGCTCAAAACAGTACAGAAGAGGGAACCTGAAATCAGAAGCTCAAACAGTACAGAAGAGGGAACCAAAAATCAGAAGCTCAAAACAGTACAGAAGAGGGAACCTGAAATCAGAAGCTCAAACAGTACAGAAGAGGGAACCCGAAATCAGAAGCTCAAAACAGTACAGAAGAGGGAACCCGAAATCAGAAGCTCAAAACAGTACAGAAGAGGGAACCTGAAATCAGAAGCTCAAACAGTACAGAAGAGGGAACCCGAAATCAGAAGCTCAAAACAGTACAGAAGAGGGAACCTGAAATCAGAAGCTCAAAACAGTACAGAAGAGGGAACCCGAAATCAGAAGCTCAAAACAGTACAGAAGAGGGAACCCGAAATCAGAAGCTCAAAACAGTACAGAAGAGGGAACCTGAAATCAGAAGCTCAAACAGTACAGAAGAGGGAACCCGAAATCAGAAGCTCAAAACAGTACAGAAGAGGGAACCTGAAATCAGAAGCTCAAACAGTACAGAAGAGGGAACCCGAAATCAGAAGCTCAAAACAGTACAGAAGAGGGAACCTGAAATCAGAAGCTCAAACAGTACAGAAGAGGGAACCCGAAATCAGAAGCTCAAACAGTACAGAAGAGGGAACCCGAAATCAGAAGCTCAAAACAGTACAGAAGAGGGAACCTGAAATCAGAAGCTCAAACAGTACAGAAGAGGGAACCCGAAATCAGAAGCTCAAAAAAGTACAGAAGAGGGAACCTGAAATCAGAAGCTCAAACAGTACAGAAGAGGGAACCGAAATCAGAAGCTCAAAACAGTACAGAAGAGGGAACCTGAAATCAGAAGCTCAAACAGTACAGAAGAGGGAACCCGAAATCAGAAGCTCAAAACAGTACAGAAGAGGGAACCTGAAATTAGAAGCTCAAACAGTACAGAAGAGGGAACCCGAAATCAGAAGCTCAAACAGTACAGAAGAGGGAACCCGAAATCAGAAGCTCAAACAGTACAGAAGAGGGAACCCGAAATCAGAAGCTCAAACAGTACAGAAGAGGGAACCCGAAATCAGAAGCTCAAAACAGTACAGAAGAGGGAACCTGAAATCAGAAGCTCAAACAGTACAGAAGAGGGAACCCGAAATCAGAAGCTCAAAACAGTACAGAAGAGGGAACCTGAAATCAGAAGCTCAAAACAGTACAGAAGAGGGAACCCGAAATCAGAAGCTCAAACAGTACAGAAGAGGGAACCCGAAATCAGAAGCTCAAACAGTACAGAAGAGGGAACCCGAAATCAGAAGCTCAAAACAGTACAGAAGAGGGAACCCGAAATCAGAAGCTCAAAACAGTACAGAAGAGGGAACCTGAAATCAGAAGCTCAAAACAGTACAGAAGAGGGAACCCGAAATCAGAAGCTCAAAACAGTACAGAAGAGGGAACTCGAAATCAGAAGCTCAAACAGTACAGAAGAGGGAACCCGAAATCAGAACCTCAAAACAGTACAGAAGAGGGAACCCTGAAATCAGAAGCTCAAACAGTACAGAAGAGGGAACCCGAAATCAGAAGCTCAAAACAGTACAGAAGAGGGAACCTGAAATCAGAAGCTCAAACAGTACAGAAGAGGGAACCAAAAATCAGAAGCTCAAAACAGTACAGAAGAGGGAACCTGAAATCAGAAGCTCAAACAGTACAGAAGAGGGAACCTGAAATCAGAAGCTCAAACAGTACAGAAGAGGGAACCCGAAATCAGAAGCTCAAAACAGTACAGAAGAGGGAACCTGAAATCAGAAGCTCTAAACAGTACAGAAGAGGGAACCCGAAATCAGAAGCTCAAAACAGTACAAAAGAGGGAACCTGAAATCAGAAGCTCAAACAGTACAGAAGAGGGAACCCGAAATCAGAAGCTCAAAACAGTACAGAAGAGGGAACCTGAAATCAGAAGCTCAAAACAGTACAGAAGAGGGAACCCGAAATCAGAAGCTCAAAACAGTACAGAAGAGGGAACCTGAAATCAGAAGCTCAAACAGTACAGAAGAGGGAACCCGAAATCAGAAGCTCAAAACAGTACAGAAGAGGGAACCTGAAATCAGAAGCTCAAACAGTACAGAAGAGGGAACCCGAAATCAGAAGCTCAAACAGTACAGAAGAGGGAACCCGAAATCAGAAGCTCAAAACAGTACAGAAGAGGGAACCTGAAATTAGAAGCTCAAACAGTACAGAAGAGGGAACCCGAAATCAGAAGCTCAAACAATACAGAAGAGGGAACCTGAAATCAGAAGCTCAAACAGTACAGAAGAGGGAACCCGAAATCAGAAGCTCAAACAGTACAGAAGAGGGAACCCGAAATCAGAAGCTCAAACAGTACAGAAGAGGGAACCTGAAATCAGAAGCTCAAACAGTACAGAAGAGGGAACCTGAAATCAGAAGCTCAAACAGTACAGAAGAGGGAACCAAAAATCAGAAGCTCAAAACAGTACAGAAGAGGGAACCCGAAATCAGAAGCTCAAAACAGTACAGAAGAGGGAACCCGAAATCAGAAGCTCAAAACAGTACAGAAGAGGGAACCCGAAATCAGAAGCTCAAAACAGTACAGAAGAGGGAACCTGAAATCAGAAGCTCAAAACAGTACAGAAGAGGGAACCCGAAATCAGAAGCTCAAACAGTACAGAAGAGGGAACCCGAAATCAGAAGCTCAAAACAGTACAGAAGAGGGAACCTGAAATCAGAAGCTCAAAACAGTACAGAAGAGGGAACCTGAAATCAGAAGCTCAAAACAGTACAGAAGAGGGAACCTGAAATCAGAAGCTCAAACAGTACAGAAGAGGGAACCAAAAATCAGAAGCTCAAAACAGTACAGAAGAGGGAACCTGAAATCAGAAGCTCAAAACAGTACAGAAGAGGGAACCCGAAATCAGAAGCTCAAAACAGTACAGAAGAGGGAACCTGAAATCAGAAGCTCAAAACAGTACAGAAGAGGGAACCAAAAAAGGTTCCCACTGAATTTGGTAGCTTTTAAAGCAGACATTTCCAGAGCAATAAACTGTTTGTTCCGTGCCTTCGATGTGTGATGTTTTCTGTTAGCATTGCTGTTTGATCAAAGGAAAAGAGGCCAGTGTCTCAGAGTTCAGCATGGATGTGTTTGTGGTTGGTGCATGCAAGAGAGGACAAAATGAAAAGATCGAGCACTCCGTGGTTAAAGTTTCCATGCAACAAACAAGCTCATCACCAATTTCAAGTTTGTTCTCACAGTTGCTCTACCATGACCTTTCAGAAGAATGGGTTAATAAAATAATCATAAAATATTTCTGTTGTGCATGTTAAAGGGGACTGAACATGTTGGTGGTACTTTTTTTACTAAAACCTCCAAGTCAGCAAAATAACTTGAGACAACAGTTTGTTTATGAGGCACTGCCGGATGAGGTGTGGACCAAATGTGGTATGAGTGTGACAGAGGTGGTGCCTTTAGTGCAATACATGAGCCAGACATACCATAACTAACTCTAGACTCTGGAGTCCTTGTCTAGAAGCATGACATGGTCCTGTAAATGTCAAAAATTAAACAAAGAACTCACAACAGTAGAAATATGGCGATATTCAGGGGACAGCCTGCCAAAAAACCTATATAATTGACCAGAAAAATGAGGCTCAAAATTACCGGACTCCCAACATACCCAAAATAAAAACATTTTGTCCCCCTACTAACCCTCTAAATAACAAACAAACACCTGCACCCCAAGAAAAGAAAATATAGATAAAACAAAACTAAGCCAGACAGAAAATCACTAGCTGAGAGTTAAACAGGAGATCAGCAAGTCTGTAAAAAAACTAAAACCTACTGGATGCATCTTTGCAGTCCTGAATGTGAGAGAGAGAGAGAGAGAGAGAGAGAGAGAGAGAGAGAGAGAGAGAGAGAGAGAGAGAGAGAGAGAGAGAGAGAGAGAGAGAGAGAGAGAGAGAGAGAGAGAGAGAGAGAGAGAGAGAGATTCAGAGGAGTCCCTGTAAATAACTCCCAGCTGCATCAATCCTCCAATCTGATCCTAAAGATCATTTTTTTCCCCTTGGAAGGTGTTGAAGAACTAATCATATATAATATATATAATAACCATAATATATATATATATATGGATATAGAGATAGATATGTGCACACTTATTGGCCACTATATTACTTAATTACACTTAATAACATCTTGTTAGTGCCAGGTTGAACCCTGTTTTGCCTTCAGAACTAGTTTACTTCTTTGTGCACAATACTACAGTACCCCTGAATGGTTCCAGGACCATTCCTCAGAGAGTGTGGTCCATATTGACGCAGTTGCTGCAGATTTAACAGTTGCACATCCATTGATGGACCACATCCCAAAGCTGCTCTACTGGATTGAGATCTGGTGACTGTGGAGATCGCTTGAGTACAGTGAACTCATCGTCATGTCCAACCACTTTTTCATTCACTTTTTTAAAATTCAGAAGCAACACAAGTGCAAAAAGAGTTGTGTTCCAAAATTACACCTCGTCCCTGATGCTGGATTCCTGCACAACACAATTTGAGTTGAGTTTAACAAATTTTCCCTCCAAAAAAAAGCACGACACGAAGATGGTGTAGCATATGTTAAATTCAATTCAAATTGTGTTGTTAAATTTGAGGAAAAAATGTTAAATTAAACTCAAATGTAAAGTTTCCATACATGGCACGGCACCGTCTCAGTGTCGTGTGATTTTTTTGGAGGGGAAATTTATTAAATTCAACTGAATTTGTGTTGTACAGGAATCTAACACACATGGCAAGTGTGATCAGGGACAAGATGTGTCAATTTTTTAACACTTCTCTGTGGGGTGTTCCAAGAATTACATTTTCATGTCAAGCAGGATGCTGAACAGGAAACTGCTGACCAAACTCAGACTATCCCAGAGTGCAACTGTGTTAGAGAGTAGCAGGCAGAAGTCAAAAGCACATGCAGATGCTCTTCGATTCAGAGTTTAAAAACCATTAACTTCCCTTTTGTGAAGAGAATTGAGGGAATCAAAAGCAGTTAATGGAATTGAATCATAGTGATGCATTGAATTATTTAAAAAATATTAATTGAGTCAATATTATGATGACAAGTTAACAACAAAAGTATTTTGTTTTATATTTTGAAATATATTTTTATATTCCATGTTTTATATTTTGAAATATATTTTTATATTCCAAACACACAAAAAACTCAAATAATCAATAAAAAAAATTATTTGGTTGCTTCTTAGGGCCTGGTTAGACAGAGAGGGGTCCTCGGGGGACCCTCAAGATTGGATGATTCTGTGATACTGTGATATTGTACACTGATCCACACACACATCCTACCTTTGTGTCCAAGAACAAGAGAAACCTTGGGTTGGAGGCTCCCAGATGATCACACTGACTCAAACCCAGGAAACGACTTGATTTGCTCTGAAATGAGAAGAGCTTTGCTGAGCTGAGGTCATGTGACTTATTTTAAGGGCATATGCTATAACACTCGCCTCTGCTCAGTCTGAGATTACGATCTAGCTCTCTCAGAGAAGATAGTATGGAAAAACTACTGTGTGTCATGATCGTCCTCATGTGCAGAGTCTGTAAGTGTCCTGTTTACAGTTTTCTATGCTTTAAATTCCTGTTTTAATGATTCGTTACTCTGTTTAACAGATGCGATTGTGCATGGAATCATCTCACAACCTGAAGCAGTTTCATCGGTTTATGAAGGAGAAACTGTGGTTTTATTCTGCTTCTTTTCCACAGAACATTTGAGCTCACAAATGTGGTTCAAACAAGTCTCCGGAGAAGAACCTCGACTCGTAGCTTCATTATTTCTGTATTCACTTGAACACCACTTTTACAACAATTTCAGCAGAGAGCATTTTCATTTATCGAGAGAGAAAGAGAAGTTCAGTCTGAAGATTCTGAACGTTGATGAATCTGATTCAGGCACGTACTATTGCGCTCGCTCTTTCTCCAATCAGCTTTCTCTTGGAAACGGCACTCGTCTGACTGTTAAAGGTGAGCCAGTGCATTTTATTTCAAGTTTACGGTTTCAAAATGCTAATAATTCTGTCGTTTCCAGGAGTGAAGCTCAGCAAACCTGTTCATATTTATAAAATGGATCACTTAAAAGCTCCTCTGCGGTGTTCAGCTCAAAATCCCTCCTCCAGAGGAGATGCTGGTCTCTTCTGGTTCACTCATGGTTCAGAAGCGTCTCCAGGACTTGTTTATTCTCATCCCATCACTAACGACTCGTGTCTGAGGAGATCCGAACCATGCCTTCCACCGACCTGCAGCTACAAGCTCTCGAACCTCACACAGAGCTCCTCAGAAGAAGGATTTCACTGCGCTCTGGCAACCTGTGCAGAGGCTTTATTAAGAGATTCTCCCAGTCAACACAATTTCAGTAAGTTCTGAGCTTCTAATTCAGTGTTGAATTCATTCAAATTGAGACGATTCAGTTTTTTGGGACACAGCTTTTGTTGCATGAGAAAATAGAGCGGTGAAGCATTCTCAACCTTAAACACCTCTTACAATCAAATATTCTGTTGATCTGTGTCGTTTGCTAACTTTATAATAATATGATTTGGGAGAACCTACAAAAACCAGGATACTATATGCATGCTGTTAGGAGTTTTAGAATACTCGTCTTTGTCAACGCATACCTAAGATGAGTTCAGCAAAACTAATAAGTAACTATTCTTATCTATTGCGCCTACATCTCACTAAGTATGCTTGTCTATGGCTAATTTCTTGAGTGTTATAACTATGATTTATGAACTATGAGTTGTGTTACCTAAGGAACAGTGTTATTGTGCTATTTTAACAAACATTTCTTCTTCTGTTACACAGGCATACAGAGGTGCACACACAAAAATTTGGTTGAAGCAAAAAATGTTTTGTGTGAAAGCTCTTTTCAAATGCAATAACTGAGCATGCGAAGATAACACTATTTTAACAACACTGGTTCAGTTAGTTTTTCTTTTGTTTATCAAAGTGTGAATTATGAGAGAGCCACCTAAACTAAACTAAACTAAACTAAACTAACTAAACTAAACTAAACTAAACTAAACTGTGATACTGACCCGAGGCTGAATTGATTTTGATACCGGTCTCTGGTGTTAATGTCATGGCTGTCAGTGCCATTGTGAAATATTTATTACATTAACTGCATTATTTTATTTTGTCTTTGTTTCAGCAATCCTCAGAATTCATTAGATTGACCCCAGAGTGTTTAATGTAGAAATTTCTATTTTGTATTCTTGTTCATCATGATATAATGCGAAAACTTATTTTATATAAAAATGATTGTTTTGCTGAAAATTGCTTTTTTAACAACAGTTTTTAAAGTTAAATGGATTCTTTTTTTTGTTGTTGTTGCACTTTCAATACCATTAATACCTCCAGTTATTATTGCGCTGGTGATTCAAATATACTGTAATTGCGAAAAATTCTAACGCTTTTTTAATTTAGGTAATAACGCAGGCGAGTGGACGTTCACCGTTCAAATCAGCCTCGCTTCGCTGCTGGCAACAAGTTTTACAATCAATATTCTACTTTGTTATTTGAGGAAAAAAGGTATGTAATTTATTTATTATCATAATTATTTTCATTAACATTTTGAATAACTGTGTTCATTGTTCTGTCTGTTTAAAGCTAGGAGAGTAACGCAACAAATGCAGAGCTCAAATGTTGATGAGCCTCCAAATCTGGTACTGTTTCTCATTTTAGCAAATCGACTTACAGGCGATAAAATTACATCTTTCATAAACTTACACTACTTTTGTATGTAATATTTTAGAACCAGGAGCTGACCTACGCTACTGTACTGAGCTTCAGCAGACTCTCGAAAGAGAAGAGGAAGAGCGAGCGAGAGGACACGCTGTACTCTGGATTAGCCTTTCATCAGCAAACCTGAAATTTATTTTAGCTGCCCCTGTTTCATTCCTTTCATTTTACTTTTATTTTACTCAAAACAGGCAACTTTTACGAGCATGCAAAACAAAGTAATGAACAAAGAATAATCATGCACATTTCTTGAAATAATCAGATTCAAATCGGTTTGCAAGAAGTGGATTTTGTGTGTGGGTAAACAAATTGTGCAGATTTGTTCAGTTAAATCATTGTGACGTTTAGATTTAAGAAATGTCATCGATGCAATTGCTGGTTCAGTGGCATCGATCTAAGTGTCTGTCCAGCTCTGTCTTGCATGTGTTATCTCTGACTTTAGGCTTAAAAGGTCTCTTTTCTTCCATTCTTCTAGAAACCTAAAATTAAAAATTTAAGAAAAAGTAAACACAGCTGGAAGTTTTTAAGGTCATGCAAGAAATGTAACAAATGATTAAACTTGATTTGGAAAGAAAAGTTAATGCTCAAATTTGTTTTCTGCACAGAAATATATATAACAAATAAATATAAATAGGGATCATGTAAAAACAATATTAGCATGAAACAGAAAAATGTAAATTTGATGGTTGTTTTTTGCAGCAATGTAAAATTAATCTTAAACATAAGCATAAAACAAACAAATAAAATAAGTTTAATGCAATAACAAAATTAGCTTGGAAACAATACTAAATCAGCCATGTATAAATAATGATTTTAAATCTTTCGTTAAATAATTTATCATTTTCTAAATGTGTTTGTTAATGCTTTGTTTGTCATTTACTGTTATCCCTTCCCACTGCATTAATGAAAATAACGCGGAATTTGCTAAAAACATGTTGACCAAATATCTAAATACGTTATATTACCTACTGTAAAATGATAACAACCTTTGACTAAGAAATTATAATTCATCCCATATTTCTTTGCATGTTACCACTCTCAAGCAAAACAATTCTTGTCAATTTGCAGCAGAAAAAGGCCACAAAGAGAAAAGTAGTATACACAATTATTTTATTACTGAACGGAAAACTGCAACACAGAACGGCAAAGCTTAACGGCTGAAGTTGCCGGCGGCGTCCTGGCTGAAGTTGCCGGCTGGCCGTCCTGGCTGAAGTTGCCGGCGGCGTCCTGGCTGAAGTTGCCGGCGGCGTCCTGGCTGAAGTTTGCCGGCGGCGTCCTGGCTGAAGTTGCCGGCGGCGTCCTGGCTGAAGTTTGCCGGCGGCGTCCTGGCTGAAGTTGCCGGCGGGCGTCCTGGCTGAAGTTGCCGGCGGCGTCCTGGGCTGAAGTTGCCGGCCGGCGTCCTGGCCTGTAAGTTGCCGGCGGCGTCCTGGCTGAAGTTGCCGGCGGCGTCCTGGCTGAAGTTGCCGGCGGCGTCCTGGGCTGAGTTGCCGGCGGCGTCCTGGCTGAAGTTGCCGGCGGCGTCCTGGCTGAAGTTGCCGGCGGCGTCCTGGCTGAAGTTGCCGGCGGCGTCCTGGCTGAAGTTGCCGGCGGGCGTCCTGCTGAAGTTGCCGGCGGCGTCCGGCTAAGTTGCCGGCGGCGTCCTGGCTGAAGTTGGCCGGCGGCGTCCTGGCTGAAGTTGCCGGCGGCGTCCTGGCTGAATTGCCGGCGGCGTCCTGGCTGAGTTGCCGGCGGCGTCCTGGCTGAAGTTGCCGGCGGCGTCCTGGCTGAAGTTGCCGGCGGCGTCCTGGCTGAAGTTGCCGGCGGCGTCCTGGCTGAAGTTGCCGGCGGCGTCCTGGCTGAAGTTGCCGGCGGCGTCCTGGCTGAAGTTGCCGGCGGCGTCCTGGCTGAAGTTGCCGGCGGCGTCCTGGCTGAGTTGCCGGCGGCGTCCTGGCTGAAGTTGCCGGCGGCGTCCTGGCTGAAGTTGCCGGCGGCGTCCTGGCTGAAGTTGCCTGGCGCGTCCTGGCTGAAGTTGCCGCGGCGTCCTGGCTGAAGTTGCCGGCGGCGTCCTGGCTGAAGTTTGCCGGCGGCGTCCTGGCTGAAGTTGCCGCGGCGTCTGGCTAAGAGTTGGCCGGCCGGCGTCCTGGCTGAAGTTGCCGGCGGCGTCCTGGCTGAAGTTGCCGGCGGCGTCCTGGCTGAAGTTGCCCGGCGGCGTCCTTGGCTGAAGTTGCCGGCGGCGTCCTGGCTGAAGTTGCCCGGCGGCGTCCTGGCTGAAGTTGCCGGCGGCGTCCTGGGCTGAAGTTGCCGGCGGCGTCCTGCTGAAGTTGCCGGCGGCGTCCTGGCTGAAGTTGCCGGCGGCGTCCTGGCTGAAGTTGCCGGCGGCGTCCTGGCTGAAGTTTGCCGGCGGCGGCCTGGCTGAAGTTGCCGGCGGCGTCCTGGCTGAAGTTGCCGGCGGCGTCCTGGCTGAAGTTGCCGGCGGCGTCCTGGCTGAAGTTGCCGGCGGCGTCCTGGCTGAAGTTGCCGGCGGCGTCCTGGCTGAAGTTGCCGGCGGCGTCCTGGCTGAAGTTGCCGGCGGCGTCCTGGCTGAAGTTGCCGGCGGCGTCCTGGCTGAAGTTGCCGGCGGCGTCCTGGCTGAAGTTGCCGGCGGCGTCCTGGCTGAAGTTGCCGGCGGCGTCCTGGCTGAAGTTGCCGGCGGCGTCCTGGCTGAAGTTGCCGGCGGCGTCCTGGCTGAAGTTGCCGGCGGCGTCCTGGCTGAAGTTGCCGGCGGCGTCCTGGCTGAAGTTGCCGGCGGCGTCCTGGCTGAAGTTGCCGGCGGCGTCCTGGCTGAAGTTGCCGGCGGCGTCCTGGCTGAAGTTGCCGGCGGCGTCCTGGCTGAAGTTGCCGGCGGCGTCCTGGCTGAAGTTGCCGGCGGCGTCCTGGCTGAAGTTGCCGGCGGCGTCCTGGCTGAAGTTGCCGGCGGCGTCCTGGCTGAAGTTGCCGGCGGCGTCCTGGCTGAAGTTGCCGGCGGCGTCCTGGCTGAAGTTGCCGGCGGCGTCCTGGCTGAAGTTGCCGGCGGCGTCCTGGCTGAAGTTGCCGGCGGCGTCCTGGCTGAAGTTGCCGGCGGCGTCCTGGCTGAAGTTGCCGGCGGCGTCCTGGCTGAAGTTGCCGGCGGCGTCCTGGCTGAAGTTGCCGGCGGCGTCCTGGCTGAAGTTGCCGGCGGCGTCCTGGCTGAAGTTGCCGGCGGCGTCCTGGCTGAAGTTGCCGGCGGCGTCCTGGCTGAAGTTGCCGGCGGCGTCCTGGCTGAAGTTGCCGGCGGCGTCCTGGCTGAAGTTGCCGGCGGCGTCCTGGCTGAAGTTGCCGGCGGCGTCCTGGCTGAAGTTGCCGGCGGCGTCCTGGCTGAAGTTGCCGGCGGCGTCCTGGCTGAAGTTGCCGGCGGCGTCCTGGCTGAAGTTGCCGGCGGCGTCCTGGCTGAAGTTGCCGGCGGCGTCCTGGCTGAAGTTGCCGGCGGCGTCCTGGCTGAAGTTGCCGGCGGCGTCCTGGCTGAAGTTGCCGGCGGCGTCCTGGCTGAAGTTGCCGGCGGCGTCCTGGCTGAAGTTGCCGGCGGCGTCCTGGCTGAAGTTGCCGGCGGCGTCCTGGCTGAAGTTGCCGGCGGCGTCCTGGCTGAAGTTGCCGGCGGCGTCCTGGCTGAAGTTGCCGGCGGCGTCCTGGCTGAAGTTGCCGGCGGCGTCCTGGCTGAAGTTGCCGGCGGCGTCCTGGCTGAAGTTGCCGGCGGCGTCCTGGCTGAAGTTGCCGGCGGCGTCCTGGCTGAAGTTGCCGGCGGCGTCCTGGCTGAAGTTGCCGGCGGCGTCCTGGCTGAAGTTGCCGGCGGCGTCCTGGCTGAAGTTGCCGGCGGCGTCCTGGCTGAAGTTGCCGGCGGCGTCCTGGCTGAAGTTGCCGGCGGCGTCCTGGCTGAAGTTGCCGGCGGCGTCCTGGCTGAAGTTGCCGGCGGCGTCCTGGCTGAAGTTGCCGGCGGCGTCCTGGCTGAAGTTGCCGGCGTCCTGGCTGAAGTTGCCGGCGGCGTCCTGGCTGAAGTTGCCGGCGGCGTCCTGGCTGAAGTTGCCGGCGGCGTCCTGGCTGAAGTTGCCGGCGGCGTCCTGGCTGAAGTTGCCGGCGGCGTCCTGGCTGAAGTTGCCGGCGGCGTCCTGGCTGAAGTTGCCGGCGGCGTCCTGGCTGAAGTTGCCGGCGGCGTCCTGGCTGAAGTTGCCGGCGGCGTCCTGGCTGAAGTTGCCGGCGGCGTCCTGGCTGAAGTTGCCGGCGGCGTCCTGGCTGAAGTTGCCGCGGCGTCCTGGCTGAAGTTGCCGGCGGCGTCCTGGCTGAAGTTGCCGGCGGCGTCCTGGCTGAAGTTGCCGGCGGCGTCCTGGCTGAAGTTGCCGCGCGGTTGCGGGCGTCCTGGCTGAAGTTGCCGGCGGCGTCCTGGCTGAAGTTGCCGGCGGCGTCCTGGCTGAAGTTGCCGGCGGCGTCCTGGCTGAAGTTGCCGGCGGCGTCCTGGCTGAAGTTGCCGGCGGCGTCCTGGCTGAAGTTGCCGGCGGCGTCCTGGCTGAAGTTGCCGGCGGCGTCCTGGCTGAAGTTGCCGGCGGCGTCCTGGCTGAAGTTGCCGGCGGCGTCCTGGCTGAAGTTGCCGGCGGCGTCCTGGCTGAAGTTGCCGGCGGCGTCCTGGCTGAAGTTGCCGGCGGCGTCCTGGCTGAAGTTGCCGGCGGCGTCCTGGCTGAAGTTGCCGGCGGCGTCCTGGCTGAAGTTGCCGGCGGCGTCCTGGCTGAAGTTGCCGGCGGCGTCCTGGCTGAAGTTGCCGGCGGCGTCCTGGCTGAAGTTGCCGGCGGCGTCCTGGCTGAAGTTGCCGGCGGCGTCCTGGCTGAAGTTGCCGGCGGCGTCCTGGCTGAAGTTGCCGGCGGCGTCCTGGCTGAAGTTGCCGGCGGCGTCCTGGCTGAAGTTGCCGGCGGCGTCCTGGCTGAAGTTGCCGGCGGCGTCCTGGCTGAAGTTGCCGGCGGCGTCCTGGCTGAAGTTGCCGGCGGCGTCCTGGCTGAAGTTGCCGGCGGCGTCCTGGCTGAAGTTGCCGGCGGCGTCCTGGCTGAAGTTGCCGGCGGCGTCCTGGCTGAAGTTGCCGGCGGCGTCCTGGCTGAAGTTGCCGGCGGCGTCCTGGCTGAAGTTGCCGGCGGCGTCCTGGCTGAAGTTGCCGGCGGCGTCCTGGCTGAAGTTGCCGGCGGCGTCCTGGCTGAAGTTGCCGGCGGCGTCCTGGCTGAAGTTGCCGGCGGCGTCCTGGCTGAAGTTGCCGGCGGCGTCCTGGCTGAAGTTGCCGGCGGCGTCCTGGCTGAAGTTGCCGGCGGCGTCCTGGCTGAAGTTGCCGGCGGCGTCCTGGCTGAAGTTGCCGGCGGCGTCCT
Organism: Danionella dracula; assembly: GCA_900490495.1. Classification (NCBI taxonomy): domain Eukaryota; kingdom Metazoa; phylum Chordata; class Actinopteri; order Cypriniformes; family Danionidae; genus Danionella; species Danionella dracula. The sequence continues at coordinate 2,155,723 of UELW01000145.1, forward strand.
GGCTGAAGTTGCCGGCGGCGTCCTGGCTGAAGTTGCCGGCGGCGTCCTGGCTGAAGTTGCCGGCGGCGTCCTGGCTGAAGTTGCCGGCGGCGTCCTGGCTGAAGTTGCCGGCGGCGTCCTGGCTGAAGTTGCCGGCGGCGTCCTGGCTGAAGTTGCCGGCGTCCTGGCTGAAGTTGCCGGCGGCGTCCTGGCTGAAGTTGCCGGCGGCGTCCTGGCTGAAGTTGCCGGCGGCGTCCTGGCTGAAGTTGCCGGCGGCGTCCTGGCTGAATTGCCGGCGGCGTCCTGGCTGAAGTTGCCGGCGGCGTCCTGGCTGAAGTTGCCGGCGGCGTCCTGGCTGAAGTTGCCGGCGGCGTCCTGGCTGAAGTTGCCGGCGGCGTCCTGGCTGAAGTTGCCGGCGGCGTCCTGGCTGAAGTTGCCGGCGGCGTCCTGGCTGAAGTTGCCGGCGGCGTCCTGGCTGAAGTTGCCGGCGGCGTCCTGGCTGAAGTTGCCGGCGGCGTCCTGGCTGAAGTTGCCGGCGGCGTCCTGGCTGAAGTTGCCGGCGGCGTCCTGGCTGAAGTTGCCGGCGGCGTCCTGGCTGAAGTTGCCGGCGGCGTCCTGGCTGAAGTTGCCGGCGGCGTCCTGGCTGAAGTTGCCGGCGGCGTCCTGGCTGAAGTTGCCGGCGGCGTCCTGGCTGAAGTTGCCGGCGGCGTCCTGGCTGAAGTTGCCGGCGGCGTCCTGGCTGAAGTTGCCGGCGGCGTCCTGGCTGAAGTTGCCGGCGGCGTCCTGGCTGAAGTTGCCGGCGGCGTCCTGGCTGAAGTTGCCGGCGGCGTCCTGGCTGAAGTTGCCGGCGGCGTCCTGGCTGAAGTTGCCGGCGGCGTCCTGGCTGAAGTTGCCGGCGGCGTCCTGGCTGAAGTTGCCGGCGGCGTCCTGGCTGAAGTTGCCGGCGGCGTCCTGGCTGAAGTTGCCGGCGGCGTCCTGGCTGAAGTTGCCGGCGGCGTCCTGGCTGAAGTTGCCGGCGGCGTCCTGGCTGAAGTTGCCGGCGGCGTCCTGGCTGAAGTTGCCGGCGGCGTCCTGGCTGAAGTTGCCGGCGGCGTCCTGGCTGAAGTTGCCGGCGGCGTCCTGGCTGAAGTTGCCGCGGCGTCCTGGCTGAAGTTGCCGGCGGCGTCCTGGCTGAAGTTGCCGGCGGCGTCCTGGCTGAAGTTGCCGGCGGCGTCCTGGCTGAAGTTGCCGGCGGCGTCCTGGCTGAAGTTGCCGGCGGCGTCCTGGCTGAAGTTGCCGGCGGCGTCCTGGCTGAAGTTGCCCTCTGTTCCATTAGTACAAGAACTGCCATGAATGGATTCTAATTCATCACTTTGGCAAGAAGTCCATGGAGCAGTAAGAGTAGGCAAGACTTGTACTGATAAACCTAAAAAAGCAGATTAACATGTTATTGAACACTTAAAAATACTTCCAAACTCATCATTACCTTAAGATCACTCACCATTCAACATTAACATGTTGCTGACAATCAGAAGTAAAATGATCTCAGCCATACTCATTCTCTCCCCTTTAGTTCTTCTCCCACAGTTGAAAAATCTCAATACATTCAAGGACAGGCTGAATGATATGCTTCCATTTTGCCAAACCAGAGTTTTTAAAGCTTCCTTCTGTTGCATTGGCCTCGTTAACCCTAACAATCACCCCAGCTTTACTCGTTAGCTTAATTACCTTTAGATATGGGTTATTAATTGGTTTTTCAGGCTCTGCCTAAACTTTGAGTTGAAAATAAAAAATCACAAAGAAATAAAAAGCATTAAACATAATTGTTCCATTTAAATTATTTGAAGTAATTTATATATTTTAGAAAGATAAGAGGGTTGAACTGCATTCAACTGGTGAAACGTTTATGGGGTTACATTTTTTGATCAGGTTCTCGTATGTAATTTCAAGAGTTTAGTAAAACAACCCACACAGATGTATGAAGGTTTGCCATTGTTTGATCTGAATCAATATTTTAAAAAAGATTTGAATGTTGAAAAAATCTAACCAAAATCAAATAAAAAAGTGTATCAAAAACGAATACATAAAGTTGATTAAAAACAACAAGCCAATATTTTGTCTGACTTTAAAATGTATTCCTTGCAGTTCCAATGCTTGTAATTCATCTGAGCTGAGAATAAAAGAAGGCCTTTTCTTATATAAGATGAGAAATGAGCAATTTATTGAGCTTTTCCATACTTTAAACCTTATTGTATCACTATTTTTGTAATTTTATTTTACAATTGACATATATATGATTTGAAAAGCCAACGAAACAGTTTAAATTTTTAAATGGATAACAACACATTTGCCAAGATCCAGATTTATTTCTGAGGCTCAATTCTACTTTGTATACGTTTTCTTTTGTAAGGTTTTGTACTCACTCAAGTAGGGGTAAATGATACCAGTGTACACATTTTAATACTTTTTTTTAAGTTTTCAACTCTTAAAAATGTGTGACGTTATTTGCACAAACAACTTTTTCAGCCAGATTTGTTTTTATTATGTGTAATAATAAAATGTACTATGTGCAATAAGCACGAACACTGATCACATTATTACTCAATAAAAAATTGTATGTAGTAAAGGACGGCTTGAAAGTGTCTGGACTTCATTACCCACAATTTCACCTCCACCTGTCCGTTACTTCCAATCACAAGTGTTTCCAGGTGTTAGCATGGGAGCAAATGTTGTCAAATGTAAGAGATATACTTATCAACATCAAGTATGTTTTAACTATTTTTCTTTTCTTAGTCCCAGCTTGCAGGTATTAAACTACGTCGTTGTTATGAGCGGCTTGACCTTTGAATCTACGCGCGCTTTTCTCAAGATGGCGGCGTCTCTTCCCTCGGAGGAAATTATTTCTTAAAATCTGGTTCTCTAGCTTGACGAGGATGAAGAACAAGCTCTGTCGCTTCTTTAAAGATACTTTAGAAGGTTAGTGGAATGTGTTGGCTTTTAAGGTTCTGTAAATAATAATTTATCTTTGATAAAGAATGTCATGTTTCTGAAGTGTTGTGTTGGACAGCACTGTTTGTAGAAAGTATTATTGGCTTCACTGTTAAAGCGAAGTTTAAGTTGCCAAAAACTCTTTTGTTTTACTTTATTGAAAACGTACACACATGATAATCTTAGTAGATTTACTAAACTGTTGGAAGTCAGAAAAGTATTTGAGGAAACGCTCAAATGACAGACATGGGGGAAAAATGGAAGAAATGTAACGTTAATCAATCAAGTAAATAGAAAAAAAAATTGTTTATGGTTTTTGTCAATGACTCAGTGGATAAACGACAGAGTTGTGCTTGGTTTTCGTATTGTGGGTTTTTCCATGTTAAAATATTACTTTATGTAACAACATTTTTACATTTGATGGACATAAAAGTTCTTGGATGGTGTAACGGTACTAAATAATATATATGATTTTCCTTTGTCTTTCCAGATAATACTAAACCTGAATTTATGTGAACGCTAAGATAAGATTGTCACTCCAACATATAATGCTATTCCCTTAATTAACCGACAACAAACTTCTTGGTAGGTTAATAAACCTTTGACGAAGTAAATGCATGACATGTTTATTTTTCTGTAATGTTATGTAATACTAACATTTTGAATCACTTGGAAAAAAAAACTGCAGTACGTTTTTAAGGTATATTTTTTATGAGCTATACCGAGTTTAAGGTTGATATAATATATTTCTCAGAAGTTTTGCATAGTTTAATGAAAGTAAAACTTTATGGAGTGGCATAGATTTATTTCTGTTTTGTAGCAAACTGCACGAATCTTAGCTGTGGTTTCAAGTGTTCTGCGCGAGACAGGATATTAGTGGCTATCGGTGACCGAGTCATGTGAGCGTGTTGCACACTTTGTGACACAGAATCTGATGAACTTCTTTAGTTCAACATTTAGCGTCAAGAAGAACATGGACAAACATCTCTGTGCGGTTATTTTATTCTTCAGTGATGCGTGTAAGTTCCCTGCTCTCATCATTATAACTTCTCCAATCATTATAGCTTTCTCTGTTTTCAGCGTGCTTGTTAATAATGTTTTTTTCTAGTTATAGGACTGCAT